>CM042198.1:14711776-14737821 GCA_023539305.1 Ilex asprella | reverse complement strand
CAGATCACATTGTTCAAATCAAATTTAGATCGAATTTATATTGTTTGAAAAGAAGATAATCAAAATCAAATAATGAATTTATTAATTGAATTAAGGCGACTCACCTAGAATAATTTCACTCACCTAAATTACATAGCGCTGGTAAAATAATTATATTTAGCAAAAGTAAATATCTAACATATGTGCATAAATGGATGAAATTGGTAAATTAGCATGTTCACATAACCTCCCAACCAATCAAGCGCCATTTGCTTCATCATCGACACGCTAAGGTTCAAAATTTTGAAAACCCACATTAAGTTTAAAATAAAATAATGCAAAAGAACCAAAAAACCGATTTCGCCTACCACAAATAGGAAATTGAAAAAATGAGAATAAGTTTACAAATATATAAAAAACAAACAACACAAATAAAAAATATCAGAAAGAATTGTTGTTGGTGAGTGTGGGTTCGAGTAGAGGATGAAGGGCTAAATGATTTGCCGTGGTGGTTGTGGGCTGCTAGCATAACAGATAAATTGAAATGAGGAGAGAGGAAGAGAGAGATAGAGTTACCTGGTGGCTGTGGTTGGTTAACCCGTTGGGAGGTATGAGCTATGTTTGTGCATTGCACTACGTTCCTTTTGGGCATTTGTTTGAAAAATCGGTGGCCATTAACAGAATCATCACATTTCACATAAAAGCTGCATAAATTAAAACAACAAACATTCTAATGCCAAAAAATAGTTTTCATCTTACCTTGTAAAAGGAAAAAAAAAACAGTTTTTATGTTCGACTTTCTAATTGGTAAGAAAGGAATATATGAAATATGAAAAAGATTATATATTAGTATTCAATCTAACTTTTCAAAATCTATCCCTTCGAAATTAGAAGGAAAAATAAATAAAAAATTAATTATGTGTGCTGAAACGTATGCTATTTACATTTATATCATTTAATATTTGCATATATCATCTTAATCTAGTATATATTATGTACACATTTAATTTTATACATAGATACAATAAGTGTAAAGGCAAGGTTACTCTATTGTTATTTAGAAGTTACGGGTTTGAGTCGTGAAAACAATCTATCTGCTTGCAAAGTTAAGATTGCGTACATTTTTTTTTACGTACCTCTAATCCTCCCTAGATCCCGTAATGATGGAAGGCTCGTGGACTGCGTACACTCTTTATACAATAGTAAAATATGTATTTATATTTTTTTCTATCTCTTCACTTTTTCATCATGTCAAATACAAAAAAGAAAAATGTCAATCATTGTTACTTTGCGTCCCTCTTACCAAATACCAAAGAAGGGTCATTCTTCCCCTAAAAAATATTAATCAATCATTCTCATTTTTTATTTTTTTATTCACTCTAGCAAACACACCATAGTTTTCGGGTTATTTTTACTTTTTGACACGATGCCAAAATTTTACTTTTCGATAGCATAATTAAGAGGAAATTAGATGGAAGGGTGCGGAGGCGGGCTGTGAAAATGGGATTTTTTTCATTACACATTCTCGTTTGTTTTTTAGAATGCTCTTACCATGAATTTAAATAAGATTAATTATATCAGTGATTTTTTTGCTTAGTATATAATAACTAATTTATTTAGAAAAACAAAAAAATAATAATAATAGACGAGATCTAAATCCTTGTCGAAGTTGGTCACAAACGGGATGATTTTTGGACTGAATTATTTGGTTTTTGACCAATTTTAATCAAGATTTTTTTATTGTTTTGAACCAAATTTCAAAAGTTAAATAATTCATTTTTCATCTAAAATCTTTGATTAAAAAACTCCTGGGCTTTGCACATATTTTAACCTACTTTCAAAAAAAAAAACATAATTTTATCCCAATTAAGAACCCTAGGGTACCCTCCCTCTTTTTTTTTTTTTAAAAAAGGGAAAATATGTGGATTTTGTTTTTACTTTCATTCCAAATAATTACCTAAATTACCAAATATTTATTTTAGAATATAAATTACTTAGTGTAAGAAAGAATTAAAAAAAGGGGTGAAAGTGTTATTTCCATTGGACAGGATGTGGCTGTATAATACTTGAAACTCGGGAAGCTTTATTTCATGGGTGGTAAGCTGTACAAAACCACAGTTTCCAGCGAAACTCATAAGCAGATCCAGTTGGACCAACAGCGCCGGCGCTCTGTTCATTTTTTAACACAGCACCATAATCTCAGCTCGGAGAGAGAGAGAGACAGAGTAGTGGAGGAGGGCTAGCGCAGACGGCAGAGATACAGAGTTCGCCGGAAACTCACATTTCCGGGGAAACTCTTAAGTCTGAAAGTTTTCTTTCATTTCCAAGGTTTATCTTCTTTTCTTTGTTTCTTTCTTCATCTTCTTCCGGGTTTTGGCAGGAAAAGCTTTGTTATAGTTCTTTTCCTTGTGTGTATGTGTGTGTTTATTGGAATTAAAATATCTGCGCGTGTATGCATGTATGTATGCTCGTTTATGTATATGCATGTGATTCTGTGCAGGCGTACAATACATATTCATACATGTGCGTACTTATGTATATTTGTACGTCTATCTGTGTCTATACCAGGGATGGGATTTATGGATTCATCTCAAACAGACGTATACTTACGAAATGAAATGCTTAGGGTCTGTTATTGTTGATGACGAAACAGAGGAAATGAAAAGAAAATGAATTTCTGTTTGATTTTGTTCGTTAGTAACAGTATGGATCATTGTGTTTTGTTTAGATCCAAAAATGACAGAAAGCAAGGGGAGTCTTGGTTATTATTTTCTCATCGGTTTCCGTCAATTTCTTGCCAACAAATGGAACACATTGTTTTCCACACTGTTCTAGAATGTTGGTTAGGAATCTCATACTAAACACATGAATTAATACTGTTGCATGAATCGATTTTAGTAATTCTACTCAAGAAGTATATCCTATTTTGTAATTACAAATTGTCTAAGTTATTCATGTGTTTGGACTTCATTCCCCAATCTATGGTCGGTATTTGTGGTGCTTTCTGGACAATCTGATTAGTGTCAATTCATATGTGGATGCAGAGAGTTCATTTTCATGGTTTGATTACTAAATGCAGTGAGCTCATGTGCACGATTGATTTTTTTATTTTTTATTTCAATTTGCTTGTACTTATGGGTCTTCTTTGTTATCTTTATCAGGTGTTTTCCTGTTTGATTTTTTTTTTTGACTGCATTATTTAATTCCACATAATTAGTATTTGTTCAGAATCCTCACTCCCATGTAGCCCAATACTTGATTTTTCTAATCTATTCATTATTGATAAATATTAATGCCTTTTTAATCAGACACCGTGTATCAATTCAATTTCACAAGGTTATTGTATCCAATGACCGTGTCATTTTTTAATGGAGTTTTTTGTTGCTTCTTGTTAATTATAGAAACAATACATGGATGGTGTCTTTTGATGTTATAGAAGTACAATGGACTTCATGGTTTCATTTGATACTGCGAGATTTCCAAGAAGTCATACTACAGCATATGTTAATTAGTTTCTCCACCGAAATTTCTAACTGCTTTATTTTTTTCCATCACTGAATTAGCTATGGATAACTTCAAAACTCCATTCAAAGGAGTCATTAAAGATGCCAGAGGAAGACTAGCATGCTATAAAGAAGATTGGATCAGTGGACTTTGTTCAGGCATCAGGTACGGACTTGTTCTGGAATAAAATGTGAAGTGGAAGATTAAATCTTTGGTTGTGGGTTTTCAAATGTAAACTGATTCTGTATAATTGAATTCAGGTTATTGGCTCCAACTGCATATATCTTCTTTGCTTCTGCTCTTCCTGTCATTGCTTTTGGGGAACAATTGAGTAGGGAAACAGGTACACTGATAGTTTTATTCACAATAAGATAGGGCCAACATGGAAGATGTTGAAGCTATTTTAATGGCATGTAAGAATGAATAGAAAGGAAGAAGTTATTGCTTAATGCTGAAAATTGTGTTTGTTTTATGGTAGTTGGAAGCTTGAGCACAGTTGAAACTCTCACTTCCACTGCTGTCTGTGGAATCATCCACTCCATCTTAGGTGGACAGCCCCTGTTGATTTTAGGCGTTGCAGAACCCACAGTTATCATGTACACTTATTTGTATAACTTTACCAAAGACAGGCCAGAGATAGGGCGGGAACTATTTCTAGCATGGGCTGGCTGGTAGAAAGATCTATTTCCTCTTCTTTTTCTTTCATTTTTTTTTTCAAAAAATCCAGTTTTATTGACTTTTTCATGGCATTATAAGTTAGCATATGTGTGACAGTTTAGTTTTTTACTCTACAGGGTTTGTATCTGGACAGCCATCCTGCTGTTTCTTCTTGCGATATTCAATGCTTGCACAATCATCACTAGATTTACGAGGATTGCGGGGGAACTATTTGGCATGTTGATTTCTGTTCTTTTTATTCAACAGGCCATTAAGGTATGCCTTCTTTTATTCCTCTGTTTAATTGTTTTGCTAAGTAGTGCATGACTGATATAAAATAGAGAACAGTTACCCAGTTAAACTGAGCCAGGAATGCTGTCTTAACCTTGATTTTTGGTTTGATCCTAGGGAGTGGTGAGTGAATTTGGTATCCCAAAAGGTGAAAATCCCACATTAGAGAAGTACCAATTTCAGTGGCTTTATGCAAATGGATTACTAGCAATCATTTTCACTTTTGGTGTACTTTTTACTGCCTTGAAGAGTAGAACGGCTAGGTCTTGGTGTTATGGCACAGGTACATGAGTTGAACTCCACCAAATTGATTGTAGTGGCAAAATTCCCTTTATTGGGACCTAATTTTTTTTTTCTTCCTTTTGGTTGCTGAACACAGGGTGGCTACGAAGTTTTGTTGCAGACTATGGGGTTCCCCTTATGGTCCTGTTGTGGACAGCCTTGTCTTATGGCGTGCCGGGGAAAATTCCTTCTGGAGTTCCCAGGAGGCTCTTTTGTCCTCTTCCATGGGAATCTGGATCATTATACCATTGGACAGTGATCAAGGTTTTATTCTGTTTAAACACAATTTTCTTTGTCTTGTATAAGATTTGATGTTTTAGTGCTGCTTTTAAAACTTCCAAGGCTGAATTATAGTTCATTGTGAGTGGTGATCTCTACCTGGTTCTCCCATTTACATACCACATACTGAATGAAATGATGTCCAGAAAACATTATGGGCCCCAGAGGGCAGGGTTTTGCATAGTACCCTAATGACTTGATTGCGAAGGAGTCTTGTAAATGATATTTTATTTTTGTTCTTTTTAATGGCCAATATGAGGTCTTTTTAGCTTATATGCTTGGGAGAGGTTAATGCAAAATTTTCACCAAAACATTCAATCAGATAGGGTTTCATACAAGTATGACTTACTTGTACCAAGAATTTTTTAGCTGGTGTTTTGTATTGCATTTATATAATGTACCTACTAATGTTTCTTTGACCAAAGCAAAGGCCATTCTGAATACATCAAATAACTTAAGAAATGATAAAGATGATATGACTTACGCACTTTATGCAATTAAACTGCAGGATATGGGGAAGGTCCCTGTGGCTTACATTTTTGCCGCCATTGTACCAGCTGTGATGATAGCGGGCTTATACTTTTTTGACCACAGCGTAGCTTCACAGATGGCACAACAGAAGGAATTCAATCTCAAAAACCCTTCTGCTTACCACTATGATATCTTATTGCTGGGATTCACGGTATAGGCTATTTAGAAATGTTAATATCAAGTTTTGGCTTGTTGCTCTTATTTATTGCATAGTATTTTGAGCTTTTTTTATTATTAATATTTCTCGCTGTAATTTTGAATTCACTACTTTTTTGTATGAACTTACATTGTGCTTTGAATTTGTGTTTTCAGACATTGCTTTGTGGATTGCTTGGTCTCCCTCCTTCAAATGGGGTTCTCCCGCAATCACCAATGCACACAAGGAGTCTTGCAGTCCTTAAAAGGCAGGTGGGATTCATGATTCTGAAATGAGTTCTATTCCATGTTGCTTGCATCAATATGGTTAGTTTATATTTAAAGACAATATGATCCATGATTTGCAGTTGATCCGAAAGAAAATGGTGAAAAGTGCCAAGGAATGCATAAAACAGCAAGCAAGCAACTCAGAGATCTATGGGAAAATGCAGGCTGTGTTCATTGAGATGGACAGTGCTAGAACCGTAAGTGCTCTGGTCATGTACACTCTTGTATGTCTGCATTTTTGTTAAGTGAACTGTAAGTCCATTTCCTTGCAGACCAGTTTTGTGGATAAGGAGCTGAAGGACTTGAAGGAGGCAGTAATGAAATTTGATGATGGAGAAGATATAACTGACAAATTTGATCCTGAAAAGCACATCGATGCTTACTTGCCTGTCCGAGTCAATGAACAAAGAGTAAGCAACTTGTTACAATCCCTGCTAGTGGGCCTTTTAGTATGTGCTGTGCCAGTGATCAAAATGATACCTACCTCAGTCCTCTGGGGATATTTTGCTTACATGGCCATCGATAGCCTTCCTGGCAATCAGTTCTGGGAGAGGATGTTGATGCTCTTCATTCCTTCTGGTCGACGTTTCAAGTAAGTTCTGCACCTTGATCACTTCAGATAATAAAATCATTCCATTATGTTGGTGCCATTTAAATGCACTAACATGTCACACGAAAAGAACTCATAATTCTGTATGTTGATTATTATGAAACCCACAATTTGAAAAGCGCTTGATGCATTGAATAAAATAACTTACTTGATCTTCATATATAATAGACCAAATTTATGTACCATTAACTACTTTTCTCTGGTCTGTTACAATTAATTACTGTGTTATTAAATATAAAATCTAGGGTATCTGCTACTGCCTCAGGTTATTTTCTTGTGGTATTATGCTTGCAGAATTTTGGAAGGGGACCATGCTTCATTTGTGGAAACAGTGCCATTCAAATATATTGCGACATTTACGCTCATCCAGTTTGTATATTTTTTAATATGCTTTGGAGTGACATGGATACCTATAGCTGGAATCTTGTTTCCACTGCCTTTCTTCCTTCTCGTAAGCATTAGAGAACATGTC
Source organism: Ilex asprella (assembly GCA_023539305.1). Lineage (NCBI taxonomy): Eukaryota > Viridiplantae > Streptophyta > Magnoliopsida > Aquifoliales > Aquifoliaceae > Ilex > Ilex asprella. Next base: position 14,730,793 of record CM042198.1, on the reverse strand, counting down.
CTCCCAAAGCTGTTTTCACCTCGCCATCTTCAGGAATTAGATGCAGCCGAGTATGATGAAATCATTGGGATTCCAAGCCGCACCAGGAGTCTCTCGATCCGGGTAGGTTATTTTATTCCTCTTCTTAGGTGATGACCTCTTGGATCAATATTTATTTTAGTTTCCGTGATAGGGATGCTTGCTTTGGTAGATAGTGTGTTTAACTGTGTTACAGGTTAAGACTAAGATTCTGTCTTGGAATCACCTTTTATGTTAAATATTTGGGACTATACAGTTGACAGCAAAAAAAATACTTGACAGCAAGTACCTTCAACTTTGTTTTTTTTTGTTTTATTTTCAGAAATTTCTGATTTTCCAGTAAAGAAATGGACTAGGTCCTAAGGTAGGTATCAGTGCAATTTATTGGTATGTCAAAAGGGTTTACGACCTCTGACAGTTTACCCCCAAAAATACTCCAAAATTATGATACCAAGGATGATGTTTATACAATGGATCAAAGATGGTTAAGCATCTAGTGATTTGCTGAAGCAACTTAAGAAAAAGGAATCATGTGGGTGAACTCAACTAGTATGACTAAGGTCCTGTTGAGTTCCATTAGTACTTGGTGCCGTGGTTCCATTATGGTGCCATGGATCAGAATGTATTGGTCCAAACTTTGATTTTGGCTTGCATTCACTTTGTTAGATATGCTCCAGAACTTCTTGCCTGATGGCTTTGCTTAAGTTGCATAGTCCTTACATGTCACTGGGAGGTGGAGGAACTAAAGACATGTACGAAAAAAGAAGCCCAACTGTGCAATGAATGTGCCTCATTAAAGCTTATTCAGTGACGTATTTCAAATGTGCTTCATTACAATTTGTTGTTTGAGTATTGGGGAGTTTGGTCTGATTTTTAAGCATCATTCGACTGTTATATGTAGTAATGTGATCTTATGTATTACTGTTATATTAATTACTGGACCTCGGGTGTGAAAATGTGTGAGCAGGAAAGAGAACCACCAGATCATGACAGCTTGGAAAGTTCTGTAGATTTGTCTTCTGCAGAGATATTGGATGAGATAACAACCCGAAGAGGAGAGCTTAAGCTTAGGTCCATAAGCTTCAATGACAGGCAGTGTCATGTAAGTGATTTGTGTACAATTTTCTCTTGTCAAACATTATTTGGTCTAGTTGTTGCATTTTCTGGTGGAACACAATTTTGAAACAACTGTTTTATTGCAGGTTCACCCACAATCGGCTGCCCATACATAGTGACAGTTGATTTGTTGATGTGGGTACTTCAGATTTTCTAAAGAAGAGCATTTGGGAACATTATCTCCATGTACAGAATTGGATTATCATAGCCAAAAAACTATAATAGAAATCTATCCGAGGGAGACAGAGACCAGGAATGGGTGAAGTGAAGCAAGGGAGAAAGAAGCGCTCGATGAAATATTTTTTTGATTTATTGTAGGGAAGTCATTAAATTCTTTAGAGGAAGGTTTACAGCTTCCAGTCAATACTTTGGAGGTTTTTTCCAAACCCAGCCTCCCCCAAATCTTTATTCACCAACCCAGCTTGTTTTAAACTTGTTTCTCAAACCCAGTTTCTTTTGAAAAATGTCATTTCAAAAGACGTCTTCATGGGTTAAAATGTCATTAGAAATGAAGATTTCAAATTGGTTTTTTTTTTTAAATCGTCATTTAAAATGACGTCTTTAAAGGTATTAGTGGAAATAACGTTTAAAAAAAGTGAATTGAAAATAGCAGCATAACAGGCGTTAAAAAAAAAATTGGCGAGTAGAAAACGTCATTGTACAATGATGTTTTCTACTACTTATAATCAGACCCCAACTTTTCCTAATCACAAAAGCCGTAAGTGTTTAAACTAAATTCATCGATTTACCCAACTTTTCCATTTCCCACCTTCGACGAAGATCAGTTCAGTGTAGGCTTTTACCGCTGACAAAGACCTCTCCGGCGCAAGAGTTTACCTCCGACGAGGATCAGAAACCAAGATGAGTTTGAAAATGAAATTGGAAGGTTAGGCAACATCCGACACCCTAATCTCATTGCTCTGCAAGGCTACTACTGGTCCTCTAGTATGCAACTAATTCTATCTGAATTGGTTCCCAATGGAAACCTGTATGAGAACCTGGAGACCTGTTCATAGGTCTTACACGGATTTACGTAACTTACTAAACATGGAATTAGATTGGATATATTTTTTCAATTCTATGAACAAAACCTTAGAATTGGGTTTAGAAGAGCCTCATAAATATAATTCAATCCCTCGCATAAAGGCCATACAAGCAGGCCCTATGGAAGCAGATGGTGAAATTCCCAAGTCCATTGCAAATTTGGGAAACTAAACTTCAATTGTTGTTTTGATTATGGAAAAATAGCGCACTCAATCTTCTTTACCTAAGTCTGCTAAACATTCTCCAGTGCATATGAAGAGGGTATTTTGCCAACTCGAATATTTGACGCTCACATCAGAATGGTAAGTTTATTACTGCGTCAAGGCTCACCTTCGAGAAATATTTATATCATCAACAATTTCTTAGTTGTTTATCTAGAAAAATAATTGTCTACTTAAGATTTATGTGTAGTCGACCTTTTTCCTCAATTTTACAACATATTTCTTTGCAGCGGACTGAAATTTTAGTTCAAGGGAGGAAATAATAATAATTCCATATTGCTTAAAAATCTATGTATATGAAACAATTATTTTTTTGGACAAGATGGTTTAAGAAGTGTTTCCTTCTCTAAGTATTAAATTTCTCTAATTGTAAATTATTCCAAAAGAAATGTGTTGATCCCTCCGAATGTGGCCTTCGCAAAATTACTACACTTTCAACCCTATATTTTTTAATTAGAAAAAAAAAATCGAGCACAATAATAATGTAAGGGTATGGTTGGCACTTCTCTCTCAACTTCAGCCAATTTGAAGAAGATATGTGTGATGAAAATAATTATGTGTGTCTATGTATATCTTGCATATTGTCATCACCAAAGGGCTTAATCTAAAAGGATGGGGAGGCAGTCATACCAATAGGAATAGAATATGTTGATCAAAATCTTCTTCACATAAAACTTATTTAATTCAGATCAAAAAAATCGTGCGATTTTATGAAACCATATGTTATGACTCGAATTCGTAATCAATCAGATTTCTGATAGAGATAGTTGACAATTGAATCCAATATTTTTCATTATTTTTCTGTTACCAATACTACAAACTGTTCACATTCACCAAAAAAAAAAACATGACTTAAGCACATTAATTTGTGCTTGACAACGCTCTTCTGATAGTCAATTTAACGAATTATTTTCCTCGTTTTCATCTTAGTACTCATCTTATTATTTTCTAAGATGTGTTCGTAAGAGTTTAGATGGTAGATATCTTCTCTTTTGACTCTCTGATTACCTTTGTGCTAGCTCTTGCGGACTTGTACTTTTCAAGCTCATGAAAGGCGAGAAGTGACATAAGGCTCCCTTGTCATGTTTCATGAAGTGGCATTAACCTAATGTGTTGGATTTAGATACTCAAATTTTTAAGCATTGTGTGTTTTTTGTTTTGTTCAAATGATGGGATTTCAGTCTACTTGGTCTCAAGTTAGTAGTAGACCAAGACAATTAATTTTAAACTTGTAGTTTTATTACAAAGTTTTTATGCATGATGATACCATTTACTTTATTTTCTTGTCCTGTGCCATTGAAAAATTAATCGTGGGCATTTTTTTTTTCATTTTTATGTAAATTTAGGTTACGTAACTATATAACCATCATATCTATATTGTATGTCGTTCGATCATAATATGACAACTATGTGATTTGTGGGTAGAAAAGAGGTTTAATCAATTTTAGAATGCTTTTAGCAATAATAATTATTATTATTTTTTACAGTTAATGCATGTTTTTTGTGTAATTCTCATTCCATTCAAGTCTGATTGTAGATCTATGGCTCTAAGCCACGCTGAAGTTTAGATGGCCACTTGTTTTAATATTGACATGTTATGTCTCCAAAAAGGGTACATGTGACCTTTTCCTTATCTTGTACTAAATTGTTTATATGCAATCTACCTTGGTATGATTGCTTACATGATTGATTTTTCTGTTTTTTATTCATTTTCTTATTCCTGATTATTGTTAGCATATATGGTTTAGTTGTGGGCTAGGTTGCAAGAGGGTTTCATTTTTTGAGTTTTCTTTTACAAGAAGCAATGAGACAAATTTAGAAGGGTTTTTTTTTTTTTTTTGGACATGAGACTATAGTTGGACTAGATTTAGACCAACTTTGTGGGTGCAAGACAACCAACGAATTGGATTTAGACCGGATTTTATAACATCCAAATCCAAATCCCATTTTAAAACTCAATTAGTTCTGAATTATAACAAATTGGATTTTTTTTCAATTTAATGTCATAAAATAATCATAAATCCGACGTTATGAAGTATGATATAACAAATTATGACTGGATCAAAATCAAATTGATGCATATACATACAGATTATATGCATATTAACTTTGCACATATTTGTACAACGAAGATTCAAAATCCAAGCTTACTTAGTACATTACACGCATTTCATCAAACAATGTGAGACTGTATTTCCAAATACTACAATTAGGTAGATATCTCGTCCTTATCATCCGATCTAACACACACACGCAGAGCGAGAGAGAGAGAGAGAATTAATTGAGGCAGAGTCTGATCCAAGTTCATGCTCTTGATTCAATCCACATGAAATGAATTTTATCTACAATAGGACATTCCATGTGATAACAGGAGGCCATGCTTTAATGGATTGCTTCTTGCCTTGATATATCATCCTCCATTTTGTCTCTTATAGTTTTATCATAAATGCAGAGTCCCATCCCTCGATGTGATTTGGGAAATAGTTTGGTTTCATTTGTCAAATCCACACCATGAAAACATGAATTTGGGTAAAATATAGTAAAAGCTCTAAAAGTATGCCTTTTTTTGTCACTTTGATCTCCAATCTTTAAATTGTTTCAACTTGATCTCTTAGTTTTTCCAATTTGTGTCACTTCATTCCAATAAAAAATATCAGTTTAAGTTAACTAAACGAAGGCGTTTACGTGTGTCTCACATGACTACACTTAAAGGGTCACTTTGGTTCCTTAAGTTTTGCAATGTGTTTCATTTTGGATCGTCATGTTTACAGTTTGTGTCCCTTAAGTTTTCAAAAAATACTTTTCAAGAGTGCGGCTGTGTGATATGCATATGACCATCTTCATTTGTTAATTTAAACTATCGTTTTTAATTAGACAAAAATGACATAAATTTAATATTTAAGGGATTAAATTGGCACAATTAAAAAATTAAAGACCAGAATGACCATCTCTGTTAATCAACTTAAGTTGTCATTTTTCAATTGACCTAAAGTAATATAAACTGAATACTCGAGGGACTAAACTAATACAAAGTGCATAATTTATGCCCAATTTTAGGGCATACTATGAACAATCCTACATTTGGCCTATTTATGATCTTTTTCTTTTTTAATTCAACGATTAGGAATGTTTGAATTAATTTACGCTCACTTCGACTTCTTTGTTATTTTTCTTTGTTGTGGTTCTGTTACCATTTTTCAAATATTCATCCTGAAGGGCAAGTCAAATGCATTAGTCCAAGAAGTATCCTAACTTATCTGCACTGACTTTGAAGTTTTCTCTAGTCTGGACAGTATGTTTGGAATAACATTATTGGTTGTTAGGATGTCTATCTCCAATATCTAAAAGCAAGAAGATTCAAATGCCAATTTAATTGAATGAAGCCATTAAATTCCCTATCCACCGAACATTGATATCATGTTCACAAATGCTGGTTTAGAATCTTGATCATATCGCTCAATCGATACGGCACTGATTGTTTATCACTTACTTTTCACAAATTCACTATTAGTAGCGCCTTTATGCACTTATTACGACTTCAATTAATGTCACTTTTATCCTAATTCGAGGAAAGTAGATGTGAATGTTGATGGCCAAAAATGAAAATGAATATAGGAAAAGATTTAATGGAAATCACCGAGGTCTCAACTTAAATTTCAAATGGGGAGAGAGAGAGACGAGAGTGAAATGAGGGAGAAGAGGAGGAAATGGTGAAGGATCACTTGCTCCAATACCATGTTAAACTTTTCCCATGCTTAACAAAATTAATCTGATTCCGTATATTATAAGATATGTAAAAATAATTATAGATTTATGATTGGAATCAAGAATATTGCTACTAAACTTTTTGGCCAAATCAACAATTATTAGAATTATGATGTGAGCAAAATAACTATTCTAAATAAAACATATAAACAATAGTTAGATCATATAACATGCAATTTAAATGACTACATGCAATTTATATATAAACAAAAATAAACAGATTTAGAATGAGCTGGCCTGCGAGTCCGAGAGGTGTGTGATCACTGTCCTAAAGCAGCTGAGCCTCCCCACGTGAGGGTACTGACGGACACCAGCGACTCCAAGATTCAACCCAGATGCTCGCAGCAGCACCTCCGCAATGGTCACGTCCACTGGAAGGTTAGAATGAATTTGACTCGAATCGAGTTGCCCCAAAAACAATGAAATGGAAATTTAGATGGTTTTTTATGTGAGCTCCACACCTATGTGGTGTTCTTCTAGAGTAGGTAGTGTAGACGGAAAGAATGCTGGGTATTGGTGTTTTTTTTTCTTCATTGCCAAAAGAAAGTACAAGCTATATATTTATATAGCCATTGTGTGTTAAGATTTTTAATGCCTTTCAATGCCTTTTATTTTCTCCACTTTTTGACCGTTGGCCTACATGTGTGTGTGTGTGTTTATGTGTATATATATATATATATATATATAGTACTTAATGCTATCCTTGAATATTTCCAATAAATTAAATTTAAGGTATTGAATATTCACAATAAATAGGACCATAAAATTTGTAACTGAAAATACAATTTAAAAATAATTAAAATGAAAAATCAATTAAAGTTTTAAAAACTTAATTTTTATTCTTACAAGATATACTATTTTCAACAAATAACATTTTTAAAAGTTACTTTTCCAAGGAAAAAAAATAATTTCATACAAAAAATAAAAGTAGGTTTAATTACTATTTTACAAAAGTGATCTACGTGTATTTCAATTTATCAATGGTATACACTCAATATTTGTAAGCTTACCGCTATAAATGTGATTTATATATTTTTTTTAATCAAAACGATAGAAATATTATTAAGAAATTAAATCTGAGAGAAAAGATGGTATCAGAATATTTGGTGTCATTTCTTCCCAAACATCAATATTTTTACATAATCTGACCTTTCGAGCCAGTTGGTGAGCCACACGATTTCTTGATTATCTAACAGTGGACAAAGAATAAAAAATAAACAGGCAAAGAAATCACTGCACATATGCAATAATAGAGTTAATATGAGAAAAATCTTTAAAATTATCGTCAATCCTCTTCATGATTGTAGAAGAATCCCCTTCCAACACAATCAAAGAATACAAAAACAACTACTACACAAAGTACTTGAAAAAAAAAATATTTTCAAAAAATGTTACTAAACCATGCCTAGACGAAAAAAGAGTTAATTCAAGATAGCATTAAACACTTCTTCGTAGTTAAGATGTGGATTGATAATTACAGAAACTGATAAGAATGAAAAATAGTTAGTCGAATAATGTGATCTCAATTTGCAACTCATTGAACTTTCATTTCATATCCATTGCTATCTCCAACAACATAAAAGATGTGGTATTTAGGCATTGATTAGTCTCTTCGAGCACCAATTGCCGCTGCCCATGACCTACGAAGGGGAGAATGTCAACCCAAAACACGCGCACGCGTGTGCACACACACGCGTACATAATAAAAATTTCTGATAGTAGAAAGGTGCGCTTTTCCCTACTTCAATGGAAACAATCCCAAACCTTTTCCAAATGAAAGAGAAAAAGCATACAAAGAAAGGTCGCTCATTTTGTGCCATCGTACAATGTATGCGAGCCACTAGGAAAGTCCCTAGACGATATGAGTCTTCTTGATGTACCGATAGAATGGGATTATCAGGGCACAAAAACATGTATGGTTTGGTATTCCTTTGTTCACTAAAATTAGTTATATTGTTTATTTCTTGACTAGCAAAAACTCTAGAGCACATAGTGAGTTATTGTTTGATCTTTCCTCTTCTAGGAGAGAATTTATTTTGAAATACGATTTGAGCACAAAAGTTTTCAATCATGATTCATACACAAATAAATTTATTAAGAATTACCCATCAAAAACATAGTTGTCACAAATAATTATGGTAAATATAATTTGTTGACTTAAATATGTTATAATGACATGGTCCAATATTATTATTGTGACGGTAAGTCTTAGAATTCTTCATTAGCACTCCATCATTTATGTCAGTAACTCGATATAAGTATGAGTAATAATACTCTTTTTTTTAGGGGGAATGAAGACTTGAATTCTTTACCTTAGGAAAGCAAAGTGACACAGCGAAAGACTAATAACGAATAGAATCAATCACAGGAATTGAATCTATATAACTTTGTAATCACAGAAATTCACAAAGTTGTATAAATTGACTAAACAACCATAAGATTTATAAAATCGGAAAAATAACAGTTAACTTTAAAACACATAAAAATATTTTTTAAATACTAAACAATAAACTGAAAATCCTAATTACGCAAGGAATAATTAATTACGAAATAATCCAAATAAACCCAAAACTGAAAAAACTTCGAAAGACTCAAACACATGTTTCTAGACCTTTTTGAGAAATTTATAAAATCGGAATAATAACAGTTAACTTTAAAACACATAAAAATATTTTTTTATTACTAAACAATAAACTAGAAATCCTAATTACACAAGGAATAATTAAATTACGAAATAATTTAAATAAACTCAAAACTGAAAAAACTTCGAAAGACTCAAACACATGTTTCTAGTCCTTTTTGGGCTTTTAACAGTGCTCATCATAGCCGAAGGCAAATTTTCATACAAGGCTCATCGTAAGTTTCAATTTGATATGTTATAGGCCCCGTAACTCTAAACGGATTAAAAGTTATAGTCAAAGCAATGTCAACCTATCTTGGACTTGGATTTCTTTTCTTTCCCTACGCGGACTATGTCACAAAGTCTTTACAAGATAAGGAGTACCATTAGAGCAAAAACTCATTGGTATGAGTAATAATACTTAAACTTATTTTTTAAATCTTATTTATCAACCTCATTACTCTTTGCAATTGGATAACAGTAAATCTTGTTATTGGTTAGGAATCATTATTCATTTAATTATTATTATTATTATGACATGTAAAGTTAAAAAATAAAAATAATAAATTAAGTTCCAAGAATCCAAACAACATTTTGCTAGAAATATTCCTCAAAATCTGGGAAAGTGGCTAATGAATGAACATGAGAACGTTATCTAAATACAGCAAGCAGTATTAAAGGAGAGCCACGTGGGAAGTTAATAGCCGATAGATTTTGTCTGGAAGTGGGATCCTTTAATTGAAAGCGGCGGACACGAGAGTCGGCTGTCGTCTCGTCCCTATCTCCAAAATCACACACAATCACTCTAACTCAAAGCGTCGACGTTTGACGCACCATTGACCACTCCCTGCCGGACTTGACGATGGTATGGAGAAAAAATTTCGATATTGTACCTTTAATTTTTATTATTTTAATAAATTTTTTTATAAATTTTTTGAATCATTTTATAATAAATAAATTTCTTACTTTTTGGATGATTTATCATTTTTATGAGTATTTTTATTACTCTTATTAATTTTTTTATCATTGTTTTGATAACTATTTTTAAAATTTTTTTTTTGCAAAAATTGATGATACACAAATTGACTTTGTATACCATTTGTCAAGTATTTAGTAATTAATGCAATAAATATGTGGAAAAAATAAAAAAAAGTTTATAATGGTTCGATAAATGTGACATACGTTCACTTTGAATGTCTAGGTCCATTGGTTATTTTATTAACTCAAGCGCGAAGGAAGAGCAGAGATTTACAAGTTTTGAAAGGGAGAGGAAAGTTGTGCTCGACTGAGTGTGATCTACCCCCCAAGTGTTGGCGGGACTTACGATTTATAGTCGTTCTCCTAACTGATTTGGGCGAGTTATTAGTAACTAAGTGACTAATTTGGTAGAGTAGACGACTTCTTCTCAATAGATGGGAAATTGCGATGCTCTCCATTAGATATGGTCAAAGATGACGTGGTGGTTGACTCTTTCCAAAGCAGTGTGAATGAGGCTCTTGGATGACCCTTACTCCAAGATGTCTAAGATGAGTTTATTTACTCCAAGGTGGCTAGGATGAGCCTTACTCCAAGGTGGCTAGGATGAGTCTCCTTACTTTGAGGTGGCTAGGATGAGCTTCCTTACTCCAAGGTGGATAAGATGAGTCTTGCTTACTCCCTTGGCGAGCTTGACCGAGTTGACCACATGGGGCTGGATTTGTTGGATCTCTTAGACTTGGACTAAAACTCAAATCGGGCTTATAGCATGAGTTGGGCCCTTGAGCTTGGTCCATCATTTTCTCTCTAATGCCTTGCGTCTAACATAACTTGTAAATGAGGGCATTTAGTTTGAGTTTGAATTTCGACTGAACGCACAACTAAAAAAACTTTGGGAGGACAAAATATCTGTTTATAGACCTTTTTTGGACTTTTAACAACATCAATCACAGCCAAATGCCATAAGTCGTGGAGGGCTTGTCGAGAGTTTCGATTTGATATATTGTAGGCCTTATTTTGAGTAATGGAGTAAAAGTTTAGTCAAAATAGCGAGTAGACAGTTGGGCGTGCCATTCTAGGCAAGCATGCAGCTAGGCACGTTGTTTTGGGTGAGCAGACAACTGGGTGCGCGATTCTGGGTGAGCAGGCAACAAGGTGCATTGTTCTGGGCATCGATCTGAGCGAGCAAACAGTTTTAGATATTGATATGGGCGATCAGGTAATTGGGCGCACAATCCTGGGTGCTAATATGGGCGAGTAGGCAAGGCGAGGGATAAGGCAAGAGCTGCCGAGCTTGGCGAGCAAACTGTGCGTCTTAGGCAAGCAGTTCTTGGGTGCTAACTGATGCAGTTCATGGACAGACCCTTGATCTGAACCCTTAAATGAATTCAAGAACCCACACGCAAATTGATTGAAGAATCCCCAAGAAAGTTCCCAAACCAGAATTATAAGAACCCAAAATCCTAGACCCAATGTTTTCAAGAAACAAGAACCCAAGGTTAAAAGTTCAAGAGAAAGGTGATCTTTCTCCTTTTATTAGGGGTTTAACACACAATCGATTCTCTCGAAATAAGAATCCTGCCTATAAAACTTACCAAAATTCGAACTCTCACAAGCATCAAACACATTAGCAAAGTCAGAATCAACAACATATAAATCCTTAATGTACTAAAAACCAAGCAACTTTGCATTTAAAGTAGACACTAAAGTATACCTACGAGATAAAGCATCAGCAACCACATTCTCTTTTCCTATCTTGTATTTGATAATGCAAGGGAAGGTCTCAATGAATTCAACCCATTTAGCATGACGCCTATTCAGCTTACCTTAACCTTTCAAATGTTTCAAAGACTCATGATCAGTGTGGATGACAAACTACTTGGGCCAAAGATAATGTTGCCAAGTCTATAACGCCCTCACCAATGCATAAAGCTCCTTATCATAAGTTGGGTAATTCAAGGTTGCCCCATTTAGCTTCTCACTAAAATAAGCTAAAGGACGACCTCCCTGCATTAAAACAGCTCCAATTCCAATACTTGAGGCATCACACTCAACTTCAAAAGTTTGAGAAACATTAGCTAAAGCAAGTAAAGGTGTAGAACTAAGTTTTTCTTTAATCAAATTAAAAGCAACTTCTTGTTCCTTTCCCCATTTAAAGCCTACGCTTTTCTTAATAATTCCAGTCAATGGTGCATCTATGATGCTAAAGTCCTTTACAAATCTTCTATAAAAACTAGCAAGACCATGAAAGCTAAGTACCTCAGTAATGGTTTTAGGTGTAGGCCATTTTCGAATAGCCTTAACCTTCTCTTCATCAACCTCAATGCCCTTAGCACTAACAACATATCCTAAGAAAACAATTTGACTAGTGCAAAACGAGCATTTCTTGAGGTTAGCAAATAACTGAGCATCACGCAAAGAACACAACACAAGCCTCAAATGTTCAACATGCTCACCTAAGCTCTTACTGTAAACCAAGATATCATCAAAATAAACGACAACAAATTTACCAATAAAAGCATGCAAAACATGGTTCATTAAACGCATAAACGTACTAGGTGCATTGGTTAAGCCAAAAGGCATTACTAGTCATTCATATAAACCATATTTAGTCTTAAATGTCGTTTTCCATGCATCACCTTCTCTCATCCTAATTTTATGATAACCAGATTTCATATCAATCTTACTAAACAAACAAGTGCCATGCAATTCATCTAACATGTCATCAAGTCTAGGAATGGGATGACGATACTTTACCATTATTTTATTCACGGCGCAGCAATCTGTGTATATCTTCCAAGTCCCATCATTTTTAGACACAAGTAACACTGGAATTGCACGAGAACTCAAGCTCTCCCTTACATGACCCTTCGACATCAGCTCCTCAACTTGCCTTTGAAGATCCTTTGTCTCATCGGGATTACTCCTATAAGCTAGACGATTGAGAAACATAGCACGCTCAATGCAATCAATCTGATGTTCAATCCCTCTAACTGGTAGCAAGCCATTTGGGATTTCCTCAGGAAAAACATCATCAAACTCCTGCAAAAGAGAATCAACTACACTAGGCAAAGCAGGGTTAAGCTCGTTAGTATTCAAAAAGGCGTCCTTGTACATAAGTACAATCATCGGCTGACCGAATTTAGAAGCTCTCTTAACCTCTCGTTCTTTTGCATAGAAACTCTCATTTTTCCTCTCTTGCTTTTGTGAACTCTCACTATTTTCACTCTTTGAAGATTCAACAGCCTTTCTATTTTTTTCCTCATTTTTTTTTCACTTTCACTCTATTTCCCTCTTTTTTTTCATTATCACTCTCTTTTCTTCCCTCAAACTCACTTTTTAATCTCATTTGATCATCATGTACCTATCTAGGTGTTAACGGTACAAGTGTTACAGGTTTTCCATGCATTATAAAAGAATATCTATTTCTATATCCATCATGCATAACTTGTCTATCAAATTGCCATGGACGTCCTAAAAGCAAATGACCAGTATGCATTGGGACTACATCACACAAAACCTCATCAACATAACGCCCAATGGAGAAGGACACTAATACCTACCTATTCACCTTAATCTCCCCGCATTCATTCAACCACTGCAACTTATAAGGAGTAGGGTGCTTAATAGTAGGCAAATTAAGTTTCTCAACTAATAAAGTACTAGCAACATTAGCACAACTCTCTCCATCAATGATAACACTACATACCTTATTGTTGATATGGCAGCGAGTATGAAAGATGTTGCTATGTTGTGCCTCGTTGTCCTCCTCCTTCACTTGTGCATTCAAGGCACGCCTTGTGACCAAAATTTCACCATCAACTAGATATTCCTCCCCTTCACTCTTTTTCCTCTCCACGTCATCATCAAATTCACTTTTAGTTTCAAAATCACCATTATCCTTAAAAAATATAGCACGTTTATTTGGACATTGAGATGCAATGTGCCCCCTGCCCAAACACTTAAAGCACTTTATATCTCCATTTCTAAAAGTTTGAGAATCAGATTTACCTCTCTCCTTGATAGCCTCTATGTCTTTGCCTTTGTTGGAAGCTTCAACTTTACCCTTAGAATCTGATTTCTCTTCCTTCTTGCTCCAACTAGAATTTGGTTTCCAAGAAGATGAAGAACCCGAATTCTGCCTAAAACGAGTAGAACCCTTCCGTTTGAGTTGCCTCTCAACCTTCATCGCCATGTGTAGCATATCCTCCACCTCCACATAATGTTGCAACTCAACTACATTTTGAATATCTCGGTTCAAACCGTACAAGAATCGTGCCATGGTCGCCTCTCGGTCCTCCTCTACATTAACCCGAATCATGGCTATCTTCATCTCCTTATAATACTCCTCAACGCTCTCGGACCCTTGAGTCAACCCCCACAACGTCTAAAACAAGTCCCTATAATAATGAGAAGGGACAAACCTCTTCCTCATGATACTCTTCATCTCATCCCAAGTGTCAACCAGATGCTCTCTATTCCTCCTCTTATTCATCACTAACTGATCCCACCATACTACTACATAATTAGTAAACTCCACTGCAGCTAGTTTCACCTTCTTCTCCTATGAATAGTCATGGCAATCAAACACTAAATCCACTTTATTTTTTCACTCTAAATAAACCTCTGGATTATTCTTGCCTTGAAAGGCTGAGATTTTCATCTTAATGCTACCCAAATTTCCATCTCTCCGATAAACATCTCTAACACCTCCACGACCTTCTCTACCACCTCTACCATGGACAAACCCAATCAACGTGGCCTGGTCATCGAAGTAATCACCAAGATCCCATTCATCATCATTGATAATGTTTTGATGACGCCTATTCTGCCTCCTCTCCACTGGTGTCTCACGCTTATCATGTCCATCACCTCTTCTTCCCTCATTCGTTCTCAATTCATTAATCGAATTTGTTTGCTCCTCTAATTGATTTCTTATATCATCAAATCTCGTATTCATACGTTCAAACTGTTGTTGCATAGCCCGAAGTATGAATAGCACATCAGTACCACCCTCATCAACTACTCATTTATCCTTGGAGGTCATGTTTTATAACCTGCAAAACAATGTTAGAAATAGCCTCACAAACACTCCCTCAAGTGTTTCACTCGTTTCAGTGTCACTCTACCCTCGTGTTTACACTCTTATTGGCTTTTTTTAAGATAAACTCATACACTCAGCCTTTTACCACTCAAATGTTTCACCTTTGTTGTTCTTTCGCAAACTACTCAAAACTCAACCAAAAATCATTCCCACAATGCACAATGACTTAACAAAATAAGACACAAATACCAAAGGAATGACCAAAATTAACAACGAAAAATAGAGAATAACAACGATAACAAAGAAACACAATGAAACAAAGAAAGCGAATTCGACGAAAACTAAGAGAAACAATAATTCAAAAGCAATAAATGAATCAAGAAAGGGGTTAAATCAAATAGGATGATCTAATTTGGGATAACAATGCGTGAATGATCAGAATAAGTAGCTTTCAATTATTTTTTTGTTCAAATCTCAACACAAATCAGCACTCAAACAAACTAACTAGCCTCAATTTGATTTTTTTTTTGATATCAGATCACAAAAGAGGCAAACTACACGTAATTGGGCAGCAGATTTCACAATTGATTCACTAGCAAATTATGCATTCAATTCAGCCTATATTATGCAACCCTAATTGATATTAAAATTATAGAAAAAAATAACTAAAATTCCAGCAGCAAGTCACGCCCCAAATCAAATTGAACAAAAAAATAAAAAATCATGATGAATAGTAACGATGAACAGTGCACACAATTTTTTATTTTTTTTTAAAATAGATATGCTTAAATAGAAAAAAAAACACCAACCTGATTTGAGAAAACAAACCCGAAAGCTCTGATACCAAATTATGCGAACCCTTAAATGAATTCAAGAACCCACACGCAAATTGATTGAAGAATCCCTAAGAAAGTTCACCAACTAGAACTATAAGAACCCAAAACCCTAGACCCAATGTTTTCAAGAAACAAGAACCCAAGGTTAAAAGTTCAAGAGAAAGACGTCACACTCAAGATTGAGCAATAAGTTGATGAACATTACAAGAAAGATTAATTCTTGATAAGTTCTTGAAATAGTTCTTCCAAGAACAATAAGGTAGAAACCTCACAATACTCATAAAAAAATATTCTGTCTTTACAATGCTTTGAATGCCTATTTATAGGTTGGTTATTACAAAG
The DNA here is from genome assembly GCA_023539305.1 of Ilex asprella. Lineage (NCBI taxonomy): Eukaryota > Viridiplantae > Streptophyta > Magnoliopsida > Aquifoliales > Aquifoliaceae > Ilex > Ilex asprella. The sequence goes on along the minus strand of CM042198.1, from coordinate 14,714,812 downwards.
AAAATTTCCTAAAATAGTTTATCATATATAAGAAATATCTTACTTGTGGGTAAAAAAATATCTCTTACTTGCTAGTAAAGAAATAACTCTTACTTTCCTAAAATAAAAAAACACAATCAGCTCTTTAATATGCTGATCACATGCCTAATTAAAAAAAGAAAGTCCTTCTTTCCTAAAAAGAATAACTCACATGCCTAAATAGATAAGGAAAGTCTTACATTCAGACCAATTTTTAAACTTGTCAATTTTAAGCATAGCCTTTGCTGGAATCTTCTAGAACTTGAATCATGTTGATGGATCTTTGTTCTCAAGTGGATCATGCTCCATGCTTGAACTTGCACAATTAGCCCATATGCTATGAATCAGCCCATTCAATGCTTCCTTCATCTTTTTTGCTCTTGTCCGAGTCATAGGACCTCCATTTATACTCAACAGATCAAATTGCATTGGATTAGATGACATTGCATCAGCCCTCGCGCAAAAGCGGGATGCTGAGGATGCCAAGACCTAGAAGACCCAGGTGACCCATGCTACTAGGACTAAGATGAGGTGCAGCGGAGTGGAGGCGCCATTGTGAGGCACTGACTATAAGGCTCCTATGATGCTAGGCGGGATGCCCTAGGTGTTGGATGCCAGATGGATAAGGCCCGATTATTGACATTCAATCTAATGCAGTCCTAGTGGGTTACAGATGACTTGAATTTCAAAAGCGTCCTCGGTCAAAATAATATTATTCCAACATCAAAATATCTAACATGATTACTTGGAGCAAAGACAGAATTTGAGGATTACTTTTAAGAGAGCTACATCTTTTGAGACCGAGCTTTCAACGACTCATAAGAGAGCCCCTAAGCTGGAGGTATAGGTTGTCTGCTTAAGAACAGTGCAGAAGCCAAGCTTTTGGCGACCCGCGAGAGAGCCGTTCAGCTGGAGATATAGGTTGCCTGCTTAAGAGTAGTGCAAATGCCAAACTTTTTACAACCCGTGAGGGAGCGACTCAATTGGAGATACAGGTTGTCTGCTTAAGAGCAGTGCAAAGGTAGGCTAAACTTTTTTCGTAACCCACACGAGAACCACTAAGTTGGAGATATATGCTGCCTGTTTGAGAGTAGCGCAGATGCCAAGATTTTTGCGACCCACGAGAGAGTCACTAAGTTAAAAATATAGGCTGCTTGCTTAAGACCAGTGCAGAGGCCAAGTTTTTGGTGACATGTGAGAGAACCGCCCAGCTAGAGATATAGGTTGTCTGTTTAAGAGTAGTGCAAAGGTAGTTCAAGCTTTTGGTGATTCGGGAGATGATTCACCTCGCCTGGACCTGTTGATTTCCTCGGCATTCATATATTTTTAAGCTTTTGTCAATAGTTCTTACATGCTCTTTGATGGTCGCTTCATTACTAAAAAGAGGAAACTCGATGAGCGAAGGCCTCCCAGATAGGCAGTCATAGTAACTTTGTCATTGGGCTCCTCAATTTGGAGGACCTCCTCGTTAAAACAAGTGAGGTAACTCCTCAGACTCTCGTCTCGATTCTGTTTTACACTGAGTAGATGGGTGATAGGCTTTTACAGGAGGCGTCCACCAATGAACTGTGCCACAAAGGATCTACTCAGTTAGGCGAAAGAGCCTATGGAGGCTGGGGTGAGTTTGGCCAATCATTGTCGCGATGATCCCTTCAAGGTAGTTAGGAATGTCCTACACATAATTTTGCCAGGCATGTTGGGTATGTTTTGTGTTATGAAAACTCCTAGTTTATATATTTTTTTTTCTCTAGTTTATTTACTTTGCTAAAAAATATATAAAAAAAATTTTTTTTTTATTAAATATCTAAATAATATTTTTTATGCATAATTTGACACCACAATATATAAATAATTTGCGTAGCTTTGAATTTACAACTGTTTAAGCATCACAAAGAACTTTCTTCTATATTTTTGTATCTCATATCATATTCTCATATACACTCGAAAATATGATATGAGAAAGTGTAAACCCAAAAACTTTCTTCAACTTTAAAAGTGTAAACCCAAGCGCAGGTTGAGCAGAGTAATATATTTTCGGAAAGTCCGAGGTCGATCCCACAAGGAATTGTAACAAGAAAACAATCACACGAAAACTAAAGATACTTTAAAAGGAAAAGAGTTTGTTTGAAGAGTTGTTGAATGAAAAAGATTGGTTTTCGTAAATAAAACAATAATAAAAATACTAGAGCATTAGGTACTCCCTCTCAACTTCATACAGTAATAATTAAAGACTCGAAGACTTGACTTGAAATAGGAATTAAATGTCGGTTAACCCAATTAACAAATCAAGTGGTAAATTCGAAAGTTATAATCAAAAGACTACCAGGAACCTGAATAATCATTCAATCATATTATTTTATGAAATCATATTAATTTTACCAGCATGGAATAACCAGTGATTTACACGCAGGAAAACTCAAGCAATCGATGTACGTGGCACAACAACTCAGGAGTTTTTACAGCATAAACACTTTGCTAAAATATTAGGAATTAAATTAACACAATAACATAAATCATTAAGTACAAAAGTCAATAAAAATACCGTACTCCGTTGAGAGATTTTTCCCTAGCCCTAGCTTAGCCTTCTAGCCGGACATGATAGAAAGAATAAAAAAATAAAAAGATGGAAAAAGAATCATTAATCTTAAGATGAGAACCCCTATTTATAATAAAATAAATCCTAAGTATTGGTAGGAGATCTGAGGTTGGCTTGGAAGAAATTCCTTTGCCAAATAGAAGTCTTGTTAGGTCAAATTCCGTGCATAAAATCTATGCTTCGCCAGTACAAAATTTGTCCAGACTTCAAGCTGGCATTTCGCATATTTAGAGGCTGAATCACGAAATTTTCGTGAAACACACTTTTGTAGCCCTTGGAGTCTTCTTTCCAACCCCGCAAAAATCAGGTCAATCAGATATCGGAGTCAAAAGTTATGATTAAAATACTGAAGACATGTCAAATCTTTATCTTCTTGAATACTTTCCAAATCCAACTTTAATTGAGTTTTCTTCAAACTTGGA
>CM042198.1:14686403-14706209 GCA_023539305.1 Ilex asprella | reverse complement strand
ATGAACAAACAAAACAAATGGGGGAGGGGGCGGAGATTAAATAGAAGTTTAGGAGGGGGGCAGATCTGAGGTTTGGGCCAATACAAAATTCCAGAGAGAGAAAGGACAGATTGCCCTTGATTCCTTGCCCTTGATTCCTTGCCTGAGCTACATCGTCCACATGCCCCTATAACTGTAAGATTTGAAGATGAGGCTGAGATTTTTTATCGGTCCACTACCTTTATGTTCTTGTATAAGCCTACAGGCCCACATGCTTCCTCACCCCCCCATGAGAGCCCAAAAACAACCCACGACCATGGTTGTAGATTAGGTCAGCTGGGTTTTCTGTGGGTCCCAGTGCTTGATTCTGGCCCACATATCCTCATGCCGTGTTCCTCTTTGCTTTTCATATATATTTTTTAGGAGCCTGTTGATAATCGAACGGACTCGAAGTCTAAAAAAAATATTTTTTTAATTGAGTTTAAAAGTTATTTAAATTTGGTTCATTTAAAAAACGAATCAAAACTAAACGAGTTTAAGATAAGTCAAACTTGAGTTAACCCCAATTATTTATAAATAAACGAACTGAGTCGATCGAGTTCGAACCAAACTTGTGTCTCAACTAATATCTTTTTTGTCTGGTTAAAGATAGGTAATCCATACTAAGACTAGCATATTTATAAAAGATAAATCTATCACGACCTGACCTTAAAAAATTACAAGATTTGAACTCTTTGATTTTCAAGCAACGCTTCAATTTCCACAAAAATATAGAAAATAATAAGAGAGTGTTTGTTATGTTATATGTTTATAGGGGTGTTTTGGTCATTTATCTTTTGGAATATAATGGAAATGGTACTTATGCTAACATTAGTTGAGCAATACTACAATGGTCAAATTCATCTTAGTCAGTGAATTAATTATGAGTTTAAATATTAGATGAAATTCACTTTTAAACTTGTACTAGATATACAAATAATATTTTTATTACTTTAATGACCCTACTATTAAATGTGAACTACAATTTTTTTTTATTTATAATCGATACTCTTGCCCTCTATAGACATCTTGTTTTTTGATATGTACCGGTGGACCATTATTATTAGTGCAAAGTGATTTTATTATAATATGAGTAATGTTTTGTATCTTAAATTTGTATTCTAAATGTGTATCTCAAATCAATGGGAACTATTGGATGAGTGAGTTCTAATGAAAAAAGTTGATGGGATCCACTCATCTAATAGTTCTCATTGATTTGAGATGCATATTTGTGATACAAATTTAGGATATATAGACAAAGCGTAATATTGCTTACATTTAATTTGCTGACCTAATTATTTATAATCATTAAATTGATTGTGAATTCTAATATTTATTGAGACTCACAACTAATTTAATAGTTACAAAAGATTATATTAACAAATTATATCTAAATAACATTATTGATAAACAAGTTGTTGTTACAATAAAATAGAAAATAAGTACAAAAAATAATAAAAAATGATCCCAAAAGAGGGGGACAAATAAGATCATGATCAAATCCCTGAAAAGGAGACATAGGAGATCATGCTTGGCCTTGGCAATAATCAATCCCCGATTGAGATGTTCATCGATAGGCAATCAGATTAAGCCAAATTGAAAACTATACACACTCCAAAAAATGTATAATTAAAAACCAAGAGGGGTATGGAATGCCTAGTAGCTATTTTGGACTGTTGTAAACAGTAGGGGCATTAGAGTCATTCAATTTTACAGGAATGTATATTGTTTATCTCATCTTTTTAGTTAATTAGGCTAGGGTCCTTCTTTTGGTGTATAAACTAATTTTAATCTTACCGAATTTTTAATATATAGAAAATTCAATCGCATTTTTAAAAAAATTGTGTGTGATCCTTGTGTGGGTACGAACGTATAGGAGTTGGGCAGTTAGTGTGTTTGTATTACCCATTTTGTCCTCATCTTATAATTTCAACCTAAAATACAATTAGTTTCATTTTTTTTGGAATTGTTATTGAGAATTGTGTTATTGTCTATTCATTATGGTGTTAATTGCGTAGTTAATTGAAGAGACGTGTATGCAGACGTCTCGTTTCAATGTATCTGTTTCGCAGATACACTAAATTCAGCTGTTATTAGTAAATGTATCTTAATGTACTTGCGAACCATTAGTTAATAAGTACGTTATTCGAGAATATATCATCTTATTTTAGTGTACTTGTCTGACGATCCATGTTTATAGAGAAAAAGATACATTATAATGATATAACTTTTTAGAATAGAATTTTTAATTACATGATGTTTTTTTTTTTTGAAATCTTATTGGACCTAGGTATCAACCTCCAAAAAACTCTTCTTCTTTTTTCTTATATAATGCATCTAATTTGTTTTGTTTGTGAATGTCATTGTTTTATAACAAAGTCTCAAAGTCCTACAAATAATCATAGCTCATGTCTATTTCTTTTTTACATGCTCTATTCTTTCCTTTTTAGTTCTTTTTCTAGTTCGTTTTAATGGTTTTGTTGTATTATATTTGTAATAGTGATGTATCGCCGTGTAAAAAAAAATCAATAGGAGTCCAAACCCCCCCTCCCCCCCCAAAAAAAACATAATTACCTTTATTGGCTCTATAATTGATATCATCACAAACAAAAATATGATTTTGTGTATTAATCTAGAGTTTATTTTACGTGTTTAGCTCTTTAACAACTATGTCCGAGAATTTAATAATTAACTTTTTTCAAAATTACAAATAAAAATTTGTATGTCAATCATATTTTCTAGATTATGTTGTATGCGAGTGGTTCGTGTATTGTACATGGTATTTTATCTAAATCATTTCAAGAATACACTATTATATTTATTACCCACAATTCCCAATTTATTGAAAATTCTAAAAACAAGGGTTTGGAGTATATTCCCATCTTTGTAATAAAAAGTGTCCGACTGATAGTGAAGAGAGAAAGTGGCATCCACTATTTTCATTAGAGTAATGCTATACTGACCAAATTTTGGGACTAAATTTAGAGCTCAAATGACATGACAGCATATTATTTAGAGTCTTTATTGAGCCCCAAATGACATCGCACAAAAAAAAGAAGCCCAAATCAGCTGCCATGTCATTTGGGCTCAAAATTTGGTCCCAAAATTTGGTCAACATAGCATTATTGTTTTCATTAATTGTGTTGTCTTTTGTACCTAACAAATGCATGAATTTTCATTTTCCAGCAATTTAAGAGGATGGTTCCTGAATGACAGCCTTTGTCTAGCATATTGAATGAGGTTGATCATGTGGAAATGAAGGAGACCCATTTGATAAATGAAGGGTTTAATGAGATTGTCACAACAAGGATATGAATTATCATCATATTATTATAAAATTATTATATTAGAAAGTGTTATGTTAGTAATTTTTTAAGAGTAACACTATTTTGACCTAAAAATCTGACATAATTTGCTGACCTAATGAAATGACTTCATTGGAACCATTGGATTAATACCAAATTCTAATGTTTGATGAAGCCCACAGTCAATCTAATGGTCACAGTGAATTAGGTCAGCAAATTAGGTCAGATTTTTAGGTCTCAATAGTATTACTCATTTTTTAAACCAACACAAAGATTGATGAGTTTGTATTTAGCCTTAATGATTGTAAATTATAATCGGGTCGACCTTTCAAACATGTTGGATCGCCGTGTACTTAGTTGTATGTTCAGACAAATTCAACAACATAGGAACCCAGTTATAAATAGAATACAGTAGATTGAGAAAAATTTAATACAACACAACTTTAAACTTAAAAGGCACAATCCATTACAACTCTAAATAAAATGGTTCGGATAATGAATGATTTAGATCATTCATTGAGAATCTATATCAGACCTAATACATGCAAATGAGTCTCCGACAAATAGAATCGATAATAATAATTAATACTGTCATTATCTAAATTTACAAAAAAAAAAAAAAATAGTGACAGGTAATTCTTATGCGATTATCACAAACATGATTTGTCCAATCTTAAATCGACATATTGATACCTAAATACACTGTTATGGTCACCCTAAAATCTTGAATCGACATATAAAATGATTTTGTTTCAAATATATTCCGTGTACACTCTCCAACGAGAGATCAAATGATTTTGTTATTCATCAAATTTAATTTGAATGACAAGTCATAAGATCTTAACAAGTTATAAGGGCAAGACAACTCCTTTTACATGTGTTTCATTGATTGTAGCGATGGAAAAGGAACTTTGGACCCTAAGGAACTTTAGATCACATGCTTTCACAGTCTAGTGATATTCCTTAGGCAATCTTCCATATCCCACCAAGGTTGAATTTTCAAGAACACTATCATTATGTTATTCTAGTAAAAAGGACAAAACAACCAAAAAAAACCCCTAATATCAAATCAAGTAGCGATTTTAAGTCAACTTAAAAGTAAGATTCACACATAATAATTATTATTATTTTGGATTATTGTGAAAATAAAAATATTTTTTAATTTATTGCCTACACTAATAAAATATTAGACGTGTCGTATTAGGCCTGAATGACTTTAAAATATATCTTAATGGTTAAAACAAGAGTATTATGCAAAGAGTTCAACAACGCATTGTTTCCTCGTCTATCTTGGTCTCGTGTAATTTTGGGCATGTTTGTGTCATGATTACAACAAGAAGACTAATGGTTAGTGCAATAATCAAAGTGTTGGCTAAATATTTGTGAGATTTTGAGTTTAAATTCGAGGCCAATCGTTTTTGTGAGAATAATGTTAAAATCACTTGTATACTTTTGATTTTTCCTCTCAACACCCTTGATAATCAAAAAATCCAATTAGATAAAATGTACATAGTTCGTAAATGTGTATTTCTACTACAATCCCAACTATGACATCTAAAAATAAATATTTAGTATTATAAACTTACTTTTCATCTAATAAAAATGTGATATACTTTATTATTTTTTAATCAATGATTGCAAGTAATCTAAACTAAAGTCGACCACAAATCAATTTCAACTTCATATCTCCATGGTATCGTGGACTTATCCTGTTTTTTTTTTTTTTGTGGCTATTGAAAAAAAAGGTGGTTGCAAAAAGAGCGTTCATAGACCATCTTGATAGGTCTTTATTTGTGAGATCATAAAGTTTTTGACTGTGTCCGTCACTCTCCTCGGAAACGAAATTACCTAAACTAACATAATGATCAACCACTAAATTTTAATATGAACTCTAAAACTCGCACCTTCGATCTCCAAATAAAAAATCCGACTGACAACCCACTAGGTGGTGTGGACTTAGCCTTCTCCATACAGCACGGTAGTTAATTCAAAAGGTTGATCTCATTGTGACAACTGAGAGTTGAAACATAACATAGAGTTTATGATGAAATTGAACTTCAACTAAATCAAACAAAATAGGGTTGTTTGGAAACTCGTATACTAAATTAGATATAATTATAAAAAAACATACAAAAAAAATGTTTTATAAAAGTACAAGATACAAAGACGTAAATGTCCATTTTATAAAATTTTATTTCCTAAAATCTATAACAAGACATTTATCATATACGCTAAAATTTAGAATTATTTAATTCGAAATCTCTTCAAATCGTAAAATTTACTTTCCTGAAACAGTTTTAAGAATATATCTTAATTAATTAATTAGATACGTTGAAATTTATTTGCAAAGCACTTCATCTTCAGAAAACGTTTGAGTTTCTTCTTCTTCTTCAAAAATCAATTCATCTTCCTCAGTGATAAGCCCTAAAAAAAATTCTTGAACATCTATAGGGTTTCATCTTTGAAGGAAAAATCTTACTATTCAGCCCATTTGATGTAAAGATTGTCAACATCATATATTTTTTGAAATTCTGTTTGTCATTTGAAGATACGTACGAACTTCGGCATTTGAAGACCAAAACCAGTTGTTGAAAGTTAATCGTTGGGCTATGTGAAATACGATGTTTTTGCCATATTAATTCATTGTGTGTGAATAAGATGTGTGTATCTCCTAATTGCTGATTGTGTTTTTCTCATAGTGTAACAAAAATTGTGTAACAATACACTATAACAAAGATAGTGTAACAATACACTGTAACAAAGACAACGTTTAATGGTTTTGTGCATGTAGTAACAAATTCAAAAAAGAGATGAGCTGTTTGACTGAAATTATATGAAAATATATATTTGACAAAATGTAATAGTACAATATTTTGTATAAATATCTTATTACATTGTTATTGTTACATTATTATAGTGTTCGCATATTAACAAAATTTGAAATTCAAACAAAGTGATATATCCTAAAATAAATGGAATATTAAAATTTTTTCACAAAATTAGAAGATATTTAATGCATAAATATAATTTGAAAACAAAATTATTTTTAAAAAAAAACACATGAATCCAGGGATAATATAAATGTACAAAATATTAAAGTTCTCTCAGAAAACTAGGAGATGTTTAATGCATAATTATAATTTGAAAACAAAACCACTTTTCAAAAAAAATACGCATGGATCAAAGGAGGACAAAAATGTCATAAGAAAATCTGAAAAGTTCAAATAATGTATTTGAACACAAATAAGTATAAAAATTAAGAACTTCTTTACTTTTTTTTTGTTTATTTTTTTACAATAATCTCTAATTTTGTGTATTCTCTTTAATTTTCCCAACAAAATAAAAGCTAGAAGTGTGTCATGGGCTTGTCCTAGTCTCTTTGATGCTGTTGCACCATCTTGGGCTGAGGATGAAAGCCATGTGACCTTTAACAGCTTTTGTCTTCAACCTGCATCAAGAGAGAGAGGCCTACAAATTTTGAATCCCCAACGAATATAAAATAAGAGAGGGGTACAGTTGTCATTACAAGACCCCCATGTGAACTTGCAGTCATGAATGGCAATACTGTTATTAACTCTGAAATCCCAGGTCATATTCAGAGGCTCACATGCATATAAGCCAACTCAGGCGCCAGTACTCTCAAAGCACACTGCACTCTCTCTCTCTCTCTCTCACTCGCTCAAAAATGCAGAGAATTTTGAAAATGCAAGCAATAGCCGTAGTGTCGGTGCTGCTGTGCACCACTTGCCACATCGCCATAGCCTTCAAAGACGGTAAGCTTTTGCAGAGAAGTTCCTCGTCATATCCGTAGTTATCATTTTGCTCGGTTCTCCTCATTCTTTTGTTGTTAACTCTCTAGTTTCTCTATTAAACCATGTGATATCCAGTGAGTATTGAATTTTTTTTTTCTTATTTAGAGTATTTTCTTCTGGATTTGAATTTGGGGAAGTTGAAATTCAACAACTCCTATACTTAGATGGTTGTGAATAAATCTTGTATGGAGGCAATGTAGTAGAGCTGGGTCTGATGATGTGAACCTGGGCAGGCAGAAAACGGCCCTGTGAATTGTCATAATTAACTCCTCACTCATATGTCACATTCGAACCCAACCAGAAAAAGAGATAAATAAATCAAACATTAATTAGGAATCAGTGTACCAAACAACAGTCACTGACAGTTTGTCAGGAAGACTTAAAACCCATCTTTCCCAACAAAGATTGTGATCATAAAATTCTATGTTATTTCAAACAAAAGGGACTATGGTGTTCAATCAATTTTTTTACATGAGACTCGCTAATATAATGATTTCTTTTATTTAAAATATAAATTTGAGTTATATAGCATTACTCAACGATAAAAATGACCATTTTGTCACTCATTTGTTTCATTTCATAAATGCCCAATTTTCTTCAAAATTAAATCAGACATAAAATTTGAATTAAGACAAAATTAATAGTTGAGTGATTAAAATCGGAGGCCTAGTATGATAATTATCGTTGTTTTTTTAGTAGTTACATGCATGTAATCCCATTAGTATGAGAAGGTAGGTAGCAATTGACATACTCAAACCCATTATTTTTTTTACCCTTTGAATGCAGGAATGTTCAACAATGGCAACTTCGAGTTAAGTCCCAAGTCCTCGGACTTGAAAGGCACGGAGGTGATAAACCCCCACGGCATACCGGAATGGGAAATTTCGGGGTTCGTGGAGTACATAAAGGCGGGCCAAAAACAGGGTGACATGTTGCTAGTGGTGCCGGAGGGAGCGGCCGCAGTTCGGCTAGGCAACGAGGCATCAATCAAGCAAAGAATGGCAGTAACAAAGGGAATGCGCTATTCCCTTACCTTTACCGCGGCTCGAACCTGTGCTCAAGAGGAGACATTGAATGTGTCTGTGGCACCAGACTTTGGGCTGTTACCAATTCAAACATTGTATAGTAGTAATGGATGGGATTCATATGCTTGGGCATTTCAAGCATTGTTTGATATTGTAGAGGTCCTACTTCACAATCCAGGAAAGGAGGAGGATCCAGCTTGTGGACCATTGATTGATTCTATTGCCATCAAAGTTCTAAATCCTCCTAAGGCAACTAACTGTAAGTTCTTTATGATTTTACAAATTGTTGGTCCTTTATCTATCCATTTATTAATTTTTTTTTTATATTTCTTTTGCACTCCCTGGATTTCATTTGCAGTACTTTAACAGCATATAATTATATGGGTGTGGTCAAAAGTGCTTGGGTAGGTGACAATACAGTCAATTCCCCCCTCCCGTCCCCTGGGTGTTGAACTGGGTTGCAAGAGGATGGATTTAGGACTGTCATTGGTTCGGGTTGTATTAGTGTTGTGTTTTGGTTCAAATTTTATTTAACCCATATTCTATTAATTTATGATCGTGTGTAGTCGAGTTCGTATCGTATATCATGTGTATCAGTCATGTTAAGAGGGTGCCTTGTCGGGTTCGTATCAGTTCATTTATTTAGCGAGTCTATCCATTTATTATCTAAACCCAATAAAGCTAAGTACAAATCATCTAATTCTATGTCAATTTTGTGAGGAATTTGCACGTCGTATCCAAAATTACCAAGCTGGATTAAGAACGGAGCTAATCATTGACACTCTATTAATACAAAGCAAAGTAACCTTATATCTTAAAGTGGATTTGGCCCTCTGGACCACTTCTGCCACATGTGGTTCATCAATTACCTGTTGGAGGTAGGTGTTTTAAAAATATTTCTTTTCGAGTGCAAAAAATATAGGGAGAAGTAGAACCATACATAAGTGGGGCCTTCTCATACATAGTGAGGATCCGAAGTCTACCCTAATAAGTGAAATTGAGAGAAAATATATCGTTTTCAATCAGTGATAACGTCTTTTATTGGTCGTCCACCACATTCACAAATGACCAGTTGTCCTATATAATTCACATATCCACTTTGCATTCATAATTTTGTACATTGTGTTTACCTTCTATTGTTGGTCTATTTTTGGTAGCATACCTTCTGGCCTCGACCATGCAAGTGTTGTGTTAAAGTCCACGGTGTTCATCTCATGTGCCACTGTCATTCATCTTTGTCCACACCTGTATCAGTGGCTCCAGCTACACGAGGGACCCAAAAACTAAATGTCTAGTCCATTCATTCCCCAATGTAGACTTCATGTACAGAACATAACATCTGCCTTTTCAATGATCTGGTTTTTAAGGTGCAAAAGTGGGAATGCATTGATTGACCCATATGTCTAATTCCAATGTCTTGAATTCTCAAGATCTGAGTTATAATGGCAAATTGTTTTGACAAGTGATTTAGTTATTAGACAATTTTAGTGCTTAAGTTGCTGGAGGATGTGAAGATGAGATTTGAACGCAAAATCTCTTACTTTGATACCATGTTAAACGGTCATCTACTGTAAAAACTTAAGATTTTAGAGGATGTGTTACTTAAGTATTTGTATACTCCGACATATTTTGTTCTTTTGACTTATTTTCAGTAAACTTGGTCAAGAACGGGGGTTACGAAGAAGGTCCATATATTCTCCCCAACACTTCTTGGGGTACTCTTGTCCCCCCAAACATCGAGGATGATCACTCGCCAATCCCCGGTTGGATGGTTGAATCCCTGAAAGCTGTAAAATACATAGACTTGGACCATTTCTCAGTGCCGGAGGGTCAGAGAGCTGTGGAACTTGTGGCCGGAAAAGAAAGTGCCATTGCTCAAGTCGTTCGGACCACCACTGGCAAAACCTATGAACTCTCATTTGCAGTGGGAGATGCTAGCAACTCTTGTGAAGGGTCCATGATTGTTGAAGCCTTTGCTGGAAGAGACACTATTAAGGTTCCTTATGAGTCCAAGGGCAAAGGTGGGTATAAGCGCGCCGTGCTTCGTTTTGTGGCTGTCTCTGCAAGAACTAGGATCATGTTCCTCAGCACCTTCTACCACATGAGAAGCGATGATTTTGCATCACTTTGTGGCCCTGTTGTTGATGATGTGAAGCTGTTGAGTGTTCGGAACCCTCGTAAGCTTGTGTGAAGAACCTGAGTTTATTAAGAAATGCTAAAATGGTTGGATTATTTGGTCATACTAAGAATATTTTTGATGTTGTAAGTGAAGCATGGAGGTTTTGGTTTCAATTTAGCATATGTACTAATGAAAATACCACTATACCTTTGTGGGGATGATATTATATATCTCATAGAAGTGTGAGTTTATTGAATGGTTATGTACTTCAGCAAAATAAATGGGAAAAAATACGATTTATTAGCTATTTAGTCTTTTTAGATTAAAAAAAAATTGCCCATCTCCTGCCTATAGCACCAATTGAGTGATAAATAGTAAACAATCTTATATTTATTTTTAAGAGATTGATTTTTGGACTTAAATACAACTTATGACTTTATGTGGATAGTACTTTGGTCTCCAATTTTATGAATCTGAGCTCACATTGGCCAAAACCCAAGTCAAACCTGTCTAGCCAAACCAAGTTTTATGTATAGTGTATTGTCGAAAAAGAAAACTTATTCTTGCAATCGTAATTTACGGATGAATTTTGGTCCCAATCAAGAAAAGCATAACCAATAAAAGCATGGAAATCTAATTTAGATATTATTTATATTATTTAGGCATGGTCAAAGCTTAGGCCGAGTTACATAAAGATTGATTATTTACAAAAGTTTTGTCAGCACTTCTTATATTTTTTTCTGGATTAGTGACATGTATAACTAATTCTAATTTGTTCTGTAAAAATTGACGATCTCGAATTATACCTAAAGTTTATTAAACTTATGTGATGTGTCTAAATTGACTTATGCATATCTATTAGAACACATTACAATAAATTTGATATCAAAAAGATAATATGACACATTTTATTTTTGACGGACAAAGAACTACTAGGCATTAAATCATTCATTATAGGATAGTGGAGTGACGGAGTTTCATTCTCTAAAATCTTGAAAATTGTAAACGCTTGTACCCTTTATCAAATGAGATAAAATTTTGGGATAATGGAATGTGAGTACTTTTTTTAAAACTTATTTGGCTTTAAGTACCACCTCTAAACTTATCCTCCTTTAAGTCATCTTTTTCATCAAATAGCTGTCAACAAGTACACATTTTAAGAAATTTTTAAATTCTTTCTAAAATATATTCCATAAGTACCTCTACTATAAATAGTGCATACTTAATTGAATGTGAAACTTTCAATATTAGAATGTGAGATTTTTAAGATTCTTTTTGATATTTGTGTATTATTTGAATTTTAAAATTTCATACACACACACACACACACACACACATATAATACAGTGACATCAAACAGCGACACACTCAACAAAAAAATAGTAACATCAAACAGTGACACGCTTAACAAATAAATAGTAACATCAAATAGTAACACACTCAACAAATAAATAGTAACATCAAACAGTAACATACTTAATTGAAAGTTTAATCTTTTTGATGTTACTATTTGATGTTCCTATTTATTTGTTGAGCGTGTTACTGTTTGATGTTACTATTTATTTGTTGAGCGTGTCGATGTTTGATGTTACTATATTTTTTGTTGAACGTGTCACTGTTTGATGTCACTGTATTACGCGCGTGTGTGTGTATATATATATGTATATGTGTATGTGTTTATATATATATATATAAAATTTCAAAATTGAAATGATACACAAATATCAAAGAATCTTGAAAGTCTCACATTCTAATCTTGAAAGTCTCACATTCAATTAGGTATGCACTATTTATGGTAGGGGAAAAAGGGCTTTTATGACTTTTTTTAGCACATGTACTTCTATCCCAATTATTTTAAAAAGTGTACTTTTATTCTATTAAGTTTTTTGGGAAGTACTGGCCTCTCTAAGCCCCTAAAATTTTACCCGACTCCTTTTGAACTCTACTACTCTAGGTAATTAATGGACAGGTTACACATAAGTTTTTTGTTTGAAGTGATAACTGATAACTTGCTTTGTTTTGAGTAAGCTCAAAAAAGTTATAAGTCATTTTCTCCTCATTAACATAAATCCTATGGATGTAAACAAAATAATTTTTTCTAATTTAGACCAATGCATGATGAAAGTTTTTGTGATGAAACAAATGCAAAACCCTTTCGGACATTAACATCAAGATCATCTTTCGAGAAAAAAACTGTGCATATTATATTGAGTTGAGAGAAACATGAAAGGGAATAAAATAAGAAGGTAGCAAACCGACTGTTACGGCCGGCGATGGCAAACATCGACCGCTCTATAGAGGAGACAGGTCTGGTCGAGCGTAGCAGCAAGAAAGTCAAGCTAAGGGAAAGCTTTGGAGATACTGTTAGAATGGAGGAGAAGGAGGATATGGACGTTGAGGTAATAGAGGAATCGCCGGGGAGGAGAGCCTCCTATAGAGAGACGGTTCTTGGCAGAAGTAGTGTTGCAGGTTCTGAGAACCAATATGATGAAGAGACCTCTGATGGTGATGAAGAGGAGGAGGATGATCCGGAGTGCCCTTTGATCCAGCTAACTGCGTTGGAGAAAAAAGTCATGAGGAAACCCTGGAGGCAATCGTTAACCATGAAAGTCCTAGGAAAACGAGTAGGGTTTGCGATTCTTAACCGTAGGCTACAACAACTCTGGAGTTCTGGTGGCAAAATTCAAATAGTTGATTTGGCAAACGATTTCTTTCTTGTTAGGTTTGAGAATAAGGGAGACTATGAGCATGCTTTATATGATGGACCATGGACCATCTCAGAGCATTATCTCACGATTCGTGAATGGCATCCCAATTTTGATCCAGTTAATGCTAATATTGATAAGGTGGTAGTGTGGGTTAGGATCCCTGACTTGCCAGTAGAATATTATAATAATCTCTTTTTGTGGAAACTAGGGGATTGTATTGGGCGAACTGTTAAAGTGGATGAAGTGACCCTAAGTGTGTCAAGAGATAAGTTTGCTCAGATTTGTGTGGAGGTTGATCTCACTAAACCACTCTTGGCGAAGTATCGGTTAAAGCGAATTGTCAAACCTATTGAATATGAGGGGATCCATCTAGTCTTCTTTCAGTGTGGACACTACGACCATCGTCAGGAACAATGCCAATTGAACCGAAGTGAGGGAGATCAAAATATTTCGGGGGATAATCAGGTACATATCCAGACTGAAGGGGTAGTCAACCCTCTTCAACGACCATTGGAGGAGGAGGTACATGCTATTCGTAATGAGGTAATGGACCCTTATGGTCCCTAGATACTGGTTTAGAAACCTATCAGAGGTCACCGACGGACGGTGGTAACTAGGGAAGACCGAACTGAAAAGGAAACAAATTCAGATAAGGGAATGGGGGAGAAATTTGGGGGATCTAGGTACTCAATCCTTGAGAAAGTAGGAGATATGAATGGAGGTAATCACAGGATCGATAATACTAGTACGTTGCCTGAATCTAGCTCACTTAATAAGGAAGGAAGCAAAGAGGGACGTTATGAGTGGCGTGTGGAAAAATTTCAGGGTAAGCAAAAAAATGGGAAGCTAGGAGAGGGCCAGAGATTTATTAATTATGTTACTGGGCCAGCCCAGTTTGGCCATTGTCGCGAGGGTAGTAGACCCAAAGATTAGAGTCTCACGAAGAATGGCACCCAGGTCCAGACAAATACCCTCCATATGACACAACCAGTATTAATGGAGCATACAACAGCGAAATCGAATGGCAGCACTGATTGCATGGTGATGACTAGTGGTGCAAGTAAACCCATTACTGACAAAGCTTTAGGTGGGGTGATAGGCATTGGTAAGCAACCGAAACCCCCTGATGGAGACCTCATATGTATTGACTCTCTACCATACAAGAATATGACCAGTCCATGTGGCACGGTGATACCGGAGACAAGCGATGGGTATGATGGAGAAAATGGTTACCCCGAAGTTAGAGGGTCGATGGACTGCTCCCAATAATTGGGAATCCTTTCTACATGTTGTTTTTATGGTTGTCTTTGTTTGGAATTGTCAAGGAGCCAAGAGCTCAAAGTTTCGGGTGACTTTCAGAAACTTTTGTCAATTGTATAGGCCGAATTTGGTAGTACTTGTTGAACCAAAAGTGAGTGGTGTAGTTGCTGATAAAGTGATTAGTGGTCTTGGATACCAATTTTCTACTAGAGTTGAAGCTAGGGGGATGGCAGGGGGAATATGGGTACTTTGGAAAGAGGTGGACTTAATGATTGATGTCTTGCAGAAGCATGATCAATTTATTCATCTTCGAGTTACCCATGGTAACTCCGAGCCATGGCTTTTTACTGCAGTTTATGGGAGCCCGAGGTCAGAAGAAAGAAATCTATTATGGGAGGGGTTAAATAGAATTGGGTCTACTGTGTTAGAGCCTTGGTTGGTATCTGGGGACTTCAATGACTTTCTCCATGCTTCGGATAAACATGGGGGAGCTCAAGTTAGGGGTTCTAAATGTATCAAATTTCGCAATTGGGTCCAGAACTGTTGCATGATGGATTTGGGATTTCAGGGGCCTCGGTTCACCTGGGAAAGAGGGCGTTTGAGAGAGCGTATTGATTGGGCTTTGTCGAATTCTCTTTGGCGCATGCGGTTTCCTGAGGCTGTTGTTATTCGTGCTGCTAAGATCAAGTCTGACCATCGGCCCCTTATTATTCGCTGTGATAAAGGCCCACCAGTGGGGACTAACCGTCCATTTAGATGTCAAGCGGCTTGGTTTTTGCATGACGGATTTAAGGATTTCTTGCAGGAAACTTGGAAATAGGAGGAGACTTTGCCTGAGGTTGTTGATGATTTTGTAACTAAAGCAAAATTTTGGAATAGGAATGTATTTGGCAATATTTTTCAAAAAAAAAGAATCACTTGGAGGCTCGTATTCTGGGTGCTCAACAGGCCTTGGAGGTTCGGGAGTCGGGGTTTTCACAAAAATTGGAGAGGGAACTAGTTTTGGAATTGGAAAATGTTATGCACCAAGAAGCAGTTCTTTGGATGCAAAAGTCTAGATGCCAAAAAATCCAGCTAGGTGATCGTAATATGTCTTATTTTCACCGAAGTACCATTGTCCGACAAAGGAAAAATAAGATAGAAATGTTGCAGAATAAAGGAGGAGAATGGGTAACAGATCCGAGTACTCTAAAACAGCTAACTCGCAAATTTTTTGTGCATCTGTATACAAGGGAGAGTGATGTGGTTCCGCTTTTTCCGGTTAGAGGAAAATTTTTGGGAACTTTGCGGAATGTATCTGATTTGGATTTTCCTATTAGCAAAGAGGAGGTCCGACTTGCTATTTTTGGTATGGGGACTCATAAAGCACCGGGTCGAGATGGTGTGCAGGTGATTTTCTATCAGCGAAATTGGAAGTTGGTGGGTGAATCTCTGTTCCGCTTTGTCTGTGATACATTGAGTGGAGTTCAGAGTTTGGATCCTGTAAACTCTACCTTAATTACTCTTATTCCTAAGGTAACTTCACCAATCTCTATTGACCAGTTCCGGCCTATCAGTCTTTGCAACGTGACTTATAAAATGGTCACAAAGGTCATTGTGAATAGACTAAAATAATTTCTTCCTGATTGGATACGACCAAATCAGAGCAGCTTTGTACCGGGACGTAACATCTATAATAATATCATTATTGCTCAGGAGGTTATTCATCCTATGAAGTTGAGGAAGGGCAAAAAGGGTTTGATGGCTATCAAACTGGACTTGGAGAAAGCTTATGACCGAGTTAGATGAGATTTCATTCAAGATACTTTGGGATATATTGGTGTTCCTGACCGCCTTACCCAATTGATAATGAGATGTGTTACATCATGTGATCTGAGTGTGCTATGGAATGGGGACATGACAGACAGTTTTCAACCGTCTAGGGGTATCCGTCAAGGGGACCCCCTATCTCCATACTTGTTCTTTCTCTGTGTGGAAAGATTGGGCCATCTAATTGAAACAAAGATTCATGGAAAAGAGTGGAAACCAGTGGTGCTTGTAAAGGATGGGTCACATTTGTCTCACCTTTTTTTTGCTGACGATATTGTCCTTTTTACGGAAGCCACATTGGAGCAAGCCAAGGTGATTAAGGATTGCCTTTCCATCTTTTGTTTGTCATCAGGACAAAAGGTGAGTTCGAAGAAATCTAAGTTATTTGTGTCAAAAAATGTTTCAGGGGGCTTAGCTAGAGCTATCAGTAATGAACTTCAGTTTGGCCTCACTACAAATTTAGGAAAATATCTCGGTGTTCCATTGGTTCATGCGAGAGTTACTAGAGCTACGTATGGAGAATTGGTTGATAAAGTCCACTCTAAACTTGCAACATGGAAGGCTGATACCTTGTCTTTAGTGGGGCGTAGAACACTTGTTCAAGCAGTGGTTACGGCCATGCCTAATTATGCCATGCAAACTGTCAAACTTCCAATGTCAATATGCTTAGAAATTGATAAGAGCAATAGAGGTTTTTTGTGGGGAGCTTCAGCTAGCAAGAGGAAAAGCTCCTTAGTGCCTTGGGACCATGTTTGTCAACCTAAAATAAATGGAGGCTTGGCAATTAGGAGGATGGAAGTCTTTAATGATGCTTTTCTAATGAAGTTAGTTTGGGCCATGTTAACGGCTTCTTCGGAATTATGGGTGCAAGTATTGTTATCCAAATACTGTAGGAACACCAACGTCCTAAGAGAGGTTCCAAGAACTGTCAGGGGCTCGCATCTGTGGAAAGGTGTTTCTAGTGTTTGGAGTAGAGTGCTTCAAGGGGTGAGATGGTGTCTGGGTGATGGCCTAACTGCTAGATTTTGGAGTGATTGGTGGGTGCCAAATGTGGAACCTCTAGAGCATCATAGACTTTTAGATTTGGATAGTGATAGTGCTGAGATGAAGGTAGCTGACTTGGTGGGTGAAGGTGGTTCATGGGATTGGCATTATATTGAGGGCTTTTTACCCCCTGAGGTATGCTCTCTAATAGCTGCGATCCCTCCTCCAATTTCTAACTTAGGCCATGATCGGATTGTATAGAGAGAGAGTGTTGATGGTCGCTTCTCAGTTCGGTCAGCATATTAGTCTTAAGCGTTCCCCTATTTTTAGCCTAAAGATGATGGGTGGAGAATAGTATGGAAGTGGCAAGGTCCAGAGAGAGTAAGAATGTTCTTATGGCTTGTTTTCCATGGTAAACTGATGACCCATGAGGAGAGGATGAGACGCCATCTAAGTGTGTTAGCTAGATGTTCTCATTGCGTGTCTGGAACTGAGAACATATTGCATGTCCTTAGAGATTGCGTCGTGGCGAGTAAGGTATGGCGATCTTTGCTTCCGTTAGAACAGGTGTATGAATTTTTTAGTAGCCAGCTGCATGAATGGCTGAAGAGTAATCTGAGCTCTAAACGTGTGACTCATAGCAGGTCTTGGGCTTTAGTATTTGGCATGTGTTGTTGGCTTTTGTGGCAATGGCGAAATCGATCCATTTTTGACAGTGAATTCATGAGGCCTGTTCGGCCAGAACTGGTGGTGTGGGGAAAAGTTGATGCAGTTCAGGTGGCTCATGATATAGGGCTGCATAATAATGGGGGAGACAAAGAGAAGGTATGAGCTCAAGTTGCTTGGATTCCCCCTAGAAGTGGTTGGGTTAAATTGAATACAGATGGCTCATTTTGGAAGCATACGGGTCACGCTGGGGCTGGTGGGCTCATTAGAGATGATACGGGTAAATGGCTTTGTGGCTTTGCTCGGAATATTGGAACTTGCACTGTTGTGTCTGCGGAAGTATGGGCAGTTCTGGATGGTTTGCGGATGGCTTGGGAGCTAGGATATAAGCATATTGAGTTGGAAGTTAACTCCAAAACGGTGGTTACTATGCTGCACGAGGAAGGGGAAGATGACCATCGTTCTTTGGCCTTACAAATTAGAGCATTGCTACGACTTGAGTGGCATGTTCAGATTCAGCATGTTTATCGGGAAGCAAACACTTGTGCAGACTGGTTAGCAAATTTAGCTCATCAGTTGGCTTTGGGGAACACTATTTTCCAGAGGCCTCCTATAGGGATCGTTTCCCTGATTGATTCGGATGCGTATGGTGTCTGGTTTTATAGGTTGATTGCTAGTTAGGTCTGAGTCTCGACTCTCTTTATAACAAAAAAAAAAAATCAAAATCAATAATTAAATTATTTTTTGGCACAATACTATTGTGATATCGTAGCTTTTATTCTGCGTAAAGAGCAAATAATTACGGTAAAATAGTGAGTGGGGATAGGTTATAACTGGGACCCAGTTGACTTGTTTACCGTAGTTATGTTTTTGGGGAAAAAAACTAAGTTAACTTATGTGGAGTGGAAATTTTTGGGGGGGGGGGGTCATTCTATTTAATGGTTTTGCTGATGTGTAACCTGTTCATTGGTTACCCGAAAATGTAGGGTTCAACAGGAAGTCAAACAAAATTTTATGAGCAATGCTATTGGAACCTAATTTGTTAACCTAATCCATTTGAACCAATAGATTGAATGTGAGCTCCATCAAACATTAAAACTTGGTGTTGAATCAAGAACAAGAGGAGTAAACTCAACTCAACTCACAATCAAAGTTTATTATGTATTGTCTTCCAGATTATCTCCTCTTTTTTATTGATTAAACACCTATTTATAAGGCTAGTCATTACAAAGAAACAAATCCTAATCTAATAAGGAAACAAATCCTAATCGACTAAAGAAACATATCTTAATCTAAATAGGAATAACTAAAAACTAAAATTTGTTATTTTTTTCTCTAAAAAATGCTCTTGAGTGAATAGTGTCACGGGCGGATAATCATTCATTTGTCTATTATGCATGTGTTTTGTCTGTATATATGGATTAGTTCTGTCCAGGGGGATGTATCGATTGTTGTGCTAATTCTAAAACTAATCTTATACTATCTTAATTAAGGATGAATAAAATGGCCACGACTTTGCGACCTACAAAGCACTTTGACTTAAATATCTGGATTGGAATAGATTTGAATGACTTCAGGTCCTAGTGTGTTTTATTATTAAGGTAACTCCTGCATGAAACACAGTGCAATGGGGATAATTTGGAGAGGAATGTTTGTGATCGTTGAATAAGTTTATTTGAAATCGTCGAATGAGTTTATTAACGTCTGTCATATTTTATATTATAGTTTGGGAGAATTATATTCAGGCTCTTTGATATTTATCACTTAATCACTCAAACTCTCTAATATTTGAAATATTACACAAAAATCCGTTGAGATTTGTACGTGCATAACACTTAGACTTTTGTCGTCAATGTCCGTTAGAATATCTATTAGTAAATTATATTAAGATCCCCTGAAGTTTGTAGGCATGTAATACTTAGACCTCTTAAGTTTAAAATGTTATATTTATACCAAAAATACTCTCATCAAAGATAGAACATTAAATATTTTAAATTTTACAACCAAAATTCATGTTCTATTATGACATTTATTTAAATAAAATTAAAATTAAAAATCTATTTTTTGTAAAAATAAAATATAATTAATATATAATTATAC
>CM042198.1:14671439-14686003 GCA_023539305.1 Ilex asprella | reverse complement strand
ATATATAATTATACTATCGATTGAAATTTAATTTGGTCGTTTAAACGACCAAATTAAACTACCAAATTACTCCAATTAAAACTAGAATATATTGTGTCTGTTACAATTTAACCCCTTATTTGATTTTTTAATTTTATTTCAATAGATAGTATAATTGTATATTTATTATGATTTTTTAAGCAAAATTAATTTTTTATCTTTGATTTTATTTCAATAAATGATATAACAAAACATGAATTTTGGTTGTAAAATTCATGTTCTATTATGAATGATTTAAACCACTTGTTTGATTTTTTAATTTTATTACAATAGATAATTGTATACTAATTATGATTTTTTAAGAAAAAAATAGTTTTTTATTTTTTTATGTTAATAAATGATACAATATAACATAAATTTTTGTTTTAAAATTTAAAATATATGATATTCTATCTTTGTTTGGAGTTTTTTTTTTGTCTAAATATAATATTTTAAATTTGAAGAGTTTAAGTATTATACGCTTACAAACTTCAGGGGATTTTGGTATAATTTACTAACGAATATACTAGCGGCAAAGGTCTAAATGTTACGCATGTACAAAGTTTAAGGGGACTGTGTGTAATATTCCAAATGTCAGGGAGTGTGAGTAATTAAATGACAAACTTCAGGAATTTGAATGTAATTCTCCCTATTTTATTCTATAGTAGTTTTTGTACATGTGCATTACACGTAGCCTATTTTGAGTATCAAATATCCTTTATTATTATCAAATATTTCAAAATCTAAACCTTCATAAAATAAGTTTTTGTTATTTTATATACAATTTCTTTTTTTTTTTTTTGACAAGAAACGGTTCAAAGCCTAACAGAGCAACACAACACAACTCCTTAAAAGGAAAAGTCTCATGAGCCCATATATATACACACACACCCCATGACTTCCCTGATTTGGGAAGCCCCAGCCCCTCCATAGGCATCTTTCAGTCGGCATCTCAATCTCTTATATATAATTTCTTGACTCTTTTAGAGTTCCTGCATCGAATAAAGTAATTGTTTCTCAATTATTATCTTAGTCAAGAGTTAGAAGTCTATCAATTTCATCCCTAAATCACTATCATAATTTTTTGCCACCATCAAATACTACCCCTACCAAACACGTCTCAAATTACAAACAAACAGGTGGCGTATTAGCTACACTTGCTCAAATGCAAAAAATTAAGATCCGTCCAATCATATAAAAAATTAAAAAAGGAGCTGCTATACTTTGAAAAAGGACAGTAATGCCAAAACTCAAACCCATGAAAACCTGTCCTACCTATGCCTCTAATTAATTTCTTGTCACAAAGCATATGCAATGGACTCATTTATTATTGCACATGTTAGAAAAGTAACATTAACCCACTTGATTCATATGCCATCATTGGCGAATAGCCAAGGTTTAAAAAGACATGGAGACTTGACCTTGTCATGTTAGTGGGGTACTTTTTTCTTTCTCCCTCGTTCTTTCGGATCGCCTTCTTTGTGTGAATATATGATTGCACAATTATGTTTTTTCTCAGACAAGGCAGGGAAGAAAGTTTAGGAGAGATTGAGATGAGAAATTAAACACATTGTAGAACCCCCTTCTGTAAACCAAGTTTTCCCAAATAAACATTGCATGCCTGTTCTGCTCGTATGTAGGCATGCCTAATCGGGAGTGTGTTCGTTGGACCATTAATTCCTGAAAATAAACAGATGTGAGTATGGGTGTTCACCTTACCTTATGGATATGAATTATGATACTTTATCTTCATACCCGATACTTTGTAAAAAAATATTTTTTTGGCCTACCTTGCCCAATCAAGTGTACTATTCCTATCCGAATTCTGTCCAAAACAATCGGGTAGAAATTCAGGTAAAAAATTGGGTGAACACGTATTTTTTAGTTATTAATTTTTTAATCATTTTAATAATTTAATTAAGTAACTTGTACCAATTAACTAATACAATAAATCAATAACATTAAAGAAAATACAATAAATTCGATAATACATAAACAACTACAATAAAACACAATAAGAAAGTCATAAACATCAATACAACATATATAAGAAAGTCATAAACATCAATAAAATATTATGATTTCTAGATTTTTAGATTTAATTTTTAAGGATTATATTTATATATACCGATAAAGTAGGATAGGAATATAAAAATTTTGTAAGTATTTTGTATTCTTACCCAATTTTTTTGTAGATGATGTCCAGCCTAATGACATGATATGCGTTGTTAGAATTAGGAGTGGCAAATGGGTGGGTTGGGTTGGTTATGTAAAGCCCCAAATACCCCTTGGACGGCATTACATTCTAATAACTATTTACATCATGAGAGCACTAAATGAAACCATTAATACGAAAATGTTTCATTCATCATATATAACATGGACAAGATCACTCCAAAAGAATAAGCCAAGTTATGACGTTTATATCCTCAAAAGAATAGGTCCATCTTGGCCTTTACATTTCAACAAAATTAACTAATGTAGCGCAGCGGAATATAACAGAAGTAAAGTAGACTTTACATCATTCAAAAGTATATCCTAGTCTAGTACAAAAGAAATGGGTCACTCTAAGCATCCACCTCGAGATCCACACTCCTGTCTAGCGGGGTCTCATAGTATACGAGCTCCTCTATTTCCGAATCCTCCTCTCGTACATAATCTGAAAATATGTAATTGTAGGGGATGAGTACGAAGCTCTGTAGCAAAATCTTTCCAAACTCCAACAAGGTTTAGAATTGTAAAACATGCCAGTTTCATTCATAAAATAACATACATAGCTTTTGAAATAAAACAGGAACATTTAAACAGATTTCAAGTTTATACAACAATTATAATTAAATGGAAACAATAAAAAGTATTTCTCAATAAGAAACCATTATCAAATGGTTAGAAAAGACACCTGTCGTTGCATTGTCTCATACCAATACATCAGCTCCAACATTATCCAATTCATGTCCTCATATAGTTATATAAATATATATTGGTTCATCTCATGCCATGTACGTTGATTGCTTCCCATGAATCTACCCAACGACTATACCTAGTTCAGTAATCATAATCAAATCACAAGTACTTTGGGGAAGGGCGTCTACTATACCAATGACAATGACGAGTCCCTTCCCAGGAAAAGTATACCAACCCTAATTCGAACTCCAGTGAATGATAGTATGCCTGTTCTGTAAACCAAGTTTAAGAGAGATTGAGATGAGAAATTAAACACATTGTAGAAACCCCCTTCTGTAAACCAAGTTTTCCCAAATAAACATTGCATGCCTGTTCTGCTCGTATGTAGGCATGCCCAATCGGGAGTGTGTTCGTTGGGCCATTAATTCCTGAAAATAAACAAATGTGAGTAGGGGTGTTCACCTTACCTTATGGATATGAATTATGGTATTTTATCTTCATACCCGATACTTTGTAGAAAATATTTTCTTGGTCTACCTTACTCAATCAAGTGTACTATTCCTATCCGAATTCTGTCCATAACAATCGGGTAGAAATTCAGGTAGAAAATTAGGTGAACACATATTTTTTAGTTATTAATTTTTTGATCATTTTAACAATTTAATTAAGTAACCTGTATCAATTAACTAACACAATAAATCAATAACATTAAAGAAAATACAATAAATTCAATAATACATGAACAATTACAATAAAACACAATAAGAAAGTCATAAACATCAATACAACATATATAAGAAAGTCATAAACATAAATAAAATATTATGATTTTTAGATTTAATTTTTAAGGATTATATTTATATATACCGATAGAGTAGGATAGGAATATAAAAATTTTGTAAGTATTTGTATTCTTACCTAATTTTTTTGTAGATGATGTCCAGCCTAATGACATGATATGCATTGTTAGAATTAGGGGTGGCAAATGGGTGGGTTGGGTTGGTTATGGGATTAGTTAAATTGA
Source organism: Ilex asprella (assembly GCA_023539305.1). Taxonomy (NCBI): domain Eukaryota; kingdom Viridiplantae; phylum Streptophyta; class Magnoliopsida; order Aquifoliales; family Aquifoliaceae; genus Ilex; species Ilex asprella. The sequence continues at coordinate 14,682,057 of CM042198.1, read as the reverse complement.
ATTAAGCTAAAATAAATCCAATCCATTTTTCACTCACCTAGTAAATAGGTTATAATGGGTTGGGTTTATAACGGGTTGGATTAAACCAATTACCCATTAAGTAATTAAAATTCTTAATATACACATTAGTACACCAAAACACACATATTAGTAGTACTCTAAAATAAAAATATACACACTAATACACTAAAATACACACTAATACACAAAAAATATACACACATATACTAACATAAAAACTAAAACACATTTAATAAAAAAATAACACACATAATAGGGTGACCCATGGGTTATGGGCCAAACCATGGGTCATGGGTCAACTTATAGGACATGGGTTATGGGTCGACCCGTGAGTCGAGCTTGAGCCATGGATCGACCCGTGGGTCATTGATGGTGTATTAGTGTGTGTGTGTGTTTAGTGTACTAATATATGTATGTTTTTGTGCATTAGTGTATATGTGTGTATTTTTTGGTGTAATAGTGTGTGTATTTTTTGGTATATTAGAATATTTATTTTATTACTTGTGTTATTTAATAAAAAGATAAATACTCAACCCAATGGGTACCAATTTGTAATCTATATTAACCTATTTAATTAAAATGAATCATATTACCCAACTCATTTAGAATTCATATTAATTAATATAGGTACCTAATCCATTTATTTATGGACAAGTTGGACGAGTGAATGGGTAATGAGTTAAAATTGTCACCTCTAATTAGAATCTATCATATTGTGCTAGAACACTTAGGAACTTCCAATTAAGAGCGACCTAAGAGAACTTCCAAGCAAGAAAAGGAATTAGACTTACACGGATACATGAAGGGGAGTGCGGCTACATTTAGGGCCCGTTTGGTATGTTTTTTTAGAGGGGTTTGAATTGAATTGTCCAAACATGAGTTTGATTGAAAGATGGGATTGAAAGATGGGTTTGAGGAGTTTAATGTTGTCCATACCTATGTTTGGTATGCGCAGAGATATGACTATTATGATAATATATTTGTATATAAATGATTATTTTGTCCCTAAATCATTTTAATCCAGACCCATGTTTGTTTACATTAAACATGGGTTTACATGGGTTTGGATACATATATGAGTAAACATGTGTCCTTATGGGTTAAATATATGATTAATTTTTTTTCCTAACTTATAGAAAAAATCATGAATGTTGATAAAATATAACTATTATTCATAACCATAATAAAAAGCAATAAAGCATTAACCCAACAATAAAATGCAACTTTCTAACATTTACTTATACGTGGAGACATACAAAATTTGTCCATTCACAAATACATCAAAATGGCAGGACATATTCCCGTTAAACCATATTAAACATCATTCTATTGGTTACAAAGTGTTCACATGTATTTATGGCATTAATCATCAATGATAACAAAGTCCACAGTAGGCCTATACAATGACGTGACTGAAGTGGAGCCAACACTAGAAACTGTTGATATATTTTCGTTTTTCCCATGTGGCCCGAATATTTCTACGAAGATCTCATAATTGGGACAAGTCCGCACACACGCTCAAGCTGCGAAGTTGTCATCCTAAAAATATTGAAACATTTATTTTATTGACACCTTTATATAAATATTCGTATACTAATATATATAATAAAAAACATAAAAAAAAAAACAAACCTCTAAGAAAGAAACTTATGCCGCATTGATTGGAAAAAGAACTCGTTCTTCATTGTTCCAACGGAACAACCCCGAAGCCTCCATATCTTTCATCTTGAAATGACGTCTTTTCCAAAAAATAACTACTTTCATCACTAGTCCCAGAGTTAATCGTGGTACTTGCCGACGTGAACTTATCATCTCCCACAGACGACTCCAGCCTCCTTCGAAGAATTCACCCGTGTTGGCAATGCGCCTCTCCAACTTAATGTCCATCAGACAATCTAACAGAACATCTTCTTCATCTTGTGTTAGCCTTAATCGCCTCATTTCTTGTAACCATGGTCCAATAATAATATTCATTACAAAATGAAAGCACAATACATTAGTTAATAACAGAACAAAAATTTGAACATAAGTTTACTGATACCAATCCATAAAAGTGAATACATAAATAACAAACATAGCATAAGTTGATGAGGAAAATTTTCTGGAAACATGATCATCGCACATGATTGTTTTGTCAAACAAAATTTCCCAAAAATGAGGTCAAAATATTGCAAATTATGAAACCCAACATGAATGCTACTGCAACGAGCATAATTCTATTTTGTGGGACTGATTGAACTTCTTGAGATGGTTTTCTTCCAACCATTTCGTGTGGCATGAGAATTCATGCACGTGCTACAATGGGTCATGGATCATTCACAGTGTTGTCTTGGTGTGTATGCATTGGCTTTTCATTTTGGTCCATCACTCTAGCAGAAATGTGTGCTGCTAAGGCCTCTTGTGTAGCTACGTATGACGAAAACGACTTGTACAAAGCGCCAGAATATCCACTGACAAGACCGTGGCATTCTTGCCAATTATCAACAATTCCTACCCTTCGACCATTGAACACAGCATACCATTTCTTCTTCAAACTCATTTGTATTCCTGTTATTAAACTCATGACTATTGTGAAATGTGAATAACACAAAGAATTTAGTTTAGTTGTAAAACACAAACATAAAATACCCAAAACATAATAAGCATAAAAAAATACATTGTGAAGACAACAACACCCAAATGATACTTCTACATTGTCTAAATACCACTTTCACACACAAGTGACGAACAACAACAAATTGTAAAAGACTTCACATCGCTGAAACTATTCAAAAACAAGCGAGTCAGGATAAGTACTAATTTTCCATCCCAGATGCATTACCCCATAGCACGCCAAGAAGTCATGCTGGTCTCTCACTTTCTGGCAAGCTCATGAAGAGGTCCACCTTAATCGGGTCACTTGCAATCTTATAAGTCGTCATGTGTCGATGATCCATCATTAGGCAATCTATTTTTAACAATTCTGCGTTAAGTTGACGCCTCGCCTCAGCAACATCTTGCTCATAACCGACTCTCTGAGCAATGTCTGAGAGCTGTTTTCCACAAGTTGACACATAGTCACCAAGTATTTCTGTCATTTTACTTATGCTTCGTGCAATGCCATCAGATGTTTCACCAGTTGCCTTTCTCTTATGTTTAAGGCTTGTGGGTGTGCCCCCTGTCCAACCACACCATGTACAGACGTGCTTTTAGACATTCCTGTGTTTGCCATGTTTACGTCAGTTTCTGGGACATCCTCAGTAGCATGCACTTGAACTCCAACATCATCACCTCCAATCATCTCTTCTAAATCTTTGGCATACTTGCCTGTTGCATGATCTTTGCAAAAAATAATGCTCCTGTCATTGTAATAAGACCATCTTTTCTCATGCATTCCTTTTGCATTGCGGTCTTTCTGGAAAAAAAATAAGACGGTTAGTGAAAGACTTAATGACAATGTTAGGTGGGTTGGGAAGTACGTACCTTTACGTACTCTGCCCAAACGTCGTCCCCTTCAACATCCATCTTTTGTTCTGCATCGTTCCAGCCGAAGCCTAACGTGCTTAGCATGGTGAAGAGTGTATTGTAGGTTTTCTTCCAATTTTTAATCTTTGACTCAATGTGTGGAGTGGCATGTAGGTCAGTTCCGCCTAGTACATCTGATAAAGTCTTTTCCAAGTGGTGCAAATCGCCTAATCGGGACGCGTCGTTTTGTGATTTCCAGCCCTGATTGCATTTGTCTTTCAACACATGAATAAGCAATGATTCTTCAGACGTAGACCACATTCGTCTCGGCCCCTTATAAAACTGGGAACTTCCCCTAAACTGCGAACTCCCGACACTTGCCATGTAACCACTACAAATAGCAGTGAATCCACATGATGTGTATAACTAAGATAAAGTTGGCAACAAAATAATGTTTCAATAAGTTTTAAAGACGTTTACATACTAGGCGATACACATCCGCTAATACCATTAGTTGCATCGAATAGAACTTAAAAAAAACAGTTTCGTCACGCAAATTTAATTCACAAAAAACATGCAACAATCAGTACCCTCATACATCAAGGTACCCTATTACACCTCCAGTCATTGTACATGTCAGTCGCTAGTTGATCACGCCACACAGTCCATCCATGCGAAGATTCAACGCTATCAATTATGTCATTATCATTCACATTCTCATCTTCAAATAGATGGTCATCCAACTCTTCCTCTAACAGATCATATTCCATCTCGTTTCTAATAAGATTATGAAGTAAACAACAAGCAGCAATAATTTAGTTGTTTGTTGGTACAGGGTAAAAACACGTCGTCCTAAGGATAGCTCATCGCATTTTTAGTAGCCCAAAACACCTTTCTATGACATTCCTCACTGCTGTATGCCTCAAATTGAAATACTCTTGCGCGTTCCTTGGAACTGTAGCACCGTCGACAAACTCCTGTAAGTGGTATCGCTGGTCACGAAATGGAGCCAAAAAACCTTCTCCATTTGTGTACCCAGCATCCATAAGGTAATATGTACCTACATGTCCACATTACCTGATTAAAACTTAATTCTTCAAAAATCTAACCAAGTCACAAAATGTCTAATATAAAGTTTTGTGACCTCACCACGTTCCACCTTCAATCCATTTGGTCTTGTAATAACATCTCGCAATACCCGAGAATCAGCTGCATACCTCTCCCATCCGGGTAATACGTAGATAAATTTCATGTCTTGCCCACAAATGCCCAACACATTAGTTGTTGTCCAACTCCTCCTGTTCCTATATCTACCTTGGTGTAGAAGAGGCACTTTTGCCATAACATGTGTGCCATCTAGTGCCCCTACACATCCCTATACGCACCAATGATAATGAAAACAATTGAGTACAAATGTGTAGTTTAAATTCAATTACAAAATAATAACAAGTGCGACACTCGTATTTACTACCTTGAACCACCTCCACTTGGGATCATTGCAACCATCTGCAACTGGTTTAGGCCTCTTCAACAGTAATCGACGCAATTTTAGAACAGCTTGTAGAACTGCATTGAACTGTCTACTCACTGTCTCCCCAGACCTAACAATGTTGAATTTAACTGGGCGATTCTTGTCATCATGACCTATAACACTCAAGAACATCGCAACCATTTCTTCGACATGCATATTCTTTGTGTTGGAAAGACCACTAATTTTCCTAACTAAGCAGCACAACACGTGGAATGTATGTCTATCCATCATAAGTTGTTCAACACATATTCTATCCCTTTCTCCGATAAGCCTATGGAGATGATCACTTTGTGCACGGAGCCTATCGACTAACCTAGTCAATACCCGCGTCTTTCGTTTCTCATTTGCCCATATTGCTACCATAACCATCAAAATACAAAAATAATGACGAACTCTCTTACTAAATTATTGAGATAAACAACCATAGCTGATACATTATCATGTTTACATGCCATATTCACTAAAATAATACTACAACAAAACCACCAAAATATCAATATTAATAATTACTAAATAATTTTCCAAACTCATTAACTACATAGTTTGAGTTACACCGGCATTAAATATTGAAACCATTATCAACGATATTAAACATGAAAACAAAACAAAATTTATCAACATGGAATGCCAAAAAAATATATCAAATGAAGTGTGTAAAAATATATTACAAATGGTACCAGTCATATTCTTGTCCCTTAGAACAGCAACTGAGAATGCAACACCCGTTGAAACAACCAAAAGAATTGTAAAGGGAATCTATCTTCACTCTTACGAAAAAAATGAAGGGGAATGTTCTTGTCCCCTAATGCTCGCTTGTAGTAGGGATAAAATTAAGATCATTGTCATTATTTGGAAGTGATTCCACATATAATTTCGCTATTTGTATGTAATATATATAGGTACAACAACATTATACTAAAGTAAGCTATAATAAGATTAACACCAACTGTAATATAAGTTAACATTAAAAAATGCTTTTACTAATTAATGCGTTAAAAAACACAAGATATCAAAAATAGAAAATTACTCTATTTTTATTCTATTATTTTTCTTGAACTCCATAAATTGTGTGGGACTTTCCATTAGTATGATATTAAACATAGGGATTAAACAAATCCGATTTATGACCCAGATTGATTGCTTGTGTGCCTTCTTTGCAGCAGAAAGATGGTGGACTTGGTAGTTGGGGATTATTTACTTTGGAACGAAGAACTTGATGGATTTCTTTTTGTGCTGAACCTAAATGAAAACAAACGGTTCAATTGGGAATCTAATAAATCTGGAAATGTAAGACCCCACATTAAAAATTAAATAAGGTCAATATTACCTTAAGAGTTCTCCTAAGATAAATAACATGATAGTAGAGAATTAAATCATGGTTAGAATATTGATTTTTGAAATTTGAGTTTCAAGTATATTGACTTTGGGCTAAATTGAGCTTAAAAAATGTTTAAGTTTAAGAAGTGGTATTAGGTAAGATTCTAAGTAGTTTTAGGTCAAAATAAGTTCTTCATTGAATCCAGAAGGTCGAAAAACATTGAGAGAGGTAATATGGGGTGCATTGGAAGCTAGGAAGTATTCCGTAGTGAAAACACACTTAGAGATAATTTTGGTAAAAAGGGATCTTTGACACTGCTTAGTATTTTTACCATAACTTTTTATCCTTATGTCCAATTGATATGAAATTTTGACAGTAGATAGTAGACATCCAGAGCTACAAAAGTGTATCTCCAATTCGACCTCTAAATGGGTCAAAACTGCTCTGGAAGTTGAAACAAAAATCTGTCAGTCAAACCGTACCGGTACGCAGAACTCCAGTAGCTAAACAGTACCGGTACGCGTACCGGTACGATTTGTCTGAGGCTTGCCGAACAGTAAAAAAATACGGGATTTTAGTGTTTTAAAACACCCCTATAAGCCTCATTTGCCCCATTCTTCCATTCCATTCTTACCCTCCAACCTTAGCAACCCTAAGAGAGAAAGAAAGGAAGAGCAAAGAGGAAGAAAGGAAGAGGAAAACAAGAGTTTAAAGGAGTTATTCTAGATCAAAACCTAGTTTGCAAGAACACAGGGTAGGGGTTTCCTTCCATTCACTTACATTGAGGCTAGGATTAGTTTATATGTATGTTTTTGACTCTTAATAGTATATATTTGTTATGGGTTCTTGGTTTCTTGGTTCTCTTGTAATTATTAACATGTTTTACACAAAGTAGGGTTGAATATCGATGAAATCCTTTTTCTTGCTTTAAAACCCTAGTTTTGGAGAGTGATGAATGATTCTCTTAAATTCTTCCTTTACTAATTATTTAGAAACCGTAGTACTTTGTGTTGAGTAATACAATTATATTGTTGTGATCTCTTACAATTTTTTTAGTTGGTTATTGAAAATGTCACATGCTCAAATTGGAGATTTTTGGGATATGCTTATAAATGGAGGAAATGGGTTTGGCATTGTATCTCTTATGATTTTGGGATGACCATGGGTGGCCTTTGATTAGATATCGTAGGGTGGGTAGATGTTGTGCTTGCTCCGTGCGGGTTGGCCTTATTCCTACCACTCGTAGTGGGGTTGGTACCTTGCAAAGACCAAACTACTATTCTCTCATGGGTGCCATATATGGGGATTAGTATACTATGCCCGGGTTGGATTCATTATTGCCGGTTCATTGGTATGGGACAATGTAGTCGGTAGACGCCCTTCCCGAAGTTTACATTATAGTGGAGATACATGTTTATAAGGTTGATCTGAAGGTAGTTGTTGGTAATTGTTCATTCTACCAGATACAGTTTCTACAAGAGTTTTGAGAAGTATGGGATTCTGCAAGAACTTGTGAGAAACGGTTTATGGTGGAATGTATTATTAATTGTGTATTGGTTCCATTTATTCCTTAAATTACCGTTGTTATCTAAACTTGAGATCTATTTTGGAAATGTCCCTGTTTTATTTCAAAAATTGTATATTTTATTTATGAAATGAGACCGACCGTTTTATATGTTTTTCGAAACCTTGTTTGGATTTGGAAGGATCTTTCTTCAGAGCTTCGTGCTCATCCCTTACAGTTAAATATTTTTCAGATCATGTGCCAGAGGAGGAGCTCGGTACTCAATAGTTGAGCCATGGAGAGGCTTCCTTAGAGGGATACTTGGATCCCGAGTGGGACATCTAGAGATGTAGTTTATTTTTGTGCTAGACTAGAGAATGTATTTACGATTATGCATAATCTAGTATTTTGTTTATTCCGCTGCTAAGCTTAAGTGTAATTCTCTTAGAATGTAAATGCCATGACTTGGCCTATTCTTTTAGAATGATAGTGTGGATATGATATATGGTGAATGAAAGTTTATTTTATGAAGCATATGTGGACCCTGTGCGGTCAATTGTAGTATAATTATACAGGTTATATTTTGGGTAGGACTCTCCATACAAAGGAGACTCTGTCCGAATTTTGTTAAAATACCAATAGTTAGTGAATAAAACTTTCTTATTTATGTTGTTATTTAGTGCTCTCATGCAGCGAATGGTGTTTAGAATGTAATTCCGTCCAAGGGGATTTTTGGGGCGTTACAGGAAGATGGTACAAGGAGCTCTATCAAAAGGCTGAAAAAATGTCCTAACTTGGTTTCACTGCTGTTTGGTTACCCCCGCTAACAGAATCTGTGTCACCTAAAGGCTATATGCCAACAGATTTATATAACTTAAACTCCAACTACTATCTCATAGATACATAAAGGTTGTGAACCTTATACATGCCTTGTTTAAAAATTGACATTAAAAATCATTTCAGAATTTCATATTTGGATGAACAATTTGGACAATGCTTACTTGATTCTTAATCAGGCATTTGCTCTAGGTTTGCTTATTTCCATCATGTGGTGGGTGTTCACTATGGTCTAAATTTAGGAGCAATTACTATGATTTCTAAATTTCATTTTTCAATATTCTATTACTCACCAGACCTCACTTTGAGCTCCATTATCTTTTCTTTTTCAACTTTTATTCGTATATATTTACCTCTATCATTTTCTCCTTATATTATCTGACCATTGCTATCATCTTATGGTCAGACTGATTTTTGAGTTTGACTATATTATGCATACAGAAGATGTCGAATATTGATACATCCAACTTCACCAAAGAAAAACTTCATTTATTTTTTTCTTATGCATGTATGCAAATGAAATTACCACTTCAATGACTCAAAAGTAGCCCAGTTCAGAGTAAATCAGTAATTAGTCACACATGATCTCCAAGAGAACCGTGATTTCACAGTTGGGACTTTGAAAAACCAACACTTAACTGGTGAGGAATACAAAGGTATCAAAAAAAAAGTAGCCCACTTCAGAGTAAATCAGTAATTAGTCGCACATGATCTCCAATATAATCCTAACTATTGTATGTCTATATTCAGAAAAAAAAGAACCGTTGGCAATGAGGAATACAAAGGTCTCAGCCAGAATCCTAGTATTTGCAAAAAAAAGGATCAAAGAACTTACAGCAGAGATTTTAGAACCAAAATATTCGATTCCACTTAACTTCTCTTGATCGAACAACCATGAACAACTTTCTCGGCTTTTAGATGTGTTGCGATCGAACAACATGAAGGGTTTATATAGGGCAATCGAAGCTTTGCTGAACTGTGATTGACTTGATAGGGCGAAGGAAATCTTTGCAACATATTTCCCCAAATATTTTTTGCAGATCAAAGAAGAGGACCGACTAATTTCTTCAATCGTTTCCAGCAAAGAGGACAACAACCTTCTCTCTCTCTCTCTCGCCATTCGGTCTTTCCCAGAGATTTCCCAAATATTTTTTGAAGGTAGTTTATTTTCCAGAAGATCATCTCTATGTTCATCGATCTCAACCCAGACGAATCTTCTGTCAGTGTTGAGTAATGGAGGTCAGGTCAGGTCAGAGACATATGAATGGGGGTAATATGGGGTATATGGAATAAATGGGGGTATAAATGTCATTTATTATCTTAAACCCATTAACCCACCTTTCAAACCCACCCACCCCCCACCAAGTTTCCTCAAACTCACAAGCTTGGGTTTCAATCACAGGCTCTTAGCGAGTTGGGTTTCAAACCCAGGATTACATATATATGTACCAAACATGGGTGATAATGGGTTTACTCCCCAACCCATTATCCTAGACCCACCCAAACCCTCTTAACAAACAAACCCTTATACTTTGTGAGACAAAGTACAAGAAAAAATGTTGCTAGGTTTTGGCTTTGAGTTTCAACAGAAGGCAACTTCTGCACCTAAACCAAGAAAAGGAGATATTATTTTATTTATTTATTTTTCTATGTGCTTCCATTGCCCCAAATGAAGGAGTCAAAGGACAAAAAAACCTTGATTGAGCAAATCAAGGGTGCAACGGTCAAAATGAATAAGCAACAATCAAGGAAAGACTGTTAAATTTGTTTTCCAAGAAACTTTTCATATGACTAAATGAGGGGACTTAAGGCTATGCATTTAATTTTTGAGATATTATGGCCCACAATATAAAACAGGAGCTAGGGGCAGGGACGACCCGAGCATTTTGGGGTTTAAAGCAAAAATAATAAGGTTTTTTTAATTTTTAATATTAATAATGGATTTAGTTTTTAATTTTTTAAA
>CM042198.1:14660904-14671039 GCA_023539305.1 Ilex asprella | reverse complement strand
GATTTAGTTTTTAATTTTTTAAAATATAAATATATTTATTTAATTTTATATTGAAAATTTTATTATTATATTTGAACAATGGTAAGAGAGAGAGAAAAAGAGAGGAACAAAAGGTGATAATGATTGAAAAATTATGACGATAAGTTTAAATTAACTTTTATTTGGGATGTTAAAGTCTTGATTTTTTAATAGTTTTAATTTTTTTATTAACTTTTTTCTTTTTATTTTTTTCAAAAATTTAAATTTTAGGGTCTTTAAATTTCATGAGATGAATTAATGGGCTGAATCTATCCAAGTCAAAATCTTTTGTTTTGACTTAAATTTAAATTCTTTGTGGGACCTATTTTTTATTAATTTAAATTTTTTATTTATACTATTACTACACCTATAAATTATAGATTTTTTTTTAAAGTGGAATCTAAAACCTAAGTTTTATTAGCTTAATGGTTGAGCTGGCCCTACCTAGGGGTTTCACCCCCGCATTCGTTATCGTCTCCCCTACATTATACTCAGTAGCCGTAGTTTTGTTGTATCATCAATCGATGGAACAAAAAAAAAAGTGAAATTAGAAAGTTGTGTGGTAGGCGGTTACTATCCTCTAGGGTTAATGGGCGTACTCTTTTTTGAACAATATGGGCATACTCCAATCAGTGAGGGTTTTTACCAAAAAAAAATTAGTGAGGGTAACTGGCGTACTCCAATCAGTGGAGGAAAATCTTTGACTCTATTGAAAGGTGACAAGGCGGAATTGATCTTGAGGTTCGATGTTTGTTAGAGATGATTGAAACAAGCCACGTTGAAAAAGATTGTGGAGTGTCCAAAGTTGGTGGAAGTCACCGGAGGATGATGTATTGTAAAAATCTTTGATCTTACTCAAAGATTTAGTTTTATAAAACTTTTGAATTTTTTAAAACAGTCTGTCCATGTAGGTGATGTCCTATAAATCATGAATAAATATTAAATACAACGGTAATATCATGTCAGTAATATTTGATGATGCATAAAATTGATAATGTATAATCAAATCAGTTTTTTTTTTGTTAGACCATCCGGTATCTGTAAACCACTTTGGACTCCGACTAATCCGGATTCGATTCGGGTAAGACCACAAGGGCTGAAAAATTCTCCCTACCGAACGCAGCTGCATTCCCAAGACTCGAACTCGAGACATTGGTTAAGTTAGAACAGTCCCTCACCAAATGATCTAATGCTCGGTGGTTATAATCAAATCAGTTGAGTGTGCGGTATAGAGCAATTAATGAAGTAATTAATAATATGAGACAAAGATTGGATTGTTGAGCTTGGGTGACATAACCACTAAAAGTAGCAATGGTGGTTAGAGAATTTTATTAATGAGATAGTACAAAGTAGCAGAGAGAAAGAGAGAGAGAACAACAGTATGCTCAAGTTGTAGTGTGTCAGATATGCCCCTATGTGTAGGGGTTACAATTTATAGGTGTAAAGTCCTAAGTGAGTTGGTGAAGTGAAGGTCAAGGTATTAGTTTATCGGGAAGGCTAACTAATTAATCCTAATTAATGCATGATTTAATTAAGTTAATAGGTCAACTGTGTTAGTTAAACAAAGTTAAACTAATTAAAATTGACCTATTAAGATTAGTGTGTGAATTAGGGATAATACATTAATTGCTGTTCTTTTCAGGATTTTATGCGTCAAAACTACAAACTACCGGAGATTCAATTGTGACAAAGCTACAAATTACTGGAGAGTTATTTATCAAAGCTACAAATTATAGAATGTCAATTATTAAAGCTCAAAACAAAGAGATATTAAAGTAATCCAAATGAAATTTTTAGGGCTTGTGAATGACATCTTTAGGAATTATGAATGTCATCTTTTGGAATCTTGTGAATGACAACTTTTGGAAGCTTGTGAATGTCATCTTTGGGGCTTGTGAATGTCATCCCTTGGGGTTTGTAAAAGGCATCTTTTGGTTGCCTATAAATACCACCCCTTTGTAGCTTGTAAAAAATATAAGTTTTTGTTAGAGCTCTTAGTAGTGGAATACCGTTCTAGTTGTCGTTACTTTCTTTGTATGCTTGCTAAATCTCTCTTGGTTGTGGAATACCCTCCAAGTAGTTATTGTTTTCTTTTATATAATTGTTTTATTTTATTGTATTATTGCTTTCTTTTAATTTAAGTGTTGTTTTCTTCCATAGTTGGAGCTTTCTTCTTCTCTTAGAGGAGTGAAACTCTTCCACTTTTCTAAGGCTTTACCAAAGCCGTGAAGAATAGAACGTGATTCATTCATTCTTTGTCGAAGATCGTTTATATTGATGCATTTCGTTTATGCTTAGCTCTAATCTTTATTACTTCATAATGTCTTCCCACTTCATTGTTGTTTAACTTTCAAGCATGAGTAGCTAAGCTTTTAGTTGGCTAATCCAAGGGAGACCTCATCTTGGGTATGTCATTTCAACTCATTGTCTTTCCTTCTCTCGGTGTACGATGATTCGGTTTGACTGGGTTGAGAGTGGATGTGGTTGTGAGTATTTGATATCCAGTAGGCTAGGTCACGGGTTATGCTTGGATCCTCATCATTTCGTCCCTAGCTTCCCACGAATCAATCGTTCAACTATACACCATTGGAGGAAGGTTTTGAGTTGAGTTGGGATTCCCATTGGAATGACCACTTTTGATTAGTCAACATTTGTTTTCATTATCACAACACAAACCACCACTAAATTCCAAAACAAAATGATTTTACACTTTTCTTTAATAAAAATCACATTCATGATGGTTCATTTCCTTCCCTGAGGAGACGACCTTGGAATACTTTTCCAAGTAAAACACGACACTCAAAAGACTTCTTGCGCTTGAGGAGCACTCTTGTTCACATACACACACACACACATTTCATTCATCCCATTTCATTTTTTCCTTGCCCTTTCTTTTGACATTGTCCCAAGTGAGAGTGACACTCCCCCTCACACATGCATTATACATACATTGAGGGAGATGTTTAGAGGTTAGGAACCACAGGAAAATAAATCAAGTGCTAACTACAATTGGGGATGTACGCTATCTTGAAGTAATGGTTATTCTGATAATTGGTCTCTCACGTGCGTTGCTCCTCTGAACTCTTGAGATTTGGATTGGACTGAAACCAAAAGTTAAGTCTGGCTTGCCTTTGGATAATTTGGGCTCAATCTACAAATTGGGCCCACGCCTAGTTTGGATCTGAGCTCGTCAATGTTGATGTGATATAATTAATAATAAAATATTAAGTAGGTAAGGTGAACTTCATTTGGATAGTTATTTATTTATATGGAAGAACAGTGGATAGTTATTTGCTTACATAGTGATTATTAATTTTAATGAGACTCATTTGCTTATTTATTTTGATTTTATTGATTGATGATGTCATGTCAACATTGTCATGTAGTATCACAATTATAATGAATATTTCTCATAAAACAGAGACATTTTGTTAGCATTGTGATTGTTTCAGCATCTATTAATTAGCAGCCCAAGTATGATCCTACACCTTATTGTTTTACCCAATAATAACATAATAAATGTAATTTATGATCAATGTGCCTATCAATAAATCAACCAAATATTTATAAGTATATATATATATTTAGTATAATACTAATTTTTTTCTACTATCATAAACTTATTCCGATCATGGTTAGCACGGTCCGTGCAACTACACAAGGACTAGTAAATGTGGTTTTTTTTGTATACATTGACAAAATATATATCTATATAATAAAGTAGAGCTGAGTTTAAATCCAAAAGACAAAGAGAAGTCCAGATCGTTTTTAGACTAAACATAAACACATTCGACGGACAACGTAATCCCAACATAAAAGATGGTTTAGATCATCTCAAAAATTTTGATCTGACGATCTACAATTAATCCTGAATTTCTTTTCCCGCACATGAAGAAGTCTCTCATCGTAAAACTCTACACTCCCATCTCATACAAACTCTCTCTCCTTAGCCCATATTTAGCAATTCAAATTTGTTTCTAATCACAAAACTTTATGGTCTACGCTCTTTTTATCCCTCATACATTTGTTATCTCTCAAATATTTTCTTAGTGTTTCTCTTCTCATATTTCTCTTCTCTCTCTTATCCCAGTCTCCCTTCTCCAACATAAATGCAGCTTCTCTTTCCTCTCCCATCTCTCTTTTCTGTTATTTTTCCATCTTTTATAGTCGCTGCCAGCGCCACCAATAACAACTTGAACGAAACAACCACCGCTATCCCGCTACCCAATATTCATCGCCAATGGCATTGCAATGCTAACAGGCACTGTGATCAATAGTCCACCTGGTATGCCTCCCTCTCCACCCATCTCTCAAGGTTAGTGTTTATATGTGATATCGTTTGTTTAGGGGTCGGGGTCAGTTCATTTGATGGAATATTTGGTTGTAAATTTTGGGTTTATGGTCAGGTAGTACCAATGTTTGGAGATTTTAGGGTTTTTAATTCCTATTTTTTCAATGAATTTGTGTTGATTTTGATACCTCAAGGGATTGCAGAGCAATAAGATCCGATAGAAAGTTATCTAGAATAAACTATCTCTTCAAATCCAATTTTCATGAAGTCAAATGACACAATCGTCTACCTGAAGGTCGAAATCATGTTTCAAAGATAGAGCTTTTGCAGTATATGGGAGACTAATGGTTTCAAGTGGTCTTCCACAATTCATCCCGAGAAGCATTTGGCTAACTTCCTGCATCACATGAACAATATGATCACGATAATCTTGAATTTCATCAATTGAAGCTTCACAAATAATATTGGTTGTTCTAGATTTTGGTCAGAGATGAACTTCACCAACACAGTTGATTGTTGTAAAGGAAAAAAAAAGGGACCACCATTGATGTTTCCTAGACTTCAACATTTAGGTAGAATCGTGGAAGGGAGTGTGATTTTACTGCTGAAATTTTTATTCAATCCAATCTTGAAGTTCCACACGGGGTCAATGCTAGATATTGCAATTTCATTCCCCCAACTTAATTTGTATGAAAATTTCAAGAATTTCATCTCCTTCAAGCATTTTGAGATTTGGGATTGACACTTTATTTTGGGAACAATTAACATTAAGTGAATTACTAATTCGGTTAATGTTGCCTAGAATCGGAGCTGTTAGAAATTATTATGGAGGTTGTGGAGAGAAAAAATATTCTCCCCAGTGGTAATTTCTGTATAATTGTAATGTGGGTTTTGTTGATTTATTGGAGTAGACATTAATTTAGAAATAGTTTATGTCATTTTGTTGTGTGATGGAAGTTGTTTGGGATTGAAATATTCTATGGACTGTTTTTTAAATTTTGAGAAAGTGGCTGTACCACAATTTTATATTTGACATATCACTTTTTCAAGTATTCTTATGATGTAGTTGTTGTGGTTAATTAGAATGGTTGTTAGTTGGTTTGAAGAGAGTATTTATTTTTTATAATGTCATCCATTTTATTTGGTCTTTTTTTGTATAGGCAACATAGATTGATTTATGGGTCTTAATTTAAAATAGGAAACACAAATTGATTAGATTTGTGAAATTAAACTTAAAGAATGGCACGTGGGGTTCACAATTTATTTGTATGATTGATATTTTTTATAAGGTGAATTGTGTAAGTAGTTTTTTATAGATTGTTTATACTGGTTAATATTTTATTGGTGTTTTATCTTTAAAGAAACTTTTGTCCAAATCTTTTAACGGAACAAAGAAAAATGGTTTTCATTAATAATTGATGATTTTTTGTTTGGCATAACATAGTGTTTTCGAACATAGACTTTTCTTTTAATAGCATAAAGTTTGTAAATTTCATCAAGTTAAATTTTGAGCACATATGTAAAATGTGGGTATATTACGAGTTTAGTTTAGGCTTCCAACTTAGTGCATGCCAAGTTCAGTGCTTAACTATTTCATGTTCACGATCATTGTTAATTTTGTTTGAATTAAATTGTGCCTTTAGTCACGGGTTATCGCTATATCTATATAATAAAGTAGAACGAAGTTTAAATCTAAAAGACAAAGAGATGTTCCATAACAAACATTATGCGGGAACAAGCCTTTGAATGCTGATTTTTTTTTTATGTGCAAACCGATTTAATGGCTTCATTATGGTGTGTTTTGCTCTGCATTAAACATTAATTGAATTGAAGGCAGTGTTGTTTCTTTCTATTACAATGTGTTCATTCCTATTTTTTTTAATGTTATAGTTTCTTAAAATTTTAGAAACTTACACTTTAATTTTGACTCTTGAATCCTTTTTGATATTTTTTTAGCTGAGTATGAAAGTTTTCAAGCTTCGAGGAATGTTGTGCAGCAGAGCTTAAAGTAGAAATAGAGTAAGTTATTAATTAGTCAATGCAGGATTTCATGGTATAGTTGTAAGTGTAAATTTTGTCGGTTTTGGATGATCAATTGCACTCTTTTAGAATATTTGTTTGATTTGGACGGTTGATAAGTCATTATTTTATAAGTGGTGTAATTTTTCAATTTATACGTGAAACTAATGTTAATCATTGCTATTTGGCTAATACTGTGTGCTTTGTTTTCAATTTAATGACCAATGTTATCTGCTTGATGCTTAGAAGAAGATGAATTTATTCATCATTATAATCATGACCATGATCATATTTGTTCATGATACTGGGGTGTCCTCATTATTGCCTATTGGCTTATATCTTGGCTTTTGTTGGATATTGAATTAGTCTTTGTAAAAACGTCAATTATTCATTGATTTGGAGTTGATCAAATTTTAATTCTTGGTTAATTCTTGAATGTCAACTTATCTTGCAATGATATGCAGTGAGGATGGTTGGCTTGGATCCAAACATTCAGCACATATTGCCAAAATTTTGATATGTACATGCACCGACAATCAACAACCACCAACGATGATGGCAACCAGCAGTAACCAGGATTCTCCAATTGCCTGAAGGTCTGTGAAATTGTAGCCAAAGAGGTCATTTAATGTATGATGATAAAATATGTAAATTGTGTATATGTGTTCACATTTTTTGAGTTATGTTTTTAGAGGTAATGTTGTCCGTCTCTTTTTTTTAATATGTTCATCGGTTCAAAAGACTTATTGTTATCATTATGTGCCCTGCATTTTTCTTTTACTACTGTGAGTATAAAAAGTGACTAAACCTTAGAAACTATAAAAAATATTGAACTTAAGATTTTTGAATTCCTAAAATACACCCAACCATATAATCTACACTCAACCATATATTTTTAGCATCATTATCTTTTTAAGCAAAATGTCTATTTGTTCAATTGAGTGTGGGTATATGACCAGTTGTGTTTAACTTCTTCACATGGAATTATTTGAAGAAAGTCCAGTTTAAGGTGTACATTATTCAATTGTAAATTTTATCCTGTTTCAATTTAATTGGAGTTTTGAAATTTTTAAGTGATATTTTGTGTTACCAAGTGTCTTCAAGGCTTATTGCACCTACAAATGGGCTTACATTGACTGCCAAATTTCTTAGGTGTGATTTTTTGCTTGATAATGTGCCTCTAGTATGGGTTGTTTTTTGTGATTTTTAGGTTTGTTATAGCGTATCTTCAGCCACGGGCAATTACTAGTATTCATATATATTCCAAGCTTTATACAACTACACAGGGTCAGCCCATCCTCAATTTTTTTTTAGAAAAATATATATGTATATATATTCATATATATTCCAAGCTTTATACAAATATATTTTTCTTATGCCTAGCCTATCACTTTTTTGCTTCAATTATTTCATCCTCTTATTGTGTTCAGGTTTTTTATAGTTGTTCTTAATATTCATTTTATGATTTTTTATTCTACCTTTTGAATTTGAAAGTGAAAGCACTTGTAATTTCACCTTCAATTGATTTTTATTTTTCTGCAAGAATTTGTCTCTAGTTTTATTTGACTATTGATTGTAGTGTTTATTATATTTCAATCGATTTTAAAAATTTTACTATGTGTAATCCTTAACGTTTAGTTTAGTGGCATTACTATTTCAATATCTTAGTAATAATGTTTAGAAGATAGTTTATTGTATAGAGTAGAAAAAGTTTAGGACTATAAAACATTGATTGTGTAACAAATGGATGGTTATTGGATAACTGGTAGTCTGGTAGTCTTTTAATTACAAAATGGAAGTTTCAAAAAAAAAAAAAAAAGTAGCAATTAGCTCTATTTTTTTTATAATGATGGTAATTAGTCTTTTTTTTTTCTTTGGGTGTATATAGACAATATAAATCATTTTTTTGTTCTTTTACGTTGAACAAACTTCATGTATCAGATATGATACACTATACATCAATACTACACAAATTTAAAAATTTGACTTAATAATTTGGCTTGATGATGTGACTGTTATATTTGTCATTGGTTTAATTGTGGGTCCAAATATTTATTGATATCCACTACCTATTCAATAATAATTATTCATCAAGTTAAATTTTTAAGTTTATTTTTTATTTTCCAATACTATATTGATAAAAAAATATTTAAAAAATGTATCTTAAATTAAAATCCAAATAAGCTATACTTTTAATTATCAAAACATCAACGCTTTTGACATGTAGTAGTTCATATGCAAGTGAATATTACATAGCATAAAATTCATTACATAAAAAAATATTTTTATTTTATCTCTTAAGTACAATAACTTTGAATGCTTAATTTTTATATACCTTAAAAAAATAATTATTAATTCAAAATGTGGAAGGAGAAGTAAAAAACACATAATTAGATGAACTTTTATCAATGATTGTCATAGACTAGTTTTTACTTTTTATATTGTTAATTCATGTAATTGTATATGTTTATGATTAAGATTTAATAGTCAAGTGAATCAAAATTTCTATGCTTAAAAAAATTAAATATAAAAAAACCCAAGGTTGTATAATTTATTATTTCTATAATTTTTTATTGTTAATTACATGTTTTGGGTGTTATGCACTAATTAAAAACATATTTTGCTTTAGGTCCTAATAACAAATATTATTAGTAAAAGTGTAATTGGTGTGTTGATGGGAAATATAAAATTGGAAGAAAACATACTAGGGAAAAATACTAATAAATCATATTTTTTACCACTAAAAACCATTAAGTCCTATTTCACTAAGTACAACTAAGTCCTATTTTTTTCTAATTATTCCCAAAAAGTTCTAAACCCCATAAATAATAAGTTTTGTTCTAATTTTGTCCTTCTGTTAAACACATCAATTATTTTTTTACCAATAATTTGTGTTAGTAGTCTCCCGAAACAAATTAATTTTTTTTCCAATAACTAATGCATAACATTCGAAACACATAATTAGCATTAAAGATTTCTAGAATTGATAAAGTAAACAAGTCTATATGTTTTTATAATTACTTGTGTTAAAGCATATGAATTTCAATTCATCTCACTAAACGTCAATTATAAAGGCATACATTACATAAATCAACGATGTAGAAATTAAAATATAAATGCAATCATTGAGACATACACATTTAAAAAAAAATTCCCTCCATATATGAATTTGTAATTATTATTTAAAGGCATTAAAGAAAAGAATTCAAGTACTCAAAACTATCTATATAATAAACTAGCTAGATTTCTTTGAAAGTGTTTTAATTTTTTTTCAGATTGGTCTGTTTTGTAAACAATCCCAAATTTTAAAAACATAAAAAAAGGTGCTTTTAAAAACATGGGAAAATGAAAACACGCGCACCCTTTTAAACGATTTAATAAGGTCTAGCCTTCGAACTCCATTAATAGCAAAAAAAATGATTTTTTTCACTCACACTATAAAAACCATTCTTTACGCTTTTGCCTCTTCTGTCTTTCAACTCATTGACTCTCTCGTTCATCACTCTCACAAGGCCAGTGAAAAACGGTGAGCCAACACACACACTCTCTCTCTCTTGTCGTTGAGTTTTGTGGCTGGTTGTGGTGGGGGTGTGGGTTGTGGGGTGAGGGTGTGAATTTCGGTGGTTGTAGGGGTGGATTGTGGTGGGCTTTGGTGGTTTTCAGCGGTGGGTGTGGGTTGTGGGTTTCGATAGTGGTGGGGGTGTGGGTGTTGATGGTTGTGGGTTTGGGTTTTGGTTGGTTTCAGTGGTGGGTGTGGGTTGTGGGTTTCGGTGATGGTGAGGGTGTGGATTTCGGTGGTTGTGGGGG
>CM042198.1:14635045-14660504 GCA_023539305.1 Ilex asprella | reverse complement strand
GCTTGGGTGGTAAATTTTTGATATAATATCAAACATGTTTTTTATTTTTGATTTTGCAATTTTTAAAATATAAAATGACTATCAAACATGTTTTTATATTTTTAATTTTTATCACAAAAAAATTAAAAGTTAGTTTTGTTTTTTTCATAAAAAAAAACATAAAAACGAAAACGTTACCAAACGCACACTTTGTCTTTAGCTTTTCGCGACTCAGATCGCTTGAGATTATTGATCTAACGGTTCTCATGACAAATTTTTTTAAGACTCGTATCTTTCATCTAACTCTCTCTCTCTCTCATTATTATCTTATTTTTTTCGTTTCCCTGTGTTATTTTTTATTATTTACTTCATAAAACATATGAAACTATATGTTATATAATTATTTATTCCATAAAATTAATTCAAAGTTTTTATATATTTAACATCATGTATTTTGCCACTTGCTTCTTAATTTGTAAATAACACTTAATGTAAATAACAAATAACACACATTTTTCACGATTTGACAATTTATTTATCTGAGTTTCACATCTTTGCCTGAAATTAGGTCTTAATTGATTCAAAAGCTAAATTCCTCTAAAATTCTCACTGACAATGGTTTTTATATAGATTATTTTTGTAGTTTTTTTTATTTGCTCTATTTGTTATAATTTTGATACTAAATTTTTTCAAGCTATCAAATTTTCAATTTTTTTTGTTAATTTTTTAATTTACTTTCACTAATTTTTATGTGAACCAGATATTTTTGAGTTTAACAAGTGGAGGTGAGCAATTCTCTTAAAAAAGTGGAGTGAACAATTGGTTTAATTTAAGTATGTGTGGTTAAATTTTGACCAAAAGAAAATTTATTAAATGATATAGTAAGAGGGAAGACTCTATGTTATGAAAAAATGTCTATTTAAATTTTATGGGTTAAAATACAAATTTTTAAGTTTATATACAACAAAGAAAATTATAATTTAAGGTCAATTTCATGTTGGTTTAATCAACACCAAATAATATTTAATACAAAATGAATCTTAAATTGTAAATTAATATATATTTTTATAAAAATTAACATTTAATTTTGTCCAATTTATATTCAACTTTGTCAAATTAATATCAAATTAATTATTATTATTATCAAATTAATATTAAATTCATTTAATTAATTTTTTAAGGTGCTAAATTATATCAATTTTTTGGGTACTAAAGTTGGAGAAAGACAATTATAAAAATAATAATTTTTTTTGGGATAAAATCATCACTTTCCATTAGTAACATTGACAAATGGGAGACGTATGAGGTCTTTGTGCAATTAATTTTAAATTTTAAGGATCTCTGTGTTATTTATTAAATATCAGGGAATATCTGTATAATATTGTCAAAATTTAGGAAAAGTTCCTATCTAATTAAAAATAGGTTCCCACATCGAGATTGTTTTGGGTGTGTGTTAATTTAAATATTTCACTGGCCACTTTCTCTTTTAAGAGGTTGTGTCTAGTGTGTGCTCAAAAAAAAAATATTTTTAATTAGATATTAATTTATTATTATTTTATCTTAAAATTTTGAATTATTATATTTTTAATAAAAATAGTTGTTGATTAGGAAGGTGTATTTATAACTAAAAAATAAATGTGTGAGAATGTGTTTCTGTGTATATTTATATGTGGAGAATTAAAAATTTGATAATTAAATTTATAATTTTATTGTGCCATTTGAGGTTCAATGGTCATAAGTTTATAAATTTTATAAATGTGTAAGATTTAATTGATTTTATTTAGTACTTAAAAATTGTGAATTTAGTTGCGTTGTTTTTTTTTTCTTTTTTCTTGAGATATTTATTACACGATAGAGTGGACTGAAAATATACAGCTCCAAATTACGTTTCCATGGTTCGGCTTCTTCATTGTTCACACCTCGAAACCGTTCCCTACCTATTCTCTCTCTTTCAAAGCCCGCTCTCTCTCTCTCTCTCTCTCTCTCTCTCTCAAACCTCTATCGAAAACTTCTGGGTTCTACTCTGTTCGTGTGTGCAGGAGCAGGAGATTCATAAGAAGCAGCGATGACGAAGACGAGACCGGCTTCTTCATCCTCAACGCACCACCTGCTCCTGTTGCCTATGAATGAGCACCGTTAACGTTAATGGCAGCTAACTGTAACAATTTCTAGGAAAATCATCAAATGGGTCCATTTAAGGGTATGACTCAACTCTCTCTGAACTTCAAGACTCTATGTGGACATCGACTCGGGCATCAGCAAGACTCACGGTAAAATTGCATGGAAGTTTTTCTTGATTTGGCACTCCGGCGGCGGCATAAGCAATTTTATTCTTCCCATCAAAGTTGATTTGAGCATCACCTAGACAAAGCAATTCTGTCAATGGATTGTGATTCAAGAAGCGGAGCAAGCCATTGGTGAAATTTTTGTGAGTTACGGTGTTTCTATCAATTGATTCAACTTAGGGCAAAGAGTTTGAGTAAGGGATGGAAAGCAATTCTCACAATGAATTGCGATTCAAGACATTGTGTTTCCAAATGAATGTCCGTGCTCGATTTCTGTGAAATTTTAGCGAGTTACGGTGTTTCGATCAATTGATTCAACGTTAAAGGCAAAGAGTTTGAGTAAGGGATTGAAAGCAATTCTCACAATGAATTGCGATTCAAGACATTGTGTTTCCAAATGAATGTTCGTGCTCGATTTCTAAGAAAATTCATACATGTTGCTGCCAAGAAGAGTAGACCTTAGCTCCTTGGAAATAGTAAGATGCTTCTGTGCAGATTAGGGGTTCTGCAAGGGATGCCACTCAAAGAAGATGAGAAACTAAGTGCAAGTGAGAAACGAAGAGAAGTTGAAGAGTAGAAAGAAGTAAATTGTTTTTCTGTCTAATGTTTGGAGGTCTGTTTTGTGGAATCAATGTGTAAACCCAGTAAAACGACGTCAGTTGGTGGGTCTATTTTGAGAAAAACATTTTATTGTGTAAACTTAATAAAACGGAGCCGTTCTTGACTAACAGCACACGGTGCTGTTTTCTCTTAACAGCAGAGGAGCTGCACCCAAGAATGCATAGCTCAAACCTTCTTCATCAACTCCAACTATGTGCAAGACGCCAACTTCCATCACAAGGCCAGAAAATTCATGCCCATGTCATTAAAACCGGCCTAGACCAATACAAGCCTCTTCCGAACAATGTCATAGATATGTATGGCAAATGTGGTCTTATCCAAGACGCGCTCAAATTGTTCGACGAAATGCCCCACAGAGACCCAGTTTCATGGGCTTCGATTCTCACTGCTCATAACCAAGCCAACTTTCCTCACAGAAGCCTGTCCATTTTCCCCGACATGTTGGCTCTTGATGGGTTGCAGCCAGACCATTTTGTCATTGCAAGCCTTGTTAAGGCTTGTGCTAGCTTGGGTGCTTTGAGAATAGGCAAGCAAGTGCATGCCCTGTTTGTATTGTCACCATTTTCGGATGATGATATTGTTAAATCATCCCTCGTTGATATGTATACAAAATGTGGATCAGTTGATACTGCGAGATTGGTTTTTGACTCGATCTCCTGGAAAAATTCGGTTTCTTGGACGGCTATTATATCTGGGTATGCCCGTTGTGGGAGAAAAAATGAAGCAATTGAGCTTTTAATGGGTATGCCGGAGAAGAATTTGTTTTCTTGGACTGCTTTGGTTTCTGGGTTGGTACAAAGTGGACATGGGATTGATGCATTTAGTCTCTTTATTGAATTGAAAAGAGAAGGAGTTGATATCGTAGACCCATTTATTCTTTCAAGCATTATTGGAGCTTCTGCTAATTTAGCGGCATTGGAGCTTGGGAAACAGATCCATTGCTTGGTTTTAATTCTTGGTTATGAATCTAGCTTGTTTGTTAGTAATGCAATGGTTGATATGTATGCAAAATGTAGTGATTTATTAGCTGCAAGGAGCATTTTTCGTTGTATGCAGAGAAAAGATGTGGTTTCTTGGACTTCAATTATAGTTGGGATGGCCCAGCATGGGCGAGCCAAGGAAGCCTTGTCACTGTATGATGAGATGATTTTGGCTGGTCAAAAGCCTAATGAAGTGACATTTGTTGGACTAATTTATGCTTGTAGTCATGTTGGGTTAGTCAGCAAAGGTCGATATCTTTTCAAATCCATGATCAATGATTATGGATTATATCCTTCTCTTCAGCATTATACATGCTTGTTGGACCTTTTTAGTAGATCTGGACACCTTGACGAGGCTGAGAATCTCCTCAACACAATGCCATTCAAACCTGATGAAGCTGCTTGGGGTGCTTTATTAAGTGCTTGTGAGCGGCATGGGAAAACCAAAATGGGAATTAGGGTAGCTGATCATCTAATGATCTTGGAACCAAAGGATCCTTCAACATATGTATTGTTATCTAATACTTACGCAGGGGCTGCTATGTGGGAAAATGTATCTAAAGTGCGAAAGTTGATGGTAGTTATGGAAGTCAAGAAGGAACCTGGTTATAGTTGCATTTGTTTGGGAAAAGAGAGTGAAGTATTTTATGCAGGGGAGACAACACACCATATGAAGGATGAAATTTTTGGTTTGCTGAATGAGTTGGATGCAGAGATGAGGCGAAGAGGTTATGTTCCTGATACTAGTTTGGTTTTACATGACATGGAGCTGCAAGAGAGGGAAAGACAGCTCTTTTGGCATAGTGAGAGGCTAGCTGTGGCTTATGGGTTGCTTAAAGCTGTTCCTGGGACAGTCATACGCATTGTGAAAAATCTCCGTGTTTGTGGAGATTGCCACACAGTTCTAAAACTCATTTCCAGCATTGTTGAAAGGGAAATTGTTGTGCGGGATGCCAGCAGATTTCACCACTTTAATGATGGGAAATGTTCATGCTGCGATTTTTGGTAATTGTGGAATGTTGGTTGTGTATTTTTAATTCCTTCTTGGCATATCTGACTAGCATTGGAGATCAGTTCAAGCGTAAAAATCCAACAGTAATTTGAAAGATGTTTTTGCACATCATCTGCATGCTTACAGAGAGTCTACAGTAAGTATTGCCTTTCTTTAACTGTTATGTACCACTTTACATGTGGCATTCTGTTTTAATACATTTCACCTCATTTCCTGAGCAACCTATGTATATTTTTTTCAGCTACCAAGACTTCTGGATAAATGATATCTTCAACTGTGAGCGAGAAGTTGTGATGTCCATGGAGGCTGTTGTGGGCATTCTAGACAAGTTAACCTGGAAAGAATCTCAAAACTATGCTGGTGATTATCTACTTATTCACTTATTCTTCAATCAAATGATAGATGCTATATTTACCAAACTTGAAGTCTAAGGTTTAATCACTCAATTTTTCCAAAATCGTCTGTATTACGATATCCAATTGCACAAAAAACTTATTTTTTCCACCTAAGAAGACAATTTCAACGGGAAGGATTATAAAGCTGTAAATCAAATTAAGGTTGTAAAAAATGATCGAACTCAATTGTGTTGTGATTGGTTGAGCTCGAGTAGAGCTTAACTTTCAAGTTTTAGTTCTTGCTCAAGCTTAGCTCAACAGAATCTTGTGAGCAGTCAAGTTGAATTCAAGCCAAAATCGAGTTTTATTACTCAAGAAAAAATTTCAAAAAATAATCCTTTTTTCAATAAAAAAAACCCCTCTAAATTCAATATGACCGACCATTAAATCAAATACTAAAATTACAAATCTGAATATCTGTCAGAGAAGGAGAGGGAGAGAAGTGTGCATAGTTTGAAGCCATTTGAGTATAAACCTGGAATTGTTCACCTGCTGGACATGGGTTCTTCGAGGCCAGTCGGGCCACAAGTAGTTTGGATTTGAGGGAAAGGTTTATTTTATAATATTTATTGTTTCTTGTTCTGTTGCCCATTTCTACCACTGGAGCATAGGTTGTCTTTGCATTTCCTGCTACATAAATTCGTTTAGCCTAAGCATTTGTCAAACCCTCCACTATGCGTTCTTTTAATTCTCTCTTTCTGTGTTTCCACCTTGCCTGCATCATTTCTTGTTTTCACGAAGTGAACTCTTTCACATCAAATTTGCTTATCTAGTATGTCTTAAGCTCCTGCAGGATCAATAGAAGGCCTCACCTTGTAAATGAAAGTCGTCAGTGGCAGGACTCTCATCCATAGTGGAGTCTGGGAGGAAGACCTTCTCCCATTGGTCCATGGTGCAACAAGACTTCTCCTATTGGCCAGCCTGTCGTTGCATCAGTCATCTTGGAAGACACTGAGACACATTGAGCGCGATATTATACCAGGTGTCAATACTTGTCGATACTTTGAAGTATGTGGTAGACAACCTTGCTTTCATTTAAAAAAAAAAAAGGCTAATACCCTCTTCGGCTTCAGAATGAGCATAAATTCCTGACCAAAGTAGCATTCCAACTGTTGGATGGTTTGGGGATACTTGCTTTCAAAGGCTAAGGCTGCAATCTTAGGGGTTATGAGAGACGGCTTTGATTTCTTTATCAGAGAAGACATCCACTTATCAGCTCATGTAACACCTACATTTTCCACAATGAACTTGCGGTGGTACTATGTGAGCCCTTTTCCCTGTGATTCTTCTACCTTCAAGCAAGCTTCCCCAAGCTCAAGTGGGACTCGAGAACTTAGCTTTTCATCAAGTTCAATGGCCAACGGGGACATTGAATGGCTCTTATCATTCTTGCCAGTAAGCATTACCATTAGAGACTAGCCTCCAACATTGCCTGCTTAATTGAGCCATCCTGAAGCCCCCAGAACCCCGTATCACCCAAAGCTTTTGATTTTGAATAATGTTACCTGGACATTATTTGCTAATCTAATCCAGAGTTGCTGTTAGATTTGCAGTAAATCCTAATATTTGGGGTTGGTCCCATTACCAATCTACCAATAATGGTGGTGGACTAAATCGATAAATTAGGTCCAAATAGTGTCATTGTTTGATACCATATTGGAATCCTAGTTGAACCAGCAAATGTCATGGTCATTTGTCAATTAACCCCACCAGAATTTTATTTTTTATTTTTATTAAAAGAATCTGCAACCTTAAAATCTAATCGTAGGGCGGTCATAAGTAGGATAACCAGGATTATCCAAAGAATTTAGCTTGTGAAACCACTCTGAAACAGGATATAAGGTAGCTTGGACTAGCCTCAGAGACCAATCAATCGATATTGATCAGATCGGACAACCTCATCCATCCATCCATACCCAACCAGTTGGAAAGGAAAAAAAAGCAAATTTAAAATTCATGTCTCTTTATCGCATGTTTGATTCACACATTGAAAATAATGAACCCACACTTATCTCATACAATATTTTGTTTGAATATACTTGAGATAGATGTAAGTGAAAGGGAATACTCAAACTAGGAGTAGAGCCCCATATATATAATCAAATAATGTTATAGAGTGACTTAAATACCCTTATAGTTTAGGCAAAATATAAAATCATAATAAGGGTAAAAAAGAGAAAAAGAAATAAAAAAGATTCTAACAAAATTAGGCTAACTAGGCTGCTATATCTCCAACACTCACCCTCAAGTTAGGCGTAAAAATATCGACTAAGCCAAGCTTGACAACAGAGTTCCGGAGAATGGACAGAGTGACAGGTTTGGTGAAAACATCTGCAACCTGATCATTGGTCCCCACAAATAATAGAGTGACAATACCGTTGCTAACCTTCTTCCGAAGAAAGTGAACATCGATCTCTATATGTTTCGTCCTCTCGTGTAATGCAGAGTCAAAAGCAAGCTGAATGACAGACCGATTATCACAATATAATGTAGATGAAGAAGTCACTGGAAATTTCAACTCGCCAAGAATCGATCGTAGCCAGATAATCTCACACGTGTCAAGTGTCAGTACCCGATATTCTGCCTCTACTGACGAGCGGGAGATAACTGCCTGTTTCTTGCTCTTCCAAGAGATAAGATGAGTCCCTCGAAAAGCACAGAAGCCTGTAGTAGATCGATCATCACACGCTCCCTCATAATCTGAATCTGAATAACAGGCTAGAGAACCAGTCTGAGATCTTGATGCATAGAACAACCCAAGTCCAGGACAAGACTTGAGGTACCGAAGAATATGATAAACTGCATCAAGATGAGACTGACATGGCCTGTGCATAAACTGACTAACTTGACTAACAGCGAATGAAATGTCTGGCCTAGTGTTGGCTAGATAGATAAGTCTACCTACCAACTTCTGATAGACAGTCGGATCTCTCAACTCCTTACCTTCAGCAGTAAGTTTCAGGTTTGGAATCATGGGTGATAATGCAGGTTTGCACCCCAGCATCCCAGTGTCTGAGAGAAGGTCCAGAACATATTTTTTCTGAGAAAGAGCAACACCCCTACTGCTACAGGCAACCTCAATCCCAAGAAAGTATCGCAGAAATTCAAGATATTTCACATCAAAGACCTTCCCAAGGTTTACCTTGACCTGCACAGTCCCAGAAATATCATCCCCAGTAATAATAATATCATCAACATATACCAAAAGAATGACATACTGTTTAGAAGTATTCCGTCGAATAAAGTAGGTATGATCAGAATGACATCTGGTGAACCCCAATCGTACGACTACATCACTAAAGCGAGAGAACCAGGCTCGTGGTGACTGCTTCAGTCCATAAAGGGACTTACGCAGTCGACATACCTTTCCAACATACCCCCATTCACCACGAAAGTCCGGTGGTGCATCCATATAAATAATCTCATCCAGATCACCGTGAAGAAACGCATTCTTTACATCTAACTGATGAAGAGGCCAAGAGTACTCTGCAGCCAGAGAAATAATCAATCGAACAGTAGTCAATTTTGCCACAGGGGCAAATGTAGCACCAAAATCACGACCTGGTACCTGAGTAAAACCCTTCGCTATAAGCCTAGCCTTGTGACGATCAATAGTATCATCCGCCAGAAACTTACCCAATGACAGCCAACAGGCTTCACCCCTGAAGGTAAAGAGACAAGATCCCATGTATGATTACGCTGAAGAGCGTCCATCTCTGTCTGTATGACAAGAACCCACTGGGACTTCCGCACAGCCTCTGAAATAGAACGAGGAACTGGCGTGTCTGATAAGGCCATACTATAAGCTTGAAATGTAGGAGATAGATCATCATAAGAAATATAAGCAGAGATCGGATATAAAATCCTAGTGGTCCAACCATAACGATTAACTGGACGGCGATCACGACGCGGATAACGGCGCCCTAAATCACCATCCTCTACAGACAATGTCTCAGCAGGTAAAGTAACTGGCTCAATACCTGCAATCTCATCACTACTAACAACGGGTGCATCAATATGTTCAACGAATTGAGAAGTATTACCTGCATCGCCTAAGGTAGAGGGGACATCAGCAGGGGAATGAGAACGAGGGCGACGAACATAAACTTGCAAAGGAAGTCTACTGTAAAGGAAGAGAGACTGGTGATTCTGTATGGACAGGAATGGGTGGTTCTGGAGAAGGAGAGACTGTGGACTCGGTAGTGATTGTGACCAATGGCTCTGGTTCCTGTGGTAATGGGAAATCAAAAGGAATAACATCAACTGGAGGAGCAGACACAAGACTCGAAGAAAAATAAGGAATATGCTCAAGAAATGTAACATCTAGACTGTGATACATACGTCGCTTGACAGGATCATAACACCGATACCCCTTAGACTGATGACAATAGTCCACAAAGATACAACGAATTGTTTTATCATCAAGCTTATGACGAATAGGAGACCGATCTTGAACAAAACATGTGCATCCAAAAACACGAGGGGGGACCGAAAAAAGTGTCCGTTCAGGGAATAGGACCTGTAAGGGAGCCTTATGCTGAAGAACACAACTCGGTGTACGATTGCACAGAAAAGTAGAAGTCAAAACAGTAAAATGCCAATAAGATCTTGGTACCCCCATACCTCTAAGCATGCAACGTACTATACCTATCAGACTCCTATTTTTTCTTTTAGGGACTCTATTTTGTTCAGGAGTATATGGACAAGTGAGTTGCTGAAGAATACCCTGAGAAGAAAGGTGGTGTACCAATGCATCAGACACATATTCTTTGGCATTATCCGATTGAAGAGCACGAACAATGACATCAAATTTTGTCTTAATCATATGAAGAAACTGAGTGATTATAGGAAGTACATCAGACTTCCTATGCAAAAGGTAGACCCAAGTACAATGAGTATAGTCATCCATAAATGTCACATAATATCGGGTACCTGACAGAGTAGTCATAGGAGAAGGTCCCCAAATATCAGAGTGTATTAGGTCAAATGACTTGGGTGATTGGTGCATGCGAGGAATATAACTGGTCCTAACATGTTTCGATAGAGAATATATAACACAGTCAAGTTTACCACCAACACAAGCATTGCTCATAGCAGAAAATAACATGCATAAATATTTAAAATTTGTATGTCCAAAACGGTCATGTCACAACTGAATAGTTTGTGACAAAAAATCATAACGACAAGTACTTGCAAGCTAGGAATAGATAAAGACAAAGCAGGTGATGTAAATGGAGGAACTGGTGGAACTGGAGGTGAATCTCTTAGATAATATAATCCATCTTTCTCATGTCCCCTGATTATAATCCTCCTGGTACTCAGGTCCTGCAAATAACACGAATCAGATAAGAATACAACCGCACAATGAAAATCTCTAGCTAACTGATGTACGGATAATAGATTTATGGCCAACTTCGGCGCATGAAAAACTGAATGTAATGTAAAACTATCTGAGAGGCGGACTGTATCCCTACTAACAATAGGGGCATGTGTCCCATCAGCTAGTTGAACCTGTGTATGTAACTGCTCGTCAAAAGTGGTGAAGTGATGGGTTTCACCTGTCATATGACCATTCGCACCCGAGTCCAACATCCAAATAGGAGATGGACTGGCGCGAGCATGAAAGGCACGAGGTATACCTGTAGTGGTGGCAATAGCAGAGGTGGGACCCTGAGAAGTTTGGACATAAGAATATCTAATCGGGAAGTGATAGCATCCATATCACTTTGCCAAGGAGGAACAATAGGAGCAGTAGTAGGAACAGCGATAGTAAGTGGTGGTATCTCAGCAATAGCAGTAGTACGACCACGCGGTGGCGGCTTAAGCTCCGAATGGAGCTTCCAACAAGTAGTCCTAAGATGTCCTGGTCAGCCACAATAATCACACTGACGAGAATCTCCTTGTCTGCGCTGATCTAGGGCGCCCTGACGGCGCTGGTCCGAGCGTTGTCCACCTCTGGCTGAGGATCCTGAATGAGTCCCGGTAATAGCTGCACAGACCATCTGGTTGGCCGAAGGAGTCAAGGTCATAGCTAGAAGTGATGCAATCCGGACGCGGCGCTCATGTTGCTCAATCATTGCATACACCTCATAAAGAA
The DNA here is from genome assembly GCA_023539305.1 of Ilex asprella. Lineage (NCBI taxonomy): Eukaryota > Viridiplantae > Streptophyta > Magnoliopsida > Aquifoliales > Aquifoliaceae > Ilex > Ilex asprella. The sequence continues at coordinate 14,649,135 of CM042198.1, read as the reverse complement.
ACGGAAGCTTCATCATCGACAAGATTTGTGAACGAGGGCCCTCAAACTCATCACGAAGTCCCATAAGGAACTTGTGAATCCTATCCTCTTCCTCTCGAGTATGCAAGAGTGCTGCTCCCTCGGGCTCTATTTTCGGAATAGTTGCAAGAGGACGTAGAGTCTCATACTCAAGCCAGCGTTGGGTCAAACACCCATAATAATCCTGAACGGTCAGATCTCCCTGCCGAGTATATGAGAGCTCATGAGAAAGCTCATAAACACGAACTCCCCATCTTGACTGTGAATACATCTCTAATAATGTGCTCCATAGTTTCGGAACAGAGATATGAAACTGATGAATCCTGCAAACAGATGGCTTCATCGAGCCAAATAACCATCCAAGAATAGCGCAGTTCTTTGAGAACCACGCAGAATATCCAGGGTCGTCATCAACCGGCTTTGGGTGGGATCCCGTCAGCCAATCAAGCTTCCCTACACGGCCTAAGAAAAGTTGGAAGGAGCGAGACCACTCAGCGAAGTTACGGCCATTCAACAACTGTGCTGTAACTTTCTGAGAGATCATGCCTGGCAGTGCTGGTAATACGACTGTGCCAGTGGGTACTGTATACTGGTCAAACATAAAAGTGGGAGAACCAGACTGTCCATTCCCAGTGGAAGTACTGACAGAAGATGTCTCAAGTCCCTCAGTAGTAACCATATCAATAATACGTGGGCACCCGTGACAGAAAACAACAACTCTAAGATAAATAGAGAGATAAAATAAGAGAGAATAATGTTTCTCAAGTCGAACAATAGCGACTGATAAAGAAGGTCCAGAGATCTCCCAAATAATCAGGTCGCGGTGCCCAAAAATTTAGAAAATATAAAAATGATCTACTGCATTAAAGGTAGATCAATGAAGAAGAGGTCACAGTACCCAGAAATTCAGGAAATATAAAAGTGATTTATTGCATCAAAAGCAGATCAACGAAGAAGAGGATCCATGTCCTCTTAAAAAAAAATCCCAAATAATGCACTGTTTGAGTGGGCTAATAAATCTGTTCGGTTGGACCAACTTCGGCGCATGAAATAATCCAGGAAGGTCTTGACTGGTTTTGAGTAGTCGGTGGGGTCTTGGGTCTAGTCGGTGGGGTCTTGACTGGTTTATTTGGGTAGTCGGTTGGGATCTTGGACTTTGTTTGTCGGTTCTTTGTTTGATTGGCTGGGCTCGGTGCTTTGTTTGATTTGGACAGTACGTGTGGCTGTGGCGCTGGTTTCGCTCGTGTGGCTGTGGCTATGGTTTCGCTCCTGCTATGGTTCTTTGTTGGAGTTCTGGTGTTTGGAATTTGTGGCTATGGTTCTGCTACGAGTTTTGGTTCGCTGCTGGTGTTTGGTGTTTGTGGCTATGGTTATGCTCCTGCTGGTTCTGTGTTGCTATGTTGCTGCTGGGAAGATGATGAAGGCTGAGTTAAGGTTAGGGTTAGGGTTAGAGATTGAGGCTAGGGTTTTGGCTCTGATACCAACTTGAGATAGATGTAAGTGAAAGGGAATACTCAAACTAGGAGTAGAGTCCCATATATATAGCCAAATAATGTTACAGAGTGACCTAAACACCCTTATAGTTTAGGCAAAATATAAAATCATAATAAGGGTAAAAAAGAGAAAAAGAAATAAAAAAGATTCTAACAAAATTAGGCTAACTAGGCTGCTATATCTCCAACAAATATGGTATTGAATAATGATATAATCATTAAAATTATCAAAGAACTTTTAAGTAAGTTCAATCCATATCCATGTCTTTTGCTTTTCAAGGATAAAAATATATTTTGCTTCAATAGTACTTTAAGGTGGATTCCTTAACCGCCAAATAGGTGAGTTTAATTTAGAAAGTGTACAAGGAAATGTAACTATTATTCATGCGGGCCTAGACTATTTTTAAGTGATAGTACCTGATCCAAATTGTGTATCCAAATGTGAGAATAAATGAGACAAGGTGGAGCCCGAGTTATTTTTTTCAATCCTCATTCCTAATACTATATTGAATGTACTTCCATCTGGAAAAGCATTTATAAAACCAGTAAAATCTGCAGCAAGTTCATGAAATAAACCTGTATTGGCTGCATCACTTCATCAAGTAGGGTAAGCAATTCTTAATGCGATCTACATGAAATCGACAAGAAGTTACAAAATATGGGTTTAGCCTTCGTCTCGTTAACTAAACGGTTCCACTTATCATCCCTTCTTTCTATAGAAGAGAGATAAAGAAAAGATACAGTGATCGCGCTGTAAGACCTAGTTTTTTTCTAGCTTGTTCATTTTTTGCTATAACCAAATTAAACTCAATAAAAGCTAAAACAGTGGAATCTCAGAATCAAATTTGCTGTTTTATGTTTTACAAGTACCAGGCACAGAAGGGGAATGCTGGAGCCATGTACAAAATTGGGATATTTTACTACTTCAGATTGAGAGGAGTGAGGTGGGATCATGCAAAGGCATTGTCATGGTTTTCAAAGGCTGTTGAGAAGGGGGACCCAAGGTTTATGGAACTTCTTGGAGAGATCTATGAAAGAGGAGTTGGAGTTGAAAGGAACTACACAAAAGCATTTGAGTGGCTTACACTTGCATCCAGGCAGCTACTTTATTCAGCTTATAACGGAATGGGTTATTTGTATGTCAAGGGTTATGGGGTGGAACAAAAACTATACCAAGGTAAGATCATTTCCCTTCTTTTTTTTTTTTGTATATATTTTGTCCAACTTTGCAAACTTCATGTATTACATTATGCGTTCTTTGTAACACTTCTCTCTTTTCTTCTCATTTGTTTCAATCATTTCTGTTTTCTTTTTGTGGTTCTAGAGCTCTCCTTCCAATTTTTGACTTGGTGACTGATAGCATCCTCTCTGATTTGACTGCTTTCTTGCCATGCATTGTAGATATATTAGGAAACAATTAGTTGCCATCTGTCTCTTATTAAAGTTGGCAATTGTCCAGCTTGTACATTTAGTGCTTTTCAGCCGTTAGGTTTTTAGTATGGCCTCTGTCTTTCTAATACACACGCACCCATGTCCCAACAAGGACTTCTCGGTCACCATCTTTAATTGTGGCAATAGTACTCACTGCATTAGTATAATCTTATTCATTAGGGAGTGCTTCTAGATACTGCTTGCTCACTGTTAATATATTGCTTCTGTAACAGGGTAGTTTGTCCATGACATGATCTATTGTGCTGCAAACAGAAAATTGACAGAGAAATTATACTCAAGCTATTGGTTTGGCTATCAAAGAAGAAGAGCAGAACTAGTGTAAACTCAGTTGAGACCAAAATAATTGAAGAGCATGTTGATGCTTCTTAATGTTTGTAACGGAAAAAATGGCATAGGTAGGTCATTGAACGACTCAAGGCATTCTGCAAGAGAGGCAAAGAAATTTTTTTTAGATAGGAAACGAAAACTTACATCAAAATGGTTGGACAAGAAATCAAACCCGTAAAAGGAAAGCACAATTAAAATATATAAATACATAAAGCAGCCTATGTATCAAATGTAGCTCATCATTCCGTCAAAATTGCAAAATATATAAAAACATTGTTTTCAGCCTTATTCAAGGCAACTAGTTGATATCTTTAAAGGCATGTTTTAGGTGGTTGTTGAAGCAGCAGTCACACGAATCCTACATGATTTTTATATTGTAGAAATATGCAAAGTGAATTAAATTGTAAATTCCTCATGTTATAATTCAATTCTTCTGATAACCCTTGAATTTTGGACTTTTGTTTTGTCTCCCCTTTGATTTTTGTCATTTGTTTATGAATTGGTCTTTTCGTTAGTTGTACCTTCTCTCTTCCATCCAATTGGTCAATGCTATAAAGATCAATTATAAAATTCAATGTTGATAATCATGCTCATACAGTACCATGAAGTAAACACACAAGTTTGTGACATCTGCTTGTCCTTGGTTTAGGGTTGATATGGTTGTCTGCTTCTCTGGGACATCATCTTTCTTAAAGCTTGAATATCAGCAATTCTATGCTGGATATAGGATGAGTTTTTTTTTTTTTCCGGTCGAAGAGGTAGCATGGATTAAAAGTGGGTTTCTTCTGCTAAACTTTTGAAACTAGCTTGGGTTGACAGTATACACAAACCTGTCTTCCTTCCCTTCATTCTCCCTCCAAAGGAAAAAGGAAAGTAAAAATAAAATGGAAAAAGAGTTATTCTACATTTCTGAAGGAATGGGTATTATCAGTTTAATAGTTGGTATATTCTTTTGAAGGATTATTAGATTTTCAAGATGTTTCATAGGATGAACTAGTACAAAATGTGAGCACGAGATGATAATCAGAAGCCATGGTTTCTGTAATTAAGCAGTTACAATCAAGGTTTGGTTGGATCAAAGTCTAGGTTGCATTGATCAAAAAGCTAGACTCTGGTAGACTGGCACCTAATTTCTGACACCGAGCAGATGCAAGACAACAGATGGAAAGTTTGAGAATTTGGATTGTCTTTCTGGGAAAGGTAATTGATAAGTGAATTAAGGACAAAGTTGGAGAAAAAGAGAAAAAAATGAGGAGAGCAAGTACTAGAGAATTACTTGGAGAGGAAGGCTTATTAGGAAGAATAAAGACAAGTAAGACAAATAGCCCAGAATTGTGACAACTAGACAACTTGTTGACAACCTAGTAGGTGACTATGTGGTGACGAACTGCTGGTGACTGTTAAGAATATTAGGGTAGTATGTGTAAATTGTTAATAGTAAGAGGGTGTATGTGTAATTCTTATTATTGTGAGTTAACTATAAATACAAGTGATGCATGAAAGCTAGGTTAAGGTTTTTGACCTCTCTCTTTGTCTCTACCATTGTGTTACTTTTCTAAACTTAACATGGTATCAGAGCAAGTTTAATCCTAAATATATTTTGAATAAATTAACCATACCAGTGGAGGTGGAACTGTGGCCGGTGATAATTGTTGTTGTGTGGTTCGTTGTTCGTTGTGTTGTACTGTCGTGGTCTTGCCTGGTGGTGGTGGTAATCGACTGGTGTGGTCGACGGTGTATTGTTCATCGAGTTTTTGGTGGTGGTTTCTGTTCTGCTTCGGTGGTGCTTCAGTGGCATAGTCGATGGATAATATGGTACTTCGGTGGTGTAGTCGGCGTTGGTGGCTGAAGTGTTTGGGTCGTTGAGGCAGCGCAATGAACAACGGGGTTTCGATTACAACCCTAGTAGTGGAGAAGAGGACCCTTAACGGGTCGGTTTGGCTCGGTTTGGATTGTTCTTAAGCCCAGTCCAATTCGGTTCAGCCTCAGCCCAACCTAGTTGAGATAGCTGGTCCAGTCCAATAGTAGACCGGTTCATCCAGCAAATCGGTTCCAACGCGGATCAAACCCGGTTCAGATTGGTTCAGACCAGTCCAAAGGGCTAAACCGGTCCAGAGGGCTAGACCGGTCCGGTTCAACGGTCCAGAGTGGTAAACCGGTCCGGTTCAACGGTCTAGATGGCTAAACTGGTCTGATTTAGGCCTTTAGGAGTCCCAGCTGGCCCAGTTCAGTGGTCCAAGAGCTCCATCCAGTCCAGTTTACTTAGTTTTCACACCGGTTCAGTTAGTTTTTACTCTGGTTCAGCCTAGTTCAGTTGGTTTCTTCTCCGGTTCAGCTGGTTTTCTCACTGGTTCAGCCTTTTGGCAGTTTTTCTTAGACCGGTTCAGTGGTCCAGTAGGCTTCTCTTGTCCAGTTCAGCCTCCAGTTGTGTCCTCCAGCCCGGTAGGTGATCCGGTAATCTTTTTTTCTGTTTGCTGCACTTATGGAACTCGAGCAAGACACTTGGTTTGTTACTATTACACGAAAGGAGTATGTTCAGTTCTTGTCTCGGTAACAGGCTGTCTCATCTCCCTCCACAATTACTTTTGCCAGGTCAGGTAATGTTTTCACTTGTTTATTGTCCTCCACTTGCAGTCCCTGGATCATAATAGACTCTGGCGCTTCTAACCACATGACTGGTGCGTCTAATGTTTTTTCTTCTTATTAGTCTACTACTTTCACACATAGTGTTACTCTTACTAATGGTACTTGTTCTACAGTTTCAGGTCTAGAGACTACTCACTTGAGTCTTGATATGTCTCTATCTTCTGTGTTATTTGTTAGTGCATTCTGATGTATGGGGTCTAATAAAGAATATTTCATCTAATAAATATCCTTATTTTGTAATATTTTGTGGATGACTACTCTCGTGTGACTTGGTTGTTTTTTATGAAAGCTCGGTCTGAATTATTTTTTATATTTGAGACATTTCGTAAGGAAATAAAAACTCAGTATGGTTGTCGTATACGTATTTTACGTTTCGATAATGCTCAAAAATATGAAACTGATCCTTTTTCAGCTTACCTTAGTAAAACTGACATTATTCACCAGACTTCTTGTGCTTACACATCTCCACATAATAGTGTTGCTGAACGCAAGAACCGTCATTTGTTAAAAGTTTCCCGTGCCCTGTTATTTTAGATGAATATTCTCCGATATTTTTGGAGTGATGCAGTTCTTATTGTTTGTCACCTTATTAATCGTATGCCATCTTCTGTATTAAATGGACAAAGTCTATATTCTGTCCTGTTTTTCGGTAAGTCCTTATTTTCTCTCACTCATAGGATTTTTGGATGTGTAATGTTCACAATTTGGGTCCTGGATTTGATAAACTTGACCCTCGAGCTATCAAATGTGTATTTCTTGGTTATTCCCGCACACAGAAAGGATATCGTTGCTACAGTCCTTCTTTGCGATGATATATTATTAGTGCCGATGTCACGTTTGAGGAATCTGTTCCATATTTTTTAGCACCTTCTCAGCCTTTGAATCTTTACTTTGGTTCATCTCTTGTACCATCATCTTTTCCATCATTTTCAAATATTCTGTTGCCCACTGTGTTATCATCTACTTTACCTCTTCGTGTATATTCTCGCCGTCCTCGACTATCGACTGAGGAGCCCGTACCGTTTTCCTTGCCGTTTGCTGATCCTGGTCCATCAGGTAATTTAGACTCTTTACCTGTTGCTCTTCGAAAAGGTATTCGCTCGTGTGTTACTAATCATCTCATTGCTCATTTTGTTTCATATGATTCCTTATCTCCTGCCTTCTCTTGTTTTACCTCTCAATTATCTACTATATCTATTTTTAAACATTTACAGGATGCATTATCTGATCTGGGTTGGAGGAAAGCTATGGAGGATGAGATGGATGTCTTACATCATAATAGGACTTGGGATCTCGTTCCTTTACCTCCTGGTAAACAAACTGTTGGTTGTCGTTGGGTGTATACTGTTAAATTTCAGCCGGATGGTTCTGCGAAGCGTCTCAAAGTCCGGCTTGTTGCAAAGGACTTTACTTAGACCTATGGTGTTGATTACGAGGAAACATTCGCTCATGTTGTCAAAATTTTCTTTGTTCGTATCTTGATTTCTTTGGGTGTTAATCTTGATTGACCCTTGTTTCAGTTAGACGTCAAGAATGTCTTTCTACATGGTGACTTGGTCGAAGAGGTATACATAGAGCAGCCACCTGGGTTTACTGCTCAAGGGGAGTATAGTAAGAGTGTATGTCGGTTAAAAAAATCTTTGTATGGTTTGAAGCAGTCATTGAGGGCATGGTTTGGTAAATTTTTAGATGCAGTTTTAGAGTTTAGTCTTCTTCGATGTCAGACAGATCATTATGTGTTTCATAGACAGACAGCTGTTGGAAATGTTCTATTGGTGGTCTATGTAGATGATATTGTGATTACTAGAAATGATTCTGAGGGGATTGTCAAGTTAAAAATATTCTTGCAAGATCGATTTCATACTAAGAATTTGGGAAAACTTAGGTATTTCTTGGGTATTGAGGTGGTTCGATCTAGACAGGGTATTTGTTTATTCCAGAGGAAATATGTACTTGACATGCTAGAGGAAGCAGGTTTGCTGGGTGGCAGACTTATTGATGTTCCTATGGATTCGAATCAGAAATTTTTAATGGATGATGGTGCACTGTTTGAGAATTCGGGTCGGTATCGCAGATTGGTTGGGAAGCTCAATTATCTCACTATTATTCGACCGAATATTTCTTATGCAGTTAGTATAGTAAGTCAGTTCATGGGGTGTCATAGAGTACCACATTGGGAGGCAGTTACTCGTATTCTGCGATATCTCAAATGTGCTTCTGAACTTGGACTGTTATATGGAGCTAATGAACATTTTAGAGTGGAAGGTTTCTCAGATGTTGATTGGGCTGGATCTCCTTCTGATCGGAGATCAACCACTGGTTATTGTACTTTCTTAGGAGGTAATGTTGTCTCATGGAAAAGTAAAAAACAATTTGTGGTAGCAAGATCTAGTGTTGAGGCTGAGTATAGGACAATGACGCATACGACGAGTGAGTTGACTTGGCTACTATATTTTCTCCAAGAAATTGGGTTTCCAGTTCAACTTCCTTTACAGTTGTTCTGTGACAACCAGAAAGCTATCTATATCGTTGCCAATCTGGTGTTTCATGAAAGAACCAAACATATTGAGGTTGATTGTCACTTTATTCGGGACAAAATAGTAGCTGAAAAAATTACAACTCCATTTATGAAATCTGAAAATCAGCTTGCACATATTTTTACCAAGGCATTGAGTCGTACACGTCTTATAGCGATTTCTTCCAAGCTTGGATTATATGATATATATAATCCAACTTGAGGAGGAGTGTTAAGAATATTAGGTTAGTATGTGTAAATTGTTAATAGTAGGAGGGTATATGTATAATTCTTATTATTGTGAGTTAACTATAAATACAAGTGATGTATGAGAGCTAGGTTAAGGTTTTTGACCTCTCTCTTTTTCTCTACCATTGTGTTACTTTTTTAAACTTAACAGTGACAACCAAAAATATATGAGTGCAATTAGTGGATGACAACTAGGATTATGACTAGTTTGGGTATTTATTCTTTCTAGAAAACCAAAAGTAACACAACATCCATAAGGAAACAACTCCTAAATACATCCTCGTATGACAATGCTCCAAGTAATGTTAACTATCATAACCCTTGGAGTAAATTCTCTAGCTTTATTTTCTTCAAATGGAATTTAATCTCCACTTTCTTAACTCTTTTAACTTTCTTCTTTTTTTGACTTTTTCCAATCTGGATCACATCTTTAACAGATGTGAACTTAGTTATCAGATGAAAAATGAATAAAGCACATAACATTGCAAAGAAATAAAAAGGGATATATAACCATTGTTTTTTATAAACAAATAATTTAATCCTTGTCACTATAAGAGATATGTAACAATTGTTTTTTTATAAGCATCTAATTTAACCATTGTAATTCTCTTCCAAACCAATGTTAAATGAGTCATTTACTTTAGCCTCTTTCCGGCCATGCTCATATTGATTCAAAAAATTCTATACAAGATGTTACGGGCCCTAAATAATTGGATAAAATTTTGTTATGTTTATTACTTTATATGACATTGATTCATGCTGCCATGTTGAATTTGATAGAACAGCTGACAATTGCTGGATTTCCTATCAATTCATCCGGATTTTAAGGTTTTAAATAGAGCTGGATTCTCTGTAACGCAAATTGGAAGAGTTTACTTTAAACTCCAGCAGCAACATTCAATTTCTTTTTCTCCCTTGAATTTTTTCCTTTTTTTTTCATTTCTTTCTTTCTTCCTTTTTTTGGAGGGGGATTGTTTTTGTTGTTTATGGTTAATTTTTTGCCATGACTTGTACCTCAGTGTACTTGGGTCGAGGCGTGTATTGCAGACTGAATACTTTTGTTACAGGCAAAACAGTACTTTGAGAAGGCTGCTGACAATAAGGAAGCTGGCAGATTTTACAATCTAGGTGTAATGTACCTTAAAGGAATTGGAGTGAAGAGGGATTTGAAGCTAGCATGACGTACTTTCTAACGGCTGCTAATGCAGGTGAAGCAAAGGTGTTTTACCAATTGGCCAGAATGTTCCATACCAGTGTCGGGCTTAAGAAGAATCTCCTCATGGTACATCTAATTACCATATTTTCTTTGATTTGACCATTAATATACTACCCTATTCAGACTATTACTTAGATGTTTTGTTTTTATGTTGTATGGTCTTGTCTGGGAAAAAACAACAAATTTTAAATTGCTTTAAAAAAAAAAAAATTGGTTGACCTCTTTCTTAATACTTCCACCCCATGCCATGGAAGATTAGATTAGTTTTCCAGGTATTGTTTTGTTAAGTTGCACGGATTCAAAACATGGTTGCTAGGGCAGACCACGTCGATTTGGTACAGTAGTATGAGGGAGTTCTGCAAAGATGGCAGTTTATTGCATCATGACTGTTGCAAAATTAGTATATTAATATCACGTGAACAGAAAACAAAGACTATGTTATATCTTGAAGGAAAAGGATTACGTGCTTGATTTTTTCCGTCAACTATGTTGGGTTTGGAAATTTACCCCCTTCCCCATTGGCTCAGGAGTTCTTGAAGGTTGGGATAGAGCTTGTAATGGTTTTGAGCTTGGACTTTGTCTGCAATTCCTTAATTTACACCCAGGTCATTGACAGTGGGACAACTTATTAACCAACCATGGTGCATTATTGTGAAATAACAAATGTGAAGTAGCACTGGTATGTTTGATTATGTAGCAATCAAAATACTTATTAGGATTGTTGTGTGAGGATCTGAACTTGACCTGTTCACAGTAGCTTGTGTTCAAGTTTAATCAACAACAGGTGGTCAGTAAAGTTGCCAAATACAATCAGTTGTTTTGGGCAGTTCAATGTTTGATATAGATTTCAATTCTTGCAGTCCCAAGGTAATTGCTCCCAAAGTTCATAGGGTGCTATTCATATAGGTGCTTGGGTGACTGTGTTCCACGATTTATGGCTCAGGCTCGGTTCTGTACCCTATTTCCACCATTCTCGCAGCATTATTGGACTGCCATTAGCTATTTACAAAAGAATTGCCAGCCTTTGGTCCCTCCTGATATTCTTTCTCCTTAAATTCTCTACCATGGTGGCTAAACTTTTCAAGGGTATTACCATGCCTACATCATAATTCTAATGGTTTGCTATCAGGACATGATTAATTATGTTGTTTAAATTCCCTTACTTTGCGGCTTGCCTTATCCACCACCCTATCTCTAGCACACTGTTTCCGCTGTAAATGGATTCTTAGCTATGTTCAATGTACTGCTCCGGAGTTTTAAACTCTTTGATTATTTCGGTTACCGTTCTCTAAGGTAAACAAGATGCAAGGGATGGAAGAGGAAATCTGGCTAAAAGTAAAATGGAGCAAAACACGTCTCTTAGTGTTGGAATCGCAACTTGATTTGTCTTCGATGGCATGGGTTCAAGTTAACCAAAACAAATTGGTTGGGTTAAGTTTCCTAATATAACCTGTTGTTTGCTAACTTTGCTAACTAAAGGCTAACTTTTCTTTGCTAACTTTGCTAACTACTGATACTATTGCTCCTTAAAGTCTTTGCTGTGGGTTGCTAAATTTTTCAAGGATATTGCGAAGCCAATGCCGAATTCTAAAGCCCTCAAGCAGCAGAGATTAGTTATGTTGTATGAGTCTCTTTACTCAGCCGTTACCACAACCCTGTTTCTAGCCCACCTTTTTCACTGTTCTTTGGCTGTGTTCTATTTAGTTTGCCTACGTTCTTCAAATCTTTGTTTCATTTTGCTGAAGTTACACAATATAAACAATATATTGAATCAAAGTGAACATGAGTGAATACCTCTCCCCCTTATACAATTGAGGAATTTCTTTGAATCTGTTTAGGAGATAAAAATGTTAAAACATTTATGTGTTTGTCTTGTGTCACTTGCTATTCTATTTGAATGGAAGTTGATGCTCTGTTGGTATTTATTCCTTATGGCTTGATGAGACCAAATTACCCTTATTGTCGATTGCTTATATTACATATATCGTATGTGCTCTTCTTTTGTTGATGTCAATGAAATTTTGTTACCTTGACGAAGGAGAAACTCATATGCCATCTCAATGTTCATTGGAGCCTTTTGTCTATGCCCCGCAGAGCAAATATTGGCTTCCATGTGTTTTAGACTTTTACTTCTGTGAAATAGGAATAGAAGGGTATGCATGAGACTTCCGTCACTGCGGGGGTTAGGGAAGATTAGTTTTATGCAGCCTTACTCTTGCATACACATAGACTATATCCGAGATTCGTAACCATGAGACCAAGGCCAATGCCTACAAAATCGGCTTGAGTTGTTTTGCTGCAGGAAAGTATAATGCAAATCATATAACAAAATGTCCTGGTAATTTTATAGTGCATATTATATTGTATCAGTGAGGATCAGAAATGGCTTTTATTTTGGCTCTTTTATGGATCCTAAGTCGGTCCACGAAATAAACTTGAAATATTAGGTTTTAATGCGGCGTTGTTAGTTCAGTTTTTCATTTTTCTATTGTGCTTTTCCCTTCTCTTGGTCAGGATAAAAGATCTTATAACAACACAAATATTACATCTTTTCATCGTTGGGGCCTTTTAATTTCAGGCATCTGCATTGTACAAACTAGTTGCAGAACGTGGGCCATGGAGTTCCTTGTCTAGATGGGCACTGGAGTCATACGTGAAAGGCGATGCAGGCAAAGCATTCCTCTTGTACTCCAGGATGGCAGAGTTAGGGTATGAGGTTGCACAAAGTAATGCTGCCTGACAAATACGGGGAACGCAGTATGTGCATGGGACCAATCTTCCCTCGAAACAATTAACTATTGTTATGCTCACTTGGTCTTCTATTTTGTATTTCCTATTTTTTGTTTGGTCTCTAGCAAAAAGGATTGAGGTTTGGCAAAAAAACTTAAAAAATAATGGTCAGAGACATTTGAACTGAGAATTGTTATTGCGCCTTCTATTTCAATGGGTCATTATGTTATGGGCAAGGAGTTTTTCATTTTTTATAATTTTGTCTTTTTTTCTTCTTAAAAGAATGAGAATTTGGATATGTTGGTTGCATGCAATGTGGATTGAACAGATGTGAATGTGGATATTCTACCTGGATTGATCAATAGTTATACCATTCATTGCAAATTTTCCAAGCTTTTGTGGTATTATAAGGTTATTTTTTTGGCATTTTTTGGCATTTTTTTTATATTTTCTATTTTGTGATGGATTATAATATTATCTTGGTGTTACACAGGAACTATAATTTAATATGGTTCACACGCAACGCACGTGTGCACCAACTAGTAATAATAAAAAATTCAAAAATTTAGAGGTCGGTCCTCTTATATGGACTTATTTGAACTTTAAAAGTGAACTAAAACTAAAAATTAAAAACTCCTAAATTTTAAGAGTTTAATTAACATTAAAAAAAAATTCCTCTCATATCTTTTTTTTTTTTTTTGTTAGACCATCCAGTATCTGAAAGTTATTTTGGATTTCGACTAATTCAGATTCAAGTCGGGTAAGACCACAAAGACAGCAAAACTCTCCCTATTGAATGCAACTGCGTTCCTAAGACTCGAACTCGAGACCTTAGTTAAACTAGAAAAGTTTTTTACCAATTGATCTAACACAACGTGGTTTCTCTCTTATATCTATCTATATCCATATATAAGTTAAGAGTTTAACTAACATTAAAATTTTTCTTCTCTCTTATCTATCTATATATATAGTAACATTAAAAATAAAAATAGTAACATTCAAATATATATAAAAAAATTATCATTTGGATACAAAAAAATAATACATTTAAATACAAAAAAATAATAACATTTAAACATAAAAAAATTGAAACATTCAATATTAATATTTTTAAAAAATAACAACAGTAACATGTTCAATAAAAATAATAACATGCTTAACAAAAACTATAATATAGTTAACAATAATTATTTCTCTCAAATTCAAACGCAAAAAATAGTACCATTCAAATACAAAAAATAGTAATATTCAAAAATAAAAAAAAATAGTAAGATTGAATATTAATATTTAGTAAAATAATAGTAGTAACATGTTCAATAAAAACAATAACATCCTCAAAATAATAGTAACATGAACAGTAATATAATAAAAAAAATAATAACATTAATATGAATATATAGGTTATATATATATATATATATATATATATATATATATATATATA
>CM042198.1:14614757-14634645 GCA_023539305.1 Ilex asprella | reverse complement strand
CCACCGTTGCTACTACTGCCACTACTCCCACCACCACCACCACCATCACCGCCACCGCCACCGCCACTGCCACTGCCACCGTCACTACCATCATCGTCACCGCCCTCGCCACCGTCACCACCATCATCGTCGCCGCCCTCGCCACCGTCACCATCACCACCACCACCACAACCATCGTCGTCGCTCTTGCCACCGCCACCATCACCATTGATGATGCACAAAATTGACCTTGCACACCAATAGTCAAGTAATTTGGAAATTAAGGTAGCAATTACAGTAAAAAGAGAGAGAGGATTTATAGTGGTTCGATCAATATGATCTATGTCCACTTTTGAATGGCAAAGGGTTGTCGGTGTTTCATTGATTCCGATGAGTAATGAGAACAGAGAGTTACAGATTGGAGAGGAATATGAGTTTTATGCTCTGTAGAGTGTGTTGCCTTCCAAGCATTGGTAGGGCTTACATTTTATAGTCAGTCTCCAACGGAATTGAGCTATTAAGTGGTAATTACTAGCTATTCTGGTGGGATTTGCAGATTCTCCTCAACGGGTGTGGTCGTTGAGGAGCTCTCCATAAGACCCGGTCAATGTTGACTGCTTCTAAGGTGGTAGAGAAGGTTAGGGGTCTTGAGTGCTCTTTGGATCTTGTAACTAAGCTGAGGTAGCTCTCTAGTGAACTTGATTGGACTTGGATCTCATTTGGCCTGCTGGGTCTACATAAGTTTGAGCCTTTAATTGCAACTGGGCTTTAGTATGGTTTTGGGCCTTTGGGCTTGACCCATCATTTGCTCCTCAATGCCCCGTGTCCTAGGAAACTTGAAGAAGGGGGCATTTACTTGAATCTTGAGTTCTTGGTGATGTAGACCTTCTCCGCTAGATTACTCTTCCCTTCCAAGATATTATTTTTGCTTCACTGAACACCTCAAGTCTTTGTATTTTTGCTTGATTTTCAACTTGGGGCTTTTCCCTCCTTTGAAAACCCTAGGCTATAAATATGTATTTTTCTTCTTCATTTGTCCATTTCTACATAGAGTCTTTCATGGAGGGAGAGAGGTGAAACTTTTCTTGAGATTTTGAAGACCCAAGACTAGAGATTCTTGGGTTTGAGCACTACCCACTTCTTCAACTGATTCAAGAATGCTTCCTTGACAGCCTTGAAGATTTTGTGCTTTAAGATTCTTGGATTTGAGCAAAAAAGGGAAAAAGCCTAGATTTCTTTTGTTAAGAAGCCATAGCTGAAACTCCCTTGTGAGCAAGCTTTCCTTGGATTTTCATGGATCAAGAGAATATTGCAGAGGTGAGCCATGGTGGGCGAGTGGACTGCTTGGGCGCCATAGGCGTTGGTTTAGGTAGCAGTCTGGAGGCGGAAGTGGGCGCGAGGACTGCTTGGGCGCCATGGGTGCTGAGCTGGGCGAGTTGGACAGTACGCCTTTGGGCGTTACTCTTGCTGATTTGGGCGAGAAGACTAAGACAGGGAACCCTTCGGGCGCCATTTTGGGTGAGATGAACATAGCAGACCCTCTGGGCGCCACTTTGGGTGAGCAGACCATGTCAGACGCCACCTTGGGCGTGATGAACACGGCAAGCCCTCTGGGCGCCACTTTGGGCGCGAAAACCATGCCAGGTGCCCCTCCAGGCGCCACTTTGGGCGTGATGACCATGACAGGCGCCATTGTGGGCGTGTAGAGGGAGTCAGGCACCTTGCTTGACACTGGGCTTCTTCCACTAGGTGATCAGAGAGGGTCAGATACCTCTCCAGGTGCTGGGCATCCCTCCTTAGGCGATCAAAGAGGGTCAAATACCTCTCCAGGTACTGGGCATCCTTCCTTAGGCAATCAGAGAGTGTCAGGTACCTCTTTAGGTGTTGGACTGGGTGATGTGGAGCATACGGCGCATGGGGTGGATACTCCGGGCACTTTTCATGGCAAGGATCTTGGCCATGGTTTGGGTAACCCTTCGCATCTTCGCAGCAAAAAACACAAAGGCAAAGTAATCTGTGATGACGAAGGGTCTAAGGTAAGTACCTTAACTAGTACTTTAATTTCTGATGCCGATATTTTGCGGATTATTTCCACCTATCGCATTCCTCCGATTGTGTTGTGCCGCCGAGCAAAAAAGGGCGAGCCCGCTAATGATGACTCTTCTGGTGATATTGTCATTTATGAGGAGATGCTTGAGGTTGGACTCAGGCTCCCTATTCCTTCTTCTGTTTGTGGCATTTTGAACTACTTTTTATTATCGCCCGGGCGGTTGACACCCAACGGTTGGAAAGTCCTACTAGCCTTTCTGGAATTGTAGAGAAAGGTACATCACGAGGATGTCTCTCCTATTGAGTTTCATGCAGCATATTACTTGAGTGAGACTCCGGCTCCCAATCGAGGTTGGAACTATAATCCGCGAGGAGGCAAGCTGAGTACTGGGTTGGTTTCCAATTGCCATAGTTCGAAAACTCATTTCATATTCGTTGGTGGAGAGTGGGCCTCAGATGTTGATAGGGCACTGATACCATCACGATGGGTTACTCCAAAAAAAGTTGGTACGTCCCATATTTTTACTCTTTTCTTATCACCTTCCTTATAAGTTGTGTACTCACCATGTTCCATGCAGGTTCTCCTACGCACTCCCAGGGCCAGGAGTGGAAGCTTGAAGTTGTGCGAGCTCATCCTATACGAGATTTCGGGACTCTCGTGCTCAAAGATGGAGGAGGCAGTGTTTACTCCACGGTTTCTACTAAGGCTGGTGCCCCCTCTTCTAAGTCAGGTGGTTCCACTTTGAAGAGGAAAGGTACAATAATTGCTTTGTATTTTTCACCTCTGTTCAATATTTTTCATCTATAGCACTTTATTGCTTCTGCAGAGATGTATAAGGGGTAATTGGATCTCGCCTTTCTAGTAGGAGCCCTTCTCCTCCCAAGGTGGCAAGGAAAGGAGATGCCCTCTAGGTAGCTTCCCCAAATGTGTCCACTGAGGTGAACCCCCCTCAAGCAATTTCTCTAGTGGCTCCCTAGGGGGTGCCCCCATCAAGCGCCTCCTTGGGCTACGACTCTTTCATCTGTACCTACTAATCCGGAGTCCCTTTTGACTTCACCTTCTTTTTCAGGTGCCTCGGCTCCTCCTGTGGGAGTTCCACAAGGTGCACCGTTGATTAGCTCCATGTTGGGTAATGCATCAATCATAAGGGATCGACTTGGGCGGTTTGTGTTTTTCGATGATGTTGTCAGGATTAATGCCCTGGGTACGGAAGGAATCGTCCGTAATTTTTTGGAAGGCCTGGGTCAGGTAAGGGTCAGTTGTCCCCCTTTCTCCAATTCTTTCTTAAGTTTCTCCTGACTTTTATCTTTCTCCTGGCTTGTATTGCATCCTTGTGTTTACTTTCAAGGACTTATAGTCACCATCAGATGAAGCAAGATCGTGATGCTATGCAGAATGAGCTCCTTGCAGCTCGGGTGAGGATTACTGAATTTGAAGCTGCTAGAGGGGCTTCTCAGGCTGAGCTTGTGGCGTCCTGTGAGAAGGCAACCAGGCTAGAGGTTGAGCTTAAGGAGGCTCGTGAAAAGATAGTTGATCTTGAATTTGAGCTTTCTGCGACCCGTGAGAGGGACGTGCTCCAAGAAGCTGAGCTTGTGAAGACCCGTGAGAGCCACGCTCAGTGAAGCTGAGCTTGTAAAGACCCGTGAGAGGGCCATGCTTAGAGAGGCTGCTGCAGAGGCAGAGGTGAAGACAGCTCATGAGAGAGCTCTGCAAGTTGAGGAAAGGGTTGTCACAGTTGAGAAGAAGTTGATTAACGGCCTTGCAGATGCCTTTATTGATGGATATGAGGAGCTCCGAGGGAAGATTTCAGCTGCCTACCCTGATATTGATGTCTCAGGCTTCATGCCGACTGAGGCGTCTAATAATAGTGATAGAGGCTCTGACCAGGCTGAGGATGATGAGGAAGGCGAGGAGGAGGACGACAACGACCATGAGAGTAGTTAGAGTATTATGGACTTTTTGACACTTATCGCACTTATTGGAGAACTCGCTTGGCTTGAATTGGTGACTAATGAATGTTGGTCCTCCTTGTGGGGCCTCCAAGGTTGAGGCGAGTCTTGCAAGTGCATCAGCCGCCGTGTTATCTTCTCTGAGAATATGGCGAATCTAGAAGTAGTGAAACTTTGCGATTAAACTTTCACCATAGCAAGGTATTCCTTCGAACTCGCCTTTTACTTGATTAACCACCAGCTGAGAATCACTATAAGTGGCAAGATGCTGAGCTTCCATTTCGGCTGCCAATCTTAACGCAGAGAGGAGGGCTTCGTATTCTGCCTCATTGTCGGAGGTAATAAAGTGAAGCTTCACCGCATATTTGAGAATGGTGCCATCTGGGTTGATCAAAACTAGGTCTGTTCCTCCTCCTTTGTTGGTTAAGGAATCGTCGACGTAGAGTTTCTAAAGTGATAGAGAAGAATGCTCAAAGGTTTCTGGAGGAGGTAAAGCCCTAGGTTGGATAGCTTGGGCACCAGGCTGGGATCCAGAAGGGGTTTGGGCACCTGAAGGAGCTGCCTGGGCGCCAGTTTGGGTGCCAAAGGGGGTCTGGACGCCCAAAGGAGCTAGCTGAGTACCAATCTGGGCACCGGGAGGAGTCTAGGCACCCAAAAGGGGTGTTTACGTGCCAATCTGGGCGCCCAAAGGAGCTGATTGAGCGTCAGGAGGAGTTTGGGCGCCAGAGGGGGTCTGGTCTCCCAAAGGAGCTGGCTGGGCGCCGGTAGGAGTCTGGGCGCCCAAAAGAGTTGTCTGGGCGCCATAAGGGGTCTCCTCCTTTGTTGGTGTAAGCTCAGCAATGAAATTCGTTAACGCTTGTGCTTTGATGGCTGTCCTTAGTTAATACTAGATGTCAAACTCCCCCAGTTTTACTGCCCACTTAAGTAGTCTTTTGGATACGTCAGGCTTTCTCAGAATTCTCTTCAGAGGCTGATCTGTGACAACAACGACGTCGTGACTCTGAAAGTAGTGTCGTAGGCGCCTTGCCGCTGAGATCAGGGCGAGCGCTAGTTTCTCAAGTTCAGAATATCTAACTTCTGCCCCTCTATATGCTCTACTCACATAGTAGATTGGTCTTTGCACTCCATCACTGTTTATGACAAGAACTGAGCTCACTGCCGATGAGGAGACGGACAAGTATAAATACAAGGTTTCTCCTGGAGTGGCATGTGAAAGGAGGGGTGGTGTAGCTAAGTAAGCCTTGAGCCTTTGGAAGGCTTCCTCTACCTTCGGTCCCCACTCGAAGGGCTTTCGAAGGATTTTGAAGAAAGACAGACATTTGTCTGCAGACTTGGAGACGAACTTGTTAAGTGCTGCAATTCTGCCATTAAGGCACTGGAGCTCCTTGGTTGAGGATGGTGACTTCATGTCAAGGATTGCCTTGATCTTGTCAGGGTTCGCCTCAATTCCCCTCTGGTTGACCATAAAGCCTAAGAACTTTCCTGACCCCACGCCAAAAGCCCATTTCTCAGGATTCAGCTTCATGTGGTATGACTGTAGAACATTGAAGGTCTCTTGGAGATGGTCAACATGTTCTGCTGCGGTAAGACTCTTCACCAACATATCGTCAACATAGACCTTCATCGTTCGCCCGATCTGGGACTGGAACATTTGGTTCACCAGCCGCTGGTAGGTTGTCCTTGCATTCTTTAGCCCAAAGGGCATCACCCTGTAGCAGTAGGTCCCCTTCGAAGTGATAAAGGATATTTTCTCTTGGTCTGGGGGGTGCATGTTGATCTGGTTGTATCCAGAATACGTATCCAGGAATGTGAGTAGTTCATGCCCTACTGTGGCGTCAATGAGGATGTCGATCCGTGATAGCGGATAGCTATCTTTTGGGCACACCTTGTTGAGCTCGGTGAAGTCCACGCAGAGGCGCCACTTTTCATTGGTTTTGATCACCATCACCACATTTGAGAGCCAATCCGGATATGCCACTTCCTTGACTGCCCCATTTCCTATTAGCTTCTCCACCTCCTTATCCATTGCTTGGGCTCTTTCAGTGAAGGCGCCCCTTAACTTTTGGCGTACAGGCTTATAGCGAGGGTCGACGTTGAGGCGATGGGTGGCTACCCCAAGATCAATTCCTTCAATGTCTGCATGCGACCATGCAAAAATATCCATGTTGCATTTCAGGAAATCTATTAGCTGGTGAACCAGATCCTCGGAGAGAGTAGAGCTAATGTACACCTTCCTGTCAGGATGCTCCTCGTCTAAGACCACCGGGGTGAGCTCTTTGACTGGTTCTCCTCTTTCTATAGCGATGTCATCCCTGGGTTCAAGGACCTCTACTTGCAATGTCCCATGTGGCTTCTTGGTCTTCATTGAGGAGACATAGCCTTCCCTTGCCACTACCTGATCTCCTCTTACCTCTCCAACTCCATTAGGGGTTGAAAAATGGAGGATGAGGTGACAGGTGGAGGGCATAACTCTTAGTGTATTGAGGACAGGTCGCCCCAATATGATTTTATAGGCGGATGGACAATCTATTATCAGAAAATTGACCATAACCGTAGAGCTTCGGGGTGCAGCACCGGCAGTGACTGGTAGGGTGATGGACCCTAGGGGATACACCTTATCCCCTGAGAACCCAATGAGGGGTGATCTTATGGGCTGGAGTCTCTCCCTGCCCAGATTGAGTTTGTCATAAACTTCTGCGAATAGGATATCCGCAAACTGCTACTGTCCACTAGGATCCTTCGTACCTGGAAGTTGGCAATGGTCATGGTGAGCACCAGTGGGTCGTCATGGAGGTGCTGAATTCCTTCTAAGTCCTTGTCTGAGAAAGATATGACTTCGCTGCTGCCATGCCTAAGCGCCTTGGATGGTCACTCCTCCTCAAGGTGCCTGGCTTTCCTGGCATGAGCCTTCATGGCGGAGAGGGACTTTCCTCCCCTTGCAAGTCCTCCAGAAATGGTGTGAATTTCACCAATGGGATGTAGATCTTCCTGATTGTGAGGTGCCGGCGACACCTACCCCCTTCCGACAACATATTGGCGAAGGTGTCCACGTTGAATGAGGTCCTCAATTTGTCTTTTGAGGTCATAACAGTCGTCGATGTCATGACCATGGTCAAGATGGAAGCGACAGTACTTGCTTAGGTTCCTGCAGTTTGGGGGAGACTTCATCCTCCCAGGCCACTTTACTGCGGGGTCATCCTGGATTTGGAATAGGATGTGTCCGACAACGGCGTTGAGGGGAATGAAGGCTTGTCGGTCCCTTTGAGGAGCAGGACCAAGCCGGTCCTTGACAGGTACCCTCTCTGTCCTGTTATGCTTGTTATTGGACTCCTTCTTGTCATCTCTGTCTCTTTCCTTTCTCTTTTCCCCTATTCTGGATGACTCACCTCATCTGGCCCTCGTGATGTCCTCTGCGTTCATGTACTTTTGGGCTTTGGCTAATAGCTCTGGCATGCTCCTTGGTGGGCGCTTCATCACCGAGAATAAGAAGCTTGACGAGTGAAGGCCTCCCAAGAAGACAGTCATGGATACCTTGTCATCAGGCTCTTCGACCTAAAGAACCTCCTCGTTAAAACAAGTGAAGTAGCTTCTCAAGCTTTCGTCCTTGTCATGCTTTATGCTGAGTAGGTGAGTAACAAGCTTCTGGTGGCGGCGCCCTCCAATAAAGTGTTACACGAACGACCTGCTTAGCTCAGCGAAGAAGGTAATGGAGACCAGTGTGAGCTTGGAAAACCCTTGTCGAGCAGATCCCTTTAAAGTGGTTGGAAACGCCTTACACATCATTTCATCAGGGATATTGTGCAGCTGTATTAAAGTTTGTACGTTTTCAGATGATTTAGTGGATCCTTTTTACCGTCAAAGGTCTCCACTGATGGCATCTTAAACTTCGGAGGTAGGGGTAGTTCGCTACATCTGGTTTGAATGTCGTGTCAGTTCGCCTAATAAGATAGTCCACAGTCTCTGGTCCTTGCGTCTTCATGGCGTTGAAGACGTCGCCTAGCTGATTTTGTACTTCTTTAATTTTCTCGTCCCACTGATTGGGGGCTCCCTTAGAATTGTCATGCAAATGGCTCCCATGATCTGTGCTCTGGTTTTTATCCTCATCCTCTTGGAGAAGAGGGTCTTCACCGTGAGGCGGAGCAACTAGAGGAGGAGGAGGTCCCCCGTAGGGAGCTCCCCCATGTTGGGCGCCCAAAAGGGCTCCCAAGGTGGTGCCATGATGAGGGAGGCCCGTATAGGGAGCTCTTTGATGCTCAAGGTGTGGGGCTCCTCTCACTTGAGTTCCAAGTAATGCTCTTCCTTGCCTAGCAAACATTAATTGGAGGATTTGCTGGTTCTGGGCCACAAGCTCCTGCATGGTCTCTAGCATCTGTTGTGCACTTGGGATAGGATTGGTTGGTGGAGGAGCAACCTCCTCCACTCGTGGTGGATTGTCCTCATGTTGATTCATCGATCTGGTAGTGATCGACATTGATTCAACAGAAAAAGTACCAAAAGGTGAGAATTTTATTGGCTTCCCACAAACGGCGTCAAACTGATGATGCACAAAATTGACCTTATACACCAATAGTTAAGTAATTTGAAAATTAAGGTAGCAATTACAGTAAAAAGAGAAAGAGGATTTATAGTGGTTCGATCAATATGACCTACATCTATTTTTGAATGACAAAGGCTTGTCGGTATTTTATTGATTCCGGTGAGTAATGAGAACGGAGAGTTACAAATTGGAGAGGAAGATGAGTTTTATGCTCTGTAGAGTGTGTTGTCTTCCAAGCATTGGTGGGGCTTACATTTTATAGTCCGTCTCCAACAAAATTGAACTACTAAGTGGCAATTACTCAGTTATTCTGGTGGGATTTACAGATTCTCCTCAACGGGTGTGGCCGTTGAAGAGCTCTCCATAAGACCCGGTACATGTTGACTGCTTCCAAGATGGTAAAGAAGGTGAGGGGTCTTGAGTGCTCTCTGGATCTTGTAACTAAGCTGAGTTAGCTCCCTGGAGAACTTGTGATTGAACTTGGATCTCATTTGGCCTGTTAAGTCTGCATAAGTTTAAGCCTTTAATTGCAACTGGGCTTTAGTGTGATTTTGGGCCTTTTGGGCTTGACTCATCACCACCACCGTTGCCGTCCTCGCCACCACCAATGTCACCATCATCACCACCACCACCACCACCACCATTGTCACCACCACCACCACCACCACCGTCGCCACTCCCACCGCCGCCACCCTCGCCGCCACCATAGTCATTGTCACCCACCACAAACATCACCATCTCCTACCACCATCACTATCGTCCACCACCTCTCACCCTCCACTACAAACTAATGCTTAAATTCTTTTATTCTTTTCTATTTTTGTGATTTAATTTTAGATGTAAATATAAATATATTTATTATTTACTATTTTTTATTACATTATACCTTCAAACACAGACAATAACTAATATATACATATATATATATAGCGAGAGAGAGAGAGAGAGAGAGAGAGAAACTTTGATTTTGAATTTTGAATTTATAATGAAAATTTTTTTGGCATATTTTAATTAACATTAAATTAAAGGATAATAATTTTTAAAATAAGAAATTAATTTAACTTCCTTTCAAGGAATGATATTTTTTAAATAAAAAAAAAACTTCAATCATTACATATAATTTTAAACATTTAGCCCCTTATAAGTTTTTTACAGGACTTATTTCCATACAAATAAATCTACGGAGGCTCACTTCCAATTTTCACTAAAAGATTAGTCGCACCAAAGGGTTTCCCTACAAGGACAAAGGGCAACCAATATGCATCTCCAATTGAAAACGTTTGAATTCGTGGAGATCCTGATCCAATAGTCATAATGGTTCCGCGAATAAATATTGGAGTAATGGAGCAACCACTGCCACGCTTAAACTGTTCCCCAGCAATGCATAACTGCAGAGAAAAACAATGAAAATATAAAGCTACCAAAGGAAAAGCTATTAGGCCAAACTACAAAGTCACATTTTTCCTTCAAAACTTAGATTAAGGTATATGACTTAGATATCTAGTTGCCTCAGTCAATTTTACTTTGGTTAACAAAGGAGAATCAAAATTGGATTTAGGATGAATTTCGTAGCATGACTCTCTTTTCTAAAGGAAAAAGCTTTTGAAACCCCAAGTGTGCTTTTAAAGGCAGCAGTGAGGCCTCACACAATCCTATGAATATTTGACTAACCCCCACTGCTCTGCCTGCTAAACCCAGTTGTAGCTCAAAAGAAAAAAACTGTGATCAAATACTGTTTCCACATAAGTAACAAGTCCAGTTTTAATTTTTTACACAAGCTCCAGGGTGGATAAAGTCAAAACCCAATGTAGGATTAGCAACAAGAGCATTAGTGTCTATATTACAACAAACCCTATGTCTATTTATTTACTTAATAAATAACGCACACAAATGAAAGGGTGGACAAAAAAAACAATCTTCTTAATTTTTTAGGAACATTGTGTCACTGTTAGTGATGTCAAAATTTCAACTGTTGGACTGGCAGAAAATTGTAAAAGAGCCTCTGAGTTAGAATTTTCGTCACGTACAAATACAGATACACGGAATATGGAGAGTTTTAACTCAAGACACATGTATATGTAGTTTTACCAGCATGAAGACATGATCATACAGCTTTACTTGTATAGAAGAAGAAAAACAAATTGGAATCCATAAGAGTAATAGAATCTAGGCCTTTTTTGGATTGGTTCCAAGGCCAAGGTACTCAGAGTGGGCTGATGGGGATCTAAGCCATTCGGTCAGTGAAGACCAAGACACACTAGAAATGGAATCCTGAGGTTTGACTTCAAATACACTTTTACACACCTCAACCTCAACCTACAAGTAATGCAGGCACTCTTCTTAATGAAAACAATATGTCATCTACAACTAATAATGGCAAAAATGACATTTTTGAAGTGACTATTGATCTTAAGCAAGCAGTTTAAAAAGAGCCTTTGGGTCAGAAAAGAAAAAAAGGAAGGGCCCATGTACCATTGCCAATCCTTAATGATTCCAGTATTTAATATGAGGAGGAAAAACTAAGATGTCACTACATAACCTTTTTAATTGCATTAGCAAACAAACTGTTATTGTAATATCTCTCAAAACATGGCTGACACAAGATGTCAGAAATTCAAACCAGACAGCCTACAGTTGAAGATTTCAGTGAGTCTATTGAGAGGCAAAAGATCTATAGGGTTGTGAATTATGCCAGAAATGTAGATATCTGTTCATTAATTTGTTAAATCAGTTATATATTCAAAGATAAGAAGGCTAGGGTCCAGTATAATATCTAGCTAACAAAATTATCAACTGTCAAATCACTAATTTGAACAATCTTCATAAAGCTAATGCTATTCATATTAACTGCTAGAAATATACCGCTGTCGAAGGCTAATGTGTTTTGGAAACTGAAAATCCTCTGGAAAAGAATGCATATTGGCAACCTGAGTGTAATAGAAAATCACTCCCTTGAGAATCCACATAAACAACCAACAATAAACAGAAGCCTGCTAAAGATTACATATATTTACATACCTCCCTTGGAGTAAAGTATCTAAGCCGCAGCTCCTCCAATGAAGATGTCCTATCCTTTGTCCTCGGCTGCATGTCAATCATTGTCTTAGTTCATGGCATAACATTGCCATAACACATGAGAATAAGCAGCAAATATCCAGAAGTTGAAATAGATGTACTATACGTATAGGGAATAATATAGACTGTCAGAGCCAATGTGCCTGGATCATGGGCTGATATGGCATGTGGTACAAGTTCAGGCACGCAATAATATAATTTTTTGATACCCAGTGCAATAGAAATGGACTTAATACACTGTTTTGGATAGTGGATTGATTTGTAACCAATATCTGGATCACTTTCATTATTACATGACATTATTTCCAATAAGAGTTCCAAATTGAATCATAATTCAAACAACATGCCACTAATCATAATTCAAACAACTGTTATGAATGAGGGGTTACCCTATACCCACATGTTTACCTATATCTCATTTTAGTCGATCAAATTCCGTCTTCTATGCCCTATTCTATTATATTTCTCTCTCTCTCTCTCTCTCTCTCTCTCACACACACACACACACATACAATATACCCTTTACATGGTATCCCTTTACAATATACCCTTTACAATATCAAAGCAGGGAACTGTGTAGCCCTCAAAAGATTCATTGTCGACGTATCCAGCCTGAGTTACTGTCGTTAAAGTGGAGTCCTTCATCGTCACCATCTAGTCGCCGGAGATTCAACATATCATAGTTATGTTTGAGATGCTATTGGAGATCAATTGATGGGAGATGAGTGGTGGAATCAAGTCGAAATTGTTACAATGGTCGAGTTTCAGTTGGATATCCGTAGTTGAAGAAAGGATCCAAGTTTAGTCAGGTCAGGTTCATAGGTATTGGATCCATCACATCATTTAATTCATGGACCAGTTCTACAAACCCCATAGTCTGTTTTAGTCCAAGCCCAACACAGATCAGTTGGTTCAGTACAGGTTGGTTCAGCCAAGTCCAAACTCAAGTCTGCTGTTTCAGATCCAAGCCCAACACAGTCGGTTTGGCCCAAATCAGCTAGTTCTACTTCTATCAAGCCAGTTCAGATCTTGTACAGTTCGGTTCAGTCTCAAATCAGACCCGTTCATCCCACCTGAGGCTAGTTCAGACCTATTCCAGACCGGTTCAGGTATGTTTGAGGCTGGTTCTGCCCATTTTAGACCTGTTCAGGTCCATCCAACGTTGGTTCAGTCTTGGTTTGTCAAAATTCTGCATGCTCAATAAAGTTGAATATCTTATTGATAATAAGCCTAGTGAATCTGATGCCAAGTTTAACTAATGGAAGGTGGAGAATGCACAAGTGATGACTTTGTTATGGAATAGCATGGAACCTCAGATTAGTATTTATCTTATCACTCTAGACATTGCTAAGGAGGTATGGCTTGCGGTTAGTCGTTGTTTTCAGAAGAAGATAATATTATCAGAATTTATCGGTTGTTTCAGATTTGTTTAGGTTGATAAGAGCATTGAAGAGTACTATTTTGCCTTGCAAAATATCCTGAATAATCTAAATGCTTATAAGCCCTACTCTACTGATTTAAAAGTCTAGAAAAAGATGCGTAAAGAGTTAATGGTTGCTCACTTCCTCTCAGGTTTAAAATCATAACTATAACCCGTCTGTGCTCAGATTTTGACAAATAAGAAAATTTCACCTATGCCAGAATTTTTTTCTCGTACTCAATGAGCTTCTTTCGATAATAGTGGTGGTGCTATACCTGACCACTTAGCTTTAGCAGTACTACCTCATCAAGGGAGTAATAAATTTTCACATGGTGGACAAGGAAACCAAGGTGGGGCAGCGAGGAGGTGGTCGCTGACAAATGGACAATTAAGGTGGCAGAGATCATGGATCCATGAAATGAACTCATTGTGGACTTAAAAGTCACAATGTAGACTATTGTTGGCATCTACATGGCAAACTCCCATCCTACGCTCATAATGTGTCTTTATCAGAAGATCTGGGTTCTGTACAGTTCTGTGTCATTGAGCCTCCATCCACACAAGAAGTTGGTATCTATTTCCAAGGAGGAGTACAATCGTCTTGTTTTCAAGTCTAGAGCTTCTACTTCTACCTCTACTTCCAGAGTTACTTTGGCCCAAGTCAGGTAAAATATGTTTGTTGTCCCATTTGTTTACCTTGTCTCCATAGGTCATTGATTCTGGGACCTCTAACCATATGATAGGTATTGTGAATATGTTATCTGATTTTTATCATATCTCTACTAACCAGCAAGTCACCTTAGCTAATGGATCTTCATCCCTAGTTTCTAGAGTTGGCACAATGAACCCTACTTCATCACTTTCTTTATCCTCAGTTTTACATGTTCTTAATTTTACGTTCAATCTACTATCCGTGAGTCAACGCACAAAATCTTCAAATTGTTTAATAACGTCTTATCCTTCTTTTTGTGTATATTAGGACCTTACGATGAGGAAGACAATTAGTGGAGGTCATGAAAACAGTGGTCTTTACTACCTCGATGAAGTTCCTGCTTGCAGCCCCATTTTGTACACATCAGGTTCTCCACATCAGTGGCACTGTCGACTTGGTCATCCATCTTTGCGAAGTTTGCAGCAGTTAGTTCTTCAATTGCGTCAGTTGTCATCTTTAGATTGCGAGTCATTTCAATTTGGTAAACATATTCGGAGTTCATTTACTCCCAGAGATTGTAATCGTGTCACTAGTTTATTTGAAATAACTCATTCTGATATTTGTGGTCCTAGTCGTATTTCTTCTTATTCAGGGTTTGAGGATTTTGTTACTTTTATGGATGATTATTCAAAGATGAATTGGTTATGCTTAATGTCAATTCGGAGTTATTTTCTATTTTCAAAGTCTCTGTCATTGAAATCAAGACTCAATTTGGTATGTCTCTGCACATTTTACAGTCTGAAAATGCAAAAGAATATCTTTCTCACCCATTTTTGTAATTTTTTCACTACCCTTGGTTCGCTTCATCGCACTTCGTGCAATGGTATCCTGCAACAGAATTGGATGGTGAATGCAAAAACGATCACCTTATTGAAATTGCTCGTGCCCTAATATTTCATATGAAAGTACCTAAAGTTTGTTGAAGTGATGTTGTACTTAATGCGTATTACTTGATAAATCGTATGTCATCGTTTGATCTACTGGTCGAATTCCTTACCAAGTTTTATTCCCTGATCATCCTTTATTTTTTATTCCACCGCGTATCTTTGGTTATGTAGCTTTTGTTCACCAGTTGGGTCCAAGCATAGACAAACTTGATCTTAAATCTATTAAGCATGTTTTTCTAGATTATTCTCGCACACATAAAGAGTACAAGTGCTATAATTCAACCTTTCATCGTCAGTTTGTCTGTGTTGATGTTACACTCTTCGAGTTCGTTCCTTTCTTTTCTGATGCTTCCAACAATGTTGCATTTGATCAATCTCCACTTCCTTTACCTTTTCTTGTTTTCTCTCAACCTCCTTTCTTTTATGCCGGCAAAACTCCTATCACACAAGTGTACTCTCGTCACAAAAAGACCAATGTCCCACACCCTCCATCAGTCTCTTCGTCGTCTGAAGGTCATGAACTGCCACCATACCGATCTCCTTATTGCACTTCGAAAAGGTAAGCGCTCTTATACACTTCTTACGAGTTCTACAACTCACCCTATAGAGCAATTTCTTTTCTATTATGGCTTGTCTTCCACCTTTCGTTATTTTACATCCTCTGTTTTGTCTACATCTATTCCTCACACTGTTCATGATGCTCTTACTCATCCTGGATGGCCTAAAGCTATGGAAAAAGAGCTCACTGCTCTACATCAAAACAAAACTTGAGAATTGTTCATCTTCCTCCAAATAAGAAATTAATTGGTTGTCGACAGGTGTATACTGTCAAATATTTGCCTAATAGTTCCATTGAGAGAGTAGAAGTCTGATTGGTTGTCAATGGTTTAATAAAAACATATGATGTGGATTATGCTGAAACTTTTTCCCCTATTGTAAAGATCTCATCTGTTCAAATTATTATCTCTCTAGCAGCGAATTTCCAATGGTCATTATTTCAATTAGATGTTAAGAATATTTTTCTACATGGTGAGTTAAATGAGGAAGTTTATATAGAGTAACCACCTAGGTTTGTTGCTCGGGAGGGGTCTAGTGGTATGTTATGCCAATTAAAGAAGGTGATATATGGTCTAAAACAATCACCTCGAGCTTGATTTGAAAATTTTAGTGAAGCATTGTATTCAACAATGGTAGGTAGATCACTCTGTGTTTAGCAAGATTTTTGAAACTGGCATGGTCATTTTAGTTGTCTATGTGGATGATAGTTTTCACAGGTAATGATAACGAATGTATTATTGAGCTCAAGCATTCTTACAACGAAAGTTTCACACTAAGGATTTGGGTAAATTACGATACGTTCTTGAAATTGAGGTGGCTAGATTTAATGCTTCGTTTGCTAGAAATGATAGAAAGTAGGAGGGATAAAAAATAGAAATGATATACTTTCTATCCACCAAAGAAGGAAAGTAGAAATAATACATTTTTCTTTCTTTTGTGTTTGGTAGGATGGATAAAAAGTAAAAATGATTAATTTTTTTATGTTTTGTATTAATGAAAAATAAAAGGATGAAAAAATATAATAAATACATAATATGTAAGTGATAAATATGATATATGTATATATCAAATGATATATGGACAAATAACATATATTTCAACACACATAATTACTTTTTATCCACTTTCCTCCTAATTTTGGAGGAATTGATTTTAGTGAGTTAAAAGGAAAGCTAATTCATCCACTTTTTCATTATTCCTATTTTTCTTCCTTACCAAACGCCATAGTTGTTAGTATCGTACGATACGCGATACGCATCGTACGATACGTCACGATACAGGGCTAAAACGATACGGATCGTAGTTCTACATCGTTTTTACACTATATCGTCCGATACATGATACGTTTTTACGGTACGATACGTGCAAAGGCTGTTTTTTTTTTTACGGAACAACGTCATTTTAGGCTAGGTAGACTGATTTTTTTTAATTTTTTTTTATGGAACGATGTCATTTCGAACTAGACAAGTACTCCAACAAACATGTGGTCTGTACAGTGGAAGAAATGATGTTAATTTATTTACAAAGCCAATTTTTTTTTAATTTTATTGTATTAAAATTTCTGAATCTTAATTAATATTAATTTTTTCATTTATTTACAAAGCCCAATGGTGTTTCAAGTTTGAATTAGTGAACTATGGTTGTGAACTTTATATTATAATGTTAGTGGACTATGTTGATAACTTGAATAGTTGGTGGAGTATTAATAAAATGCTGTGTTTTTATGAATGTATAATTTTTTTTCAAAGGTATA
This sequence comes from Ilex asprella, assembly GCA_023539305.1. Lineage (NCBI taxonomy): Eukaryota > Viridiplantae > Streptophyta > Magnoliopsida > Aquifoliales > Aquifoliaceae > Ilex > Ilex asprella. The sequence goes on along the minus strand of CM042198.1, from coordinate 14,617,725 downwards.
TATATTTTATTATTATTTATTTAAAATTGCACCGTATCTTACGATACACGATACGATACGCGATACGATATACTATTTTTAAAAAATGATACGCCTTCCAATACACGATTTGATAACTACGTCAAACGCGATATTTTATCTATCCCTCCAACTTTTTATCATTCCAACTTCTATCCTTCCATTTTTCCGTCGTACCAAACGGACGCATAAGAGTGAAATTAATTTATCTTAGTGCAATATATGTTTGATCTCCTCACTGAAAAAGGGCTTACATATATTGATACTCCTATGAAATCCAATACAAAATTGACCATTGATCAAGGGAGTTATTTAAATATCCAAAAAGGTATAGACGACTAGGGGGTAAATTAAATTATTTGACAATTACAAGATCAGATATCTCTTTGGTAGTTAGTGATGTAAGTCAGTTTATGAAATCTCCAAGATTATCTCAACGCAAGTATGTGTCGGATCTTCTTGATGAAACAAGGCTTACAAGCACAAAACCAGTTGATACTCCTATGGAATCCAATACAAAACTGACTATTGATCAAAGGGGATTATTTAAATATCCAGAAAGGTATAGACGACTAGAAGGTAAATTAAATTATTTGACTACTACAAAACTAGATATCTCTTTGGTGCTTAGTGTTGTAATTCAGATTATGGAATCTCCAAGAATACCTCAGTTGGAGGCACTGATTAGAATCTTGCGATATTTGAAAAAGGCTCCTGAACGGGGATTACTATATAAATCTCATGGACATTTGCAAATGGTTGAATTTCCTGATGCAGATTGGGCTGGTTCTCCATTAGATAGAAAATCTACCACAAGACATTGTATATTTCTTGGAGGGAATTTGGTGACTAGGAAAAGTATGAAACAGAGTGTTGTGAACCGATCAAGTGTTGAGACAGAATATAGAACTATGGCTTAGAATTTATTGCACGAGATTGGTATTCCAATGACCTTTCCAATGCAATTTTTTTTTTATAATCGAGATGCAATTCATATTGTTTCAAATCCTGTTTTTCGTGAACTAACAAAACATATTGAGACTAATTATCATTTTGTTTGTGAAAAGCTTCAATCTAAGGAGGTCACTACATGTTTTGTATGGTCTGCAAATCTACTGGCAAATATCTTCACAAAATTACTCACTAGAGATAAAGTCAGTACCATCTATTGTTCCAAGTCAGAACTATTTGATATTTTTAGTTCAATTAGAGGGGTTATGTTATAAATGAGGGACAATAGTCATTACCATATACCCACATGTGTACTCATATATCTCTCTTTTTAGTCAATAAAATTTCGTCTTCTCTACCCTATTCTATTACGACTCTCTCTCTCTCTCTCACACACACACACACAAAATATACTTTTTACACAAACAAATACAAGTTAATAGTAGCATATTTGTATAATGAAAAGCATTTAAATCACAACAAAACAAAATAGTTGAACATCATCAAAATAAAGAAATAGCGAGCTACAATTACAATTTAGGGTGAGGGATATAATTTGGGGTTGCATAAATCATACATAGATCAATTTGGGGGTTTGAGTTACAATTTGAGATTGAAAATTTGAGAAAGTGGAGTCACGACCCACCCCGTTTGGAAACGAACAACTCCGGTTCGTTAGACACTTGGGTTATTGATGACCCTTTACCTAATGGTTTGAACCTGAAAAACTGACACTGTAATGTCAACTATTGAACATAATGTTTAGAATCTTCTGACTTTGACATAAAGCAAGCAAACCGGCTCACCAATCTGGCTCAAAGAGCAAGCAAACTGTCAGAACATCTTTAACATCATTATGTGCTTAGACATCCAATGCACCATTCTAGACCAAGTCTCAAGCTTCCATATTCAAGAGAAAGTTAAAAAACCAGGGCACAACCTAGAACCAGTAAGAAACATATAAGTCCAGCCCTACAAGTAATCAATGGGATAAAATTCTACATAATAAAATTACTGGACAATTTTATAACAATTTCAGCACTTTTCAAACTGTTGAAATTATTGTATATTGTATAGTGTATACAGGTAGTTTAAAGCATGCATGTTGTTAAGAGTATTAGGGTAGTATATGTAAATTGTTAATAGAAAGAGGGTATATGCGTAATTTTTAGTATTGTGAGTTAACTATAAATACAAGTAATGCATGAAAGCTAGGTCATGTTTTTAACCTCTCAATGTTTCTCTCTAATATCATGTTAATCCTCTACACTTAATATGGTATCAGAACAATTTTGATTATAAATATATTTTGAATAAATTAACTCTATTTGTGGTGGTGGTACTGTTGTTCTTCGAAGTCATCGTGGTGGTGGTACTACTGTTGTCGTGGTTGATCTCTGTGTTGTGGGGGTGTTGCTGTCGTGGTGGTGGCAGTCGACTTCGTCAAATACCGGACTTTGCCTATTTTTTTAGGAATTCCTCATATCCAAGGTTGCTTATCACAAGCACTCCACCCCATACGACTGGTGGCAGTCGACTTCGTGGCGCTGTGTTATGGAGGTGGTGGTGGCAGTCGACGTTGGTGCAGTCGACGTTGGTGTAGTCGACTTTGGTGTAGAGATTAGGATTTGGTTGAAACCCCACTCAGTGAAGAAAACGGTTCAAGTGGGTCAGTTTGCGGGTTTGGGTAAGAGATCCAAGTCCATGGGCATAACTATTCTTAAGTCCATATCCGAATCCAGATCCAAGACCCAAGAGATTTAGTCCGAATCAAGTAACCTTCAGACCAGACCAATCCAAGTCCGGCTCAATCCCTGTTCAACCCTGGTTTGATCCAAACTAAGCCAGCTCAAGTAGTTCTTCACCGATTCAAACCGGTTCCTTCAGTTTTTGGTCTAGTTCAGTTGTTGCTCTGATTCATTAGTCCAGTAAGTTTCTATAGTCCAGTTCAGTGGTCCAGTAAGCTTCTACATTCCGGTTCACCTAGTCTTTACACCGG
>CM042198.1:14590458-14614747 GCA_023539305.1 Ilex asprella | reverse complement strand
CCAGGTTGTCCGGTTCAACGGTCCAGCTTGGTTTTCCAACCCCGGTTCAACCTTATAGTAGTCTCTTTTCCTCTAGTTCAGCATTATAACACTTCTTGTTTGCTATTTGCTGCACTATTATGAAACCTAAGCAAGATACTAGGTCTCATACTCCATTTGTTGTTGCTTCCATACCTCAATTAGCTCCACCAGATATTGGGTCGATTACTATTACAAGTAGGGATGTTCAAAATTTTCGATTGGCCACAATTTTCTATCCTACACGACCTTACCCTACCCTACTGAACGGCTAGCCGCAACAATCGGGTAGGAATACGGAAGAATTTTTGGTTTTCCGATTAAATCAGGTAGGAATGCGAAATACCAATCAATTTTCGCATGCCTATCCTACCCTACCCGCAAAAAAATATATTTAACTTTTTTATATTTTTTTAATTATAAGAGTATTTGTGGGGTATAATTTATATTATAGCACTGTTATTATTGTGGATGTTTGAGTTGCTAAAACATGGACTTATTTTTTGTGTAGATTACATGATTTGTGGTGAACTGGTGATCTATTAGAGCAGTTATGATTTTAATGTGTTTGATATGGTTTGAAGTTAAAATAATTGTTATTGTATTTGTGTAATAATTATGATGTATTGATGTTCATTTTTCTTGTGTTTTATTATAATTGTTGTAATTGTTTTAGATTTTAGTATTATTGATTTATTGTATTGTTAAATTGGTATATATTATTTAATTGAATTGTGAAAATAAACTAAAAATTAATAGCTACCAAAGTGTTTACCTAACTTCCTACCCTATTAATTAGGTAGGAAGTTGAGTAGGAATACTACACTTGATCGAATAGGGTAAGCCAAGAAAAAATTCTTCTGCAAAATATCAGGTAGGAACATAGAAGACTATATTTTTTTACCCGTAGGATAGGATGAGCACCCCTAATTACACGAGAGGAGTATACTCAATTCTTATCCCAACAACAAGTTATCTCGTCTCCCTCCACTGCTACTTTTGTCCAGTCAGGTATTATTTTCACTTGCTTATTGTCCTCCACTCGCAGTACCTGGATTATAGATTCTGACACTTCTGACCACATGACTAGTTCGTCTAATATTTTTTCTACTTAACAATCTGCTACTTCCACACTTGTTACTCTTACTAATAGTACTTGTTCTAAAGTTTCAGATCTAGGGACTACTCACTTGAGTCCTGATATGTCCCAATCTTCTGTGTAATTTGTTCCTCAGTTTCCTTTTAGTTTACTTTCCATTAGTAAGATTACTCGTTTTCTCATTTGTTTTGTAACCTTTTATCCCTCTTCTTGTGTCTTTCAGGATCTCAAGACGAAGAAAAAGATTGGTACGGGACATGAAGCTGGTGGCATATATTACTTTGATTTTAATTCACCTACTCGGACTTTACACACCTCGTTGTCTACTTTTCAATGACATTGTCGTCTTGAACATCCCTTTCTCCAGAATCTGAAATGCCAAGTTTTCAGTCTTAGTTGTGTGTCGTCTTAGTCTTGTGAAGCTGGTCAACTTAGTAAGCATCACCGTCAATCGTTTCAGTCTAAAGTTAATAATCATATATCTAGTCCATTTGAGTAGATATATTCTGATATATGAGGTCCAATAAAGAATATTTCATCTAATAAATATTCTTAATTTATATCATTTGTGGATGACTATTCTCGTGTGACTTAGTTGTTTTGGATGAAAGCTCGGTCTGAATTATTCTCTATATTTGAGACCTTTGTAAAGAAATAAAAACTCAGTATGATTGTCATATACATATTTTACGTTTTGATAATGCTCGAGAATATGAATCTGAATCTGATCTTTTTTCAACTTATCTTTGTAAAACTGGCATTATTCATCAGACTTCCTATACTTGCACATCTCCACGTAACGGTATTGTTGAACACAAGAACCATCATTTGTTGGAAGTCACTCGTACTCTGTTACTCCAGATAAATATTCTCTGATATTTTTGAAGTAATGATGTTCTTACTGCTCATCACCTTATTAATCGTATGACATCCTTTGTGTTAAATGGGCAAAGTCCATATTTTGTCCTTTTTCTGGTAAGCTTTTATTTTTTCTAACTCCTAAAGTTTTTTAATGTCTATTATTTTCGCAATTTGGGTCTTGAATTTGATAAACTTGACCCTCGAGCTACCAAATGTGTATTTCTTAGTTATTCTCGCACACATAAGGGATATCATTGCTACAGTCCTTCTCTGCGACGATACTTTACTAGTATCGATGTCACATTTGAGGAATCTATTTTATATTTTTCAACACTTTCTCAGCCTTTGGATCTGAACTTTGAGTCATCTCTTATACCACCATCTCTTCCCTTATCTTCAAATATTCCGTTGTCCACTGTGTTACTATCTACTTTACCTCGTGTATACTCTCGTTGTCCTCGACCATCGACTGAAGTGCTTGTACCGTCTTCTTTGTCGCCTTCTGATCCTGGTCCATCAAGTAATTTAGACTCTTTACCTATTACTCTTCGAAAAGATACTCGTTCATGTGTTACTAATCATCCTATTGCTCATTTTGTTTCATATGATGTCTTGTCTCATGTCTTCTCTTGTTTTGTCTCTCAATTATCTACTATATCTATTCCTAAACATTCACAGGATGCATTATCTGATCTAAATTGGAGGAAAGCTATGGAGGATGAGATGGATGTCTTACATCATAATGGGACTTGGGATCTCGTTTCTTTACCTCCTGGTAAACGAACTGTTGGTTGTCATTGGGTATATACTATTAAATTTCATCCGGATGATTTTGTAGAACGTCTCAAAACCTGACTTGTTGCAAAGGGTTTTACTCAGACCTATAGTGTTGATTATGAAGAAACTTTCTCATCTGTTGCCAAAATTTCCTCTATTCATATCTTGATTTTTTTGGCTGCTAATCTTGATTGACCCTTGTTTCAGTTAGACGTCAAGAATGTCTTCTTACATCGTGACTTAGTTAAAGAGGTATACATAGAACAGCCACTTGGGTTTACTACTCAGAGGGAGTATGGTAAGAGTGTATGTCGGTTAAAAAAATCTTTGTATGGTTTGAAGCAGTCACCAAGAACATGGTTTGATAAGTTTTTAGATATACTTTTAGAGTTTGGTCTTCTTTAATGTCAGACAGACCATTCTGTGTTACATTGACAAACGGATGCTAGATATATTTTATTGGTGGTCTATGTAAATGATATTGTGATCACTGTAAATGATTCTGAGGGGATTGTCAAGTTAAAAATCTTCTTACAAGATCAATTTCATACTAAGAATTTGAAAAAACTCAGGTATTTCTTAGGAACTAAGGTGGTTCGATTTAAACACGGTATTTGTTTATCACATAGGAAATATATATTTGACAAACTAGAGGAAGCAGGTTTGCTGAATGGCAGTTACTATTCCTATGGATCTGAATCAAATACTATTGATGAATGATGGTGCACTGTTTGAGAATCTGGGTCAGTATCGCAGATTGGTTGGAAAGCTCAATTATCTTACTATTACTCGACCGAATATTTCCTATGCAGTCAGTATAGTAAGTCAGTTCATAGGGTGTCCTAGAGTACCACATTGAGAGGCAGTTACTCGCATTTTGCGATATCTCAAACGAGCTTCTAGAATTGGACTGTTTTATTGAACTAATGGACATCTTAGAGTGAAAAGTTTCTCAAATGTTGATTGAGCTAGCTCTCCTTTTGATCGGAGATCAACTATTGATTATTGTACTTTCTTAGGAGGTAATGTCTCCTGGAAAAATAAGAAACAATTCGTGATACCAAGATCCAGTGCTAAGGCTGAGTATAGGGCAATGGCGCATACGACGATTGAGATGACTTGGCTACTACACTTCCTCCAGGAAATTGGGTTCCCAGTTCAACCTCCCTTACAGTTGTTCTGTGACAACCGGACAGCTATCTATATCGCTGTCAATCCGATGTTTCATGAGTGAACCAAACATATTGAGGTTGATAGTTACTTTATTCGGGACAAGATAATAGCTAGGGAGATTACAACTCCATTTGTGAAATCTAAAGATCAACTTGCAGATATGTTTACCAAAGCATTAAGTCGTACACATCTTTCAAACATTTATTCCAAGCTTAGATTATATGATATATATAGTCCAACTTGAGCGAGAGTGTTAGAGTATTAAGATAGTATGTGTAAATTGTTAATAATAAGAAGGTATATATATAATTCTTATTATTGTGAGTAACTATAAATACAAGTGATGTACGAAAGTTAGATTATGCTTTTAACCTCTCTCTGTTTCTCTCTAATATCATGTTAATCTTCTACACTTAACACATGTCACATGAGAATGGACCACTGTCGTAAACACCTGTGTTAACATAAAACAACTGACAATCAACTTTTAAAAACAAGATGTATATGTTTGCAAGCGCGCATGCATGTATATATATCTATGCAATATACATATACTAGTCATACCCCGTGTCTGAAGGCACAATGAAACATAAGATTCTAGTATTCAAAAAATTAATTTCTTTGTTTACCTCATTTAAAATTAATTTCTGCCCTTTATTTTTTAAAAACGTCAAATTTTTCTCAAAATACATAACTCGATATAATTTTTTTAACATGTGCACACTATCGTGTATGAATAATGTATGAAATAAAAGTTGTATTAAACTACAAATAAACTAAATATTAAATGATTGAACATGTGATAGAATAAGGTGATGTGATGTTTTTTAGAGGAAAAAATGTATAAGGGATAAAATTCAACTTACTTGCTGATTTATTATATAGATTTATTGTATCCAATCAGTTCTCTGAAAGTTCCACTTCCAAGTATTTAACTATGTAAAGCACCCATGGGTATGCTGTTTGCAAGATATTAACCATACTGTACATTGGTACCTTATCCTGCTGAACTAGTAGCTTGCATTTGAAAAAGGACAAAAGTTTTTCTCCGACAATAGCAAGAGAGATCAACTTGTATACTAGAGGGAAACAAAAAGGAAACATTCTCTTTCATATTGTAAATCCATTATAAATCCACCATACATGAGAAGAGATGACAGAACGTCCTGCATACCATGTGAGTGGGAGATAAAAATTGCTATTTTAACTCTGTTCAAGCTTGAATAAAAATTGCAAAATTTGAGAGAGCAGAAACCTGTGAGGTTGCTGTGTGAGTCCATTGCACATGATTATTGGGGGTGCAACAAATGGACAGGAAGAGAGAGAAGAGGTATGGGTCTTGAGAAACAGACAAGATATTGGCAAAAAATGTGTATGCATAAGAGAAGGGAATTGGTCTTTTCTGGGAAAATATTTGCTTTAACCTCAATGTGACTCATCAAGACTCTTGAAAATTTGAAAAGCCAAAAAAATGCACCAAAGAAGGTAAATAAATGTTGTGAGAAGCCTACCTAGTCTCCACATTTAACAGTTACATTGCATAAACAAAATGCTGGCAAATAAGTAAGTACCCGCACATATATCTCAGCTATTAACATAGCTTCAGCATGCTTGCATGGAAATCCTACCTGAACCGTTGCCAAGAGGGAACCAGTACCCTTCACGTATCGATAATAACTTTTTGTAAAACAACAACACCGCTTTGAATCAGGATAGACAATATCTATGATCTTTTAAGGGATTCTTCAAGGAGGGTGGCTACACAATAGAGATAATATAATAGCCTACAAAAGCAATCAGCAATCAACAATGAACAAGGATACCCATGGCACTTCCCCATCGCTCTACCAAGCTTAATGGAACAAAATACTGGTTTGAAGAGCTGAAGGATTCATTTCCTTCATCAGTTTCCTCCAATGTTTCAGAAACATCTGAAGAAACATTGGCATGCAAAAGGCCAGATTCAGAATCCCCTTGTTTGCAATAGTTCTTGAGTTCAAGAAAACTCTCTATAGGCACACAAGCTTGAAGAACATTATCCAAACCCTCGTGTGCTTGTTCATCTTCATTGATCATGGTGTCTTCATCCTGTTCATATAATAGGCCTGGGCCCCAAAGAAGCCGCTCGCTGAACTGTGGGTTCCCAAATGATAAAGGATTTCTTTTGGCCTGTAGTTGAGATTGCACATATTACATTCCATTCATAATGCTTGGAAACACTAGACTACCAAATCCTCAACAAACTTGGAGATAAAAAAAACTGCATGCGTTCAGCAGTTACATTCACAAAACAACCAAGATTCAATTATCAACTAGTCATCTAGGAAGTACAGATACGGAAAGGGACACGGACACAAACACTGGAATATGGCAAAGTCCAAAATATAGGACACGGGTACAATAAGGATATGGCTAATTAAACTAATATAATATATTTTTTAGAAAATAATAGCATTATAATATCTTAAAAACAAAACATATTTTATAAAAATATTAATAATAGACATTGCAAATATTAATTTGTTGATGAAAATTGAAATAGATTAAATAAGCATCCACTATTTTCATCAAACATCAACATTCATAGTATATAAATTTTATAACAAAAAACACAAAAAAAAAATTAAAAAAATCACAATCCTTGTAATAGTTAACAGTCAATTTTTTTTAAAAAAAAAAATCATGGTTGTGTCCGACTAAGCTCCCTATTTCAGACACTTCTAGCCGTCTTAGACACATGTTATGCCGTGTCCGACGCATGTCCGTGTCGGACACGTTGCCATGGCATCTCTCGGAAAGTATCCGTGCTTTCTAACTCATCATCTGTAAAAAGGACAATAAGGCTGCTGGTATAGTGGAAGTTTCTCAGCTGTAGGAAAAAATGATATGAGCAATTAGTATAAGTCATACAGGTATTGACAGAAGCTTATGATCAGGGGGAAAACTATTAAGCATGTGTTTAATCACGTCATTATATTTGAGAAAAATTGCAAGATAATCTCAAAAGGAATAACAACATAGCATATCTTCTTCAGAAATCTCAAGTTCTCAACTCAAAAAATGAAGCCTTAGCGTAACTATCTTTAGCTAGTTACAGAAATCCTCAATTGCATTTTTTTCCCCCAAAAGGGGGTTCAATTTTCTGCTTTAGAGTTCTCAGATTAAAGAATAGAACCCATTTCACTTCTTCAGATTGAGGTTCACAAATGTCCATTTGGTGATTTATTACTAGATGGTCATACGATGTGCGAATAACAATGAAGGGTCATCGTGGACTATTTACTCCCATTTGAGGATGGGTGCTGGCATATGAAGCAGAATAACTAAACCATTTCAATTTTTACGAAAGATTACATATGAATCATCATTGAGTTGTGGTCTAAATGGACAAAGCACCCCGATGAAAATGATGTTAAGAAACACCCATAAAAAGGAAAAATCATAAAACGCCCTTCCCTACAAAAAGGTCAAAGAGTTGCCAGCTCATGAACTTCATATAAAAGCATTTTCTCTAATCTCACAGATTCACCAATACCATAATCAGCTAAAAAAAAAAAGCTTTACCAAGACCATCAAAAATCCAAAAATTCAGACATACATAAATAACATAGGAATATGTGTTAGTTCAAAGACACAAACATATCAAGTACATGCATCAACACACATGAGGGAGAGAGAGAGAGACATACCAGGCAGAAGTAACGTGGCCTAGAATAGGGCACCCCAAATTGCAGTGGGCTCAAAATGCACTCCTGTATAAAAAAATGAGTTTCTTCCAACATCTCAACCATTTTCCTATGTGTATCAGATGTCTGCAACAAAATTTGAAGTAACATCAAAGCCATAACAGAGTTGATGGTATGGGTAAATAACTGCAGTGAGCTGAATCTTTGCATTGCAAACCTCGAATCCAACAACATTCTCCACAAAGAGCATGAGTGGAGGTCGCAAAGTTTGTGGTATAAGTTCAAGAATTTTGAGAAAAGAGGAGGCCCGAGCATCACTAGAGTCTTTTTGGAGACCTAATCACAAAAGGATTTGAGAATACACCACTAAATAATCACACAAAAAGCAAGAAGAAAACAAGAATCCACCTTGTCTAGTGTATGGCTGGCAAGGAGGAGAGAGAAGCCATGCATGTGCCTGGTAGCTGTCAAGATCAGCAGCACGCAACGTTTGAATATTACCCTATGCTCGCCAAAAAAGAGTAACTAGAGCATATCACATCAACGGGATTGCTAGAAAACATTGGTAAGAAGTGTTAAAAGCCATACTCTGGTATCTGGATAGTTATTTAAGTTTTGCTTCAGCTAATTGCAGGATGTCCAGAGAAGAATCTGCAGAACTTATCTACAATGGTCCTGCCTGACCCAAAATTTTATGTGCTACGATCAATTCCTATCATGGGTCTATACCCAGCAACCTTATCCATATGATATTCACATTGGATTTGAATCTTCTTATTGGTGGAGGAAAAGGGCAATGAAAAGGGTAAGTTGTCGAATATCGGTTCTCATTTTCCAGTTTTTCAACCACTTCATTTTACCAAGTTCAATGTAAGAATATGTATGTTTCAATGCAACAAGAAAACTTCAAAGAGGAGTTGTACAATCTTGGACGACTGACCCTCTTTCAACCACCTAGAAAGAAAATAGTTTTTACTACCATGACACCTCTAAACTCCCATGACACTGTTGTGTAGCCCGTGGGGACAGGAGAGTAATGTCTCTAAGATCATATTTAATTTTGACTCTTCATTGAATAATCTCATCAACCCAACAAAGATACAATCAGCTGCATAGCCATTTAATCGTCAATTTCCAGGAACACTTTAAACGATAATACAGAGACACAAGTGAAATAGTTCTACAACTCTCCATTGACCAGTTTATTTCATTTCTTGAACACTTCACATCATTGATTTAGAGCTCCAACATTCTGCCTTTATCCCATTCATTCATTTTTGGGTCATCCTCCGATAATAAAGTAGTGAACTTGACAAGAAGAATATCACTTCCATTTCATTTCCAAAATTTTATTAGAAACCAAACAGAACCCTTATTTCACTTGAACAAAAACAAACAAGAAGAAAAACTCCATAGCCAATTGTTACAGATAATAGAGAAACAAAAAATTACAAAACTTATGTATTTACATACCTGATAGGGTCGGTGTCCGAAGTTGTGTTCATAAACATCGTTAGCGACGTCGTTTATGTCGAAGGCTTCCACCATAGTTGCATTCACACCAGCTTTCATTATTGAATATCTCTGCACATACCCGTTCGAAAGAAATGCTTACAACATTGAATGTTTATATATATATATATATATATATAGAGAGAGAGAGAGAGAGGAGGAGTTTTAGGTAGCTACCATGCCACCGATACCACTGTAGAATTCGAGTACTCGCCAGGGCTCTTCCTTGCGCTTGCTTAAACCCGCTTCATCCATTGAGTTGTGGGCGAGTCTAGGGTAGACGAAGAAGCTTTAAACCCGAATACACCCCTAAAATGGCGTCGTTTATAGATCTTTTTTCTCATGTTGCATTGCACTAATTACAATCACTCCCCCTTGTGGTCGTATGTAGACTTGTAGTGATGAACTGGTAGCATAAGCATAGAGACATTTCATTGTTTTGGGGAAATTATACTTGCACCCTTGCTGATGTTTGTAACACCATCGCTAACTAGAACTCAAATTTTTATTTAAATTTAAATTAATATTTAAATAAAAAATTTAATTTGATATAAAAAAAACTCCAATAAATAAACTCAAATTTTAAAAAATAAAAATTCAAATTTAAAGAAGGATAAATCCAAATTTAAAAGAGAATAAAAATGATTATCGAATTTTTAAATTATGATGAAATCTCGCTATTAAAGATTTAAATAAGGATTTAAATTTGATTTGAGTAAAAGCATAAGTCCCCCTTAATTTTGTACAAGTTTGAGTCAAATATTGAAATAAGTTTTTTGAATTTTTTTACTCAAACTTAAATTTTAGTATAAATTTAAGTCAAAGTCAGAGATGCTCTAAGCCCTGGCAAAATTGTGCTTTTTGCATTTTCACCTTCATCCTTGACTATGCTTTAAGTCGAACATTCATCTATTTCTTCTTTTTCTCTGTTTTTTTTTTAAAGAATCAATCACACACTTGCCCACCATTTGATCAATTTCTCTCCAATTCATCATGAAAAATATATGTCGGGCAATTGAGAGACTAAATATATTAATTAATGTACACGTGCGTAAATTAAAAAAATTATGACTTCGGTGAATATAAATATACTAGTTAGCACGTAGACTTTGTGAATTATAGTTTAGTTAAAAATTTTAGTTCTATTTTTGTATATTTATTTGTTGAAGAATGAAACATTATCCATTAAATCACAAAAAGGTAAAGGACTTTTCAATTAAGAGCAAGAGTGCCATTTGATTTTCTTCTAGGTCCAATTCGAGCAATAATTATTGTGTTACCTGCATAGCTTTAGATGTTTAACCCGTTTAGCATGTCTTCAAGTATCATTTATATTATTGTTCAAAAAAAAAAGTATCATTTATATTTTTGTCCTGTGTCAGATGAACCTGATTCAAACAAACCAACTAAAAATCAAATGATGCAGGGTAATGGTTTATAGAGTTGAATTTACTCCTTCCATTGTTGCTAAAAGGGCATTAAAACAACCATATATTGTGCCAATAAATTTTTGAATGATTATTTGTTTACCATGTCAAATAATGACTTAAAGTGCTAACAACAACTGAAATACACATTTGTACAACTCTGTTAAAAAATTTTAACATATACAACCAAAAAAAGAGAGAGAATAAGCAGGTTAAAGTAGAGGCGCTCTTGGGTTGGGTTGGTCCACGGGTCCTATTATCATGTCAATAGTTGGCCCGTCCAAGTCTGAGCTCAATATCTTTTAAGATAAAGTTTGGGATTGTCCATTATTTAACTCGAAACCCGGCCATGAATCCACCCTCAAAGAACCCTGCTTAAGAGCCCACTTGCCTAGCCTAGCCCAACCTGCTCAGCCCATCTGCCCTCTCACCCAATTATTTGAAAAAAATGTGACCAGTGAAACTTTGAAAGTTTGATGACAATATATAAACTTAGTTGGGATGTATTCATTCTATTGTAATACAGTTCTTTTCTTATTCATAAATAAAATTATTCATTATTTACTTTTTATCCATTTTGACTCTACTTTTAATTCAAAAATATAATTTATAAAAATATTAAGTTAAAATCATTTTAAATAAAATTGTATATTTATAAAAAAATGCTAACCCAGCAATTCCACCCTATGAGTAGTGGATTGAGCTGCGAGTAAACTACCCCTATCCAAAGCCTAGCCAAGCTTGGTCAATAACTCGCCCGAAGGCTTGGGCTACCCAAAAAAGGGTGTTCTAGTTGTGATCCTTCAAACAGTTTGCAAACTATTAAAGGATTGAGGAGCAAAAAATAAATTTTTGGCCTTCAAAGGAAGACCCTATAGACATAAGTGCTGGAGAAATTCGTTACACACTATCGACCCTTTTCTTTACTAGACAAATTCACATAAGAAAAATGAATACTTCTCATAGAAAATTACAAAATCATGAACCCCACATAATAGCAGTTGGTGAAAAAACTGTACAATTCGCTTTTTGTCTAATTGAACACAAGCCAACATCATAAACGTATAATGTCAATTGGATATGTAGCTGCAACCATCTCATATTTTTCAATCGCTACAAACAACTCATCTATAAGTCTTGACACTAACCTAACAAACAAGACGGCTACGCCACTTACCCAAAAAAATACACTAAACCGCTACTCGTCCTTAGTAATAGGCATGCGAATATCCTCTTCTAAAGCAGCATTTTGCGTGACACGTGGGATACAACCTGACCTAGAAGCTTTTGGGCGAAAGTATGCTTTAAACACAACTAAGGAACTAGGCGATAGTGTTACTTTATTAAAAAGAGTAATGCTACACTGACCAAATTTTGAGACCAAATTTAGAGCCCAAATGACATGGCAGTTGAGTTGGACTTCTTTAATTGGTGTCATGTCATTTGGGTCCCAATTAAAACTTCAAATGATATGTTGCCATGTCATTTGGGCTCTAAATTTGGTCCCAAAATTTGGTCAGTGTATCATTATTCTATTAAAAAACAAGAAGCTATGATCAAAACTACCCACTTGGATGGTGAATGAAAACATCAAGGTACGAAAGTTGATTGGAAAGGAAGGTTCAACAAAACAATAATTGCACCCTAAAATAATGCCCATCAATATGAAATAAAGAACTTACCCATGGTACCAATTTTTGGAAATGTAGTCTTGAATAAATATCTATTTCACCAAAAAATTATCTGGTTAAAATTAATTCGAATGTCCCAATGTTGGGAAAAATCCAAGTGTCCCGATATAAAAAAAAAAGTAGATGTCACAATGTTGTTAACAAAATTAAAACTAAAAATAGGTTGGGAAAAAGTATAAAATAACTGAATAGATTCATAATTCATAAAGTAACTAGCAATGTTGAGCACCGTAACTCATAAACATTTTTATATATCATTGTTGAAAGCAATTACCCAAAGTCAGTCCCTCATAATGTCATTTTTCAAGTATTTCATTTTTAGATACTTGATATGCTACAATAAATTTATTTTTTAGTGACGAGTTTTGACAGTGAACAATAAAATTTGTTATAAAAAAATAATTTTCGGTGATTATTTCCAATGTACCTCGCAGTAAACTTTTTTATGATTTTTTTGCAACCTTTTTTGGTAGTCGTCGGCAATAATCTTCGCAAAAACACTCCCTCCAAAAAACAATTGGTGGCAATGTTGGCGCTAAATGCTAACAATTTTTCGGTCGCAATTTTTTTGTCAAATAACAAAAATTAGAAAACAAAAATGATAATACTTAGCGACGATACATGTTTGTCGTAGAAAAAAAATTAGAATTATTTTTGTTTTGCGACAAATGATATTTAGTCGCAGAATATGTTAAATATAATGTAAGTACTCTGATGAATTAAAACAACGTCGTTTTGAGGTTAAATGATTATAATTCTTGGTTCCAAAACGACGTCGTTTTGGAACCCTAAATTAAACCCTTATCTTCTTCTTCAACAATTGTATCCATCTTGCCCCACTTTGCCCCATCTTGTCGTCTCTCTGATCTGTGCACCACCGAATTGCTGTGACTGTGAATCTCTCTCACACACACATAGACTTACTGTATCAATGCAATAGAGAAATATGTTGCTTGTTTGAAATATTGGGTGCAAGGTGTTTATTGAATTATGTAAATGAGTTAGAGTATTTGGTTGATCTCAATTTTATACAGTAAGCTTTATTAATGTTAATTTTTTAGTTGTATATAATTTATTAAAATTAATTCTGAACATTTTATTGAAGAGCAATGTTATAGGACCTAATTTGGGGGCCTAATACAACCATTTGATCAGTTATGAGTTCCAATATTAGATGGAGTCCACTATCAATCCAATTATTGTATTAAATTAGATCTTCAGATTAAGTTCCTAAATTAGGTTCCGAGAGCATTTTCCTTAGTTGAATAATAAAATCAAAAAATTAATTCTTACTTTCCATGGTATAAACTAATTTGTGACAATAACAAGATCTACTATTCTCTCATTTATGACATGATGCAGTAACTATGAATAAATCATGACCAAAAACATTAGTTTCACATGATAAAGTTCGGGAGAGTTACACTCAGACTCCCTAAAGTTTATCACTTAATCACTCAGTTCCCCTGAGATTTAAAATATTATACACAGACCCCTGCGGTTTGTACGCGTGTAACATTTAGACCCCTACAGTCAATATTAGTAAATCCGTTAATAAATTACATTCATACCTCTTAAAATTTATAGGCGTATAATATTTAAACCCCTCAAATTTAAAATGTTATATTTAAACTAAAAATACTTCAATTAAAGATAGAATATCAAATATTTTAAATTTTCAACAAAAATTCATGTTCTATTATGACATTTATTGAAATAAAATTATTTTTTTAAAAATCATAATTGGTATACAATTATACTATCTGTTGAAATTTAATTTGACCGTTTGAACAATAAAATTAAACTACCAAATTAGAGTTAGAATTTATTGTGTCCATTACAGTTTGACCCCTTGTTGGATTTTTTTAGTTTTATTCTAATATATAGTATAATTATATACTAATTATAATTTTTAAGAAAAATTAGATTTTTATTTTTGATCTTATTTTTAGTAAATGACATAATAGAACATGAATTTTGGTTGTAAAATTTATATTCCATTATAAATGACTTAGATCCCCTATTTGATTTTTTTTTAGTTTTATTCCAATAGATAGTATAGTTGTATATTAATTAAGATTTTTTAAGAAAAATTTGACTTTTTATTTTTGATTTTATTTCAATAAATGATACAATAGAACATGAATTTTGGTTTTAAAATTTAAAATATTTGATATTCTATCTTTGATTGGAGTATTTTGAGTCTAAATATAACATTTTAAACTAGAGGGGTGTAAGTATTATACGCCGACAAATTTTAGGGGGTTTCAGTGTAATTTATTAGTGAATATACTAATATATATTCGAGGACAGGAGTCTAAGTGTTACGCATGTACAAACCTTAGAGGATCTGTATATAATATTTCAAATGTCAAGGATTCTAGGTGATTAAGGGACAAACTTCAAAAGGTTCAGGTGTAATTCTCCTTAAAAGTTAATTATGAGTTAGTGTATTGCTAATAACATGATTCACAACAAAGTGGCTTCGTTCGTGTTTATTTAGTGAAAAGGGGATCTCATTTTGCATGAAGGATTTAAGAATTCTCACTTACACTCTCGAAGATTAAATTGTTCACATTGCACACTCAATGAATTACAGTTTAAATTGTGTTCTTCATAATTATTGTTGATATTGTTTGAATTTTTTGATATACGTTGAGATTTGATTTATGCAGCTCATATTTTTTCTATTCTTGTTAAATTGTGAAATGGTGAGGTGGCTAAAAATGGACAAGAGTTGGATGACAATTAGGAAAAGAAAAAGTAAGGAGTTTGTGGATGGGATGGAGACATTTATTGATTTTGCATTGCCATGAATGGGATGAGATGAAAAAATTCGATGTTCATGTAAATATTGTTTCAATATATACTGACACACCACAGAGACTACGAAAAATCATTTGTGTTGGAAAGGAATTATGGCATCCTATACCGTATGGGTACACCATGGAGAACTCGTTTCAAATGTACTATATGATGATGCCGATATTATAGGCAGACATGTTCAAGATGACTTGACTGATGCTAAGGATGATGCCCAAGATGAATTAGGAGAAGATGATGATATCAATGGGAAAGAAGATGTGCAAAATGTTGAAAAATTACTGAAGGATGCTTAGTGTGAGTTATATCCATGATGTATGAAAGCTACTTCGCTCTCTTTTATTGTAAAATTGCTTCATGTGAAGGTGTTGAACAAGTTGAGTAATAAGGCCTTGAATATGATACTGGATATATTCAAAGATTTTCTACCAGAAGGCAACCATGTTCTGGAATCTATTTATGATGCCAAGAAACTCTTACAGACATTGGGATTGGGATACATTCTCATACATGTATGTAAGCACAATTGCACACTGTTTTGGAAAGAGAATAAAAATCTAAAAAATTATCCGATATGTGGGAATCTAGATATCGGATCCATGATGGAAAGGGTAAGAAGATCCCTTATATGATATTGTGATATTTTCTGATGGAACTAAGGTTACAGAGACTATACATGTCAAGGAAGACTACAACATGCATAAGGTGGCATTAAAAAATGTGTGGATGATGAGAATAATTCAAGGCATCCGACCAATGCTAAAGAATGACAAGAATTTGATCAACAATACACGGTCTTCACCAAAGATCAACGTAATGTTCAATTAGGGCTGGCGATGAATGATTTTAACCCTTTTGAAAGCGTGAGCAACTCATATAATATGTGGTTTGTCATACTTATGTCTTACAATTTACCTCTATGAAAATGTATGAAGGAGTCATTCTTCATGATGTCATTGCTTATTCCCGGTTCGTAAGCACCTGGAAGAGATATTAACGTCTACATGTGACATTTACTCGATGAGTTGAAACTATTCTGGGAAGATGGAGTAGTAACTTTTGATGTATGTAACAAACAGACATTTCAAATGTGTGCAACTATTATATGGACCATTAATGACTTTTTTGCCTATGAGTACAAGTATGGATAGAATACAAAGGGTTACTTGACATGCCCAGTTTATAACTACGATATTTCATCACAACCATTAAGAAGTTAAATATGCTACACAGGACATCATCAATTCTTACCTCAAGAGCATGCTTGGTGTCGAAGTAAATTATTTGATGGTAAGTATGAGAAATGACTGAAATCTGAAGAGTTATCGGGGAATGAAATTTTGGATCAACTACAGTCCTTGCAAAATGTCAAGTTTGGTAAACATCCGAGCAATACGAAAATGAAAGCGTACATTTGATGAACTTAATTGGACGAAGAAAATCATTTCCTTTAAGCTACCATATTGGTTGAAACTCAACCTTCGACACAACCTTGATGTCATGCATATAGAGAAAAATATATGTAACAATATTCTTGGAACATTGCTTAGCATTGATGGAAAGAACAAGGATACTTAAAAAGCTCATCTAGATTTGGAAGCTCTGCACATAAGGAAAGAGTTGCACCTTCAGCAACGGGGTGATTCTTATGTGAAACCCCTCACGTGGTACATATTATCACCAAAAGAGAGACAAGAGTTTTGGATTTTTTTAAAATCAGTGAAGTATCTTATGGCTATGCAACTAACATTTCAAGATTTGTAAGCACCAAGGAAAAAAAGTATCAGGTGCGAAAGTCATGATTGTCATGTTCTCCTACAATGGCTTATTCCCATTGGAATACATGGGTTTCTTGATAAAGAAATATGTATTGCTTTGTTTGAGTTAGGTAATTACTTTCAACAATTATATTTGAAGACATTGAGGATTAAAGATTCGGATGTATCACAAGATTGAATTATTTTATTACTATGCAAATTGGAAAAAAGTTTTCCATCAGTATTCTTTGATGTAATGGTTTATTTAGTTATGCACTTGCATCAGGAAGCTATGCTTACCAGACCAGTTCATTACTGTTGGATGTACCCAATTAAAAGGTAATCATCATTTTGAAAATAATATTTGTATTATGAGATTATATTAAATTATACTTGTATTATATGAAAATACCTTGGCACTCTAAAAAAGTATATTAACAATCAAGATTGTCCCGAAGGATCAATTATAGAGGCGTATATTGTGAATGAGTGTCTTACTTTTTGCTCAATATATATAGGTGGGATTGAAATTGTATTCAATCTAGAGGAACATAATGATGATGGTGTTAAACATGTTTCAGGGTTGACCGTCTTCTCACAAAATGTTTGTCCTTTTTGACCAGTAAGAAATGCATCCAATGTTTCACAAAAGAAACATGATATGACTCAGTAGTTTGTCTTATATAATAGTCTTGAGATAGATTCATTCATCTAGTATGTTGGTTATTAAATATTTGAGTATGTCTTACATACCTCGATTATGTCATACATTGTATTAATCACATTTTATATGTAAGGGACACAAAAACCTATTACAAATGCAAAATGAACACAATGTCATGAGAAAGCATCAACAAGAATTTTCCAAGTGGTTCGAAAAGCAAGTAAGACAAATTTTTAATGTCTTAAATTATATTAATCACAAATTCTTTAGTGTCTATTTTATTTTGTAAATCATGCATGTTTTTTCATTTGACGCATTTGTAGAACAATTAATTGCAATCTCAAGAGTCTCCTAAAGTTAATGATGAATTATGGTTATTAGCAAATGGACTTGATATTATAGTAAAAATGTATTCGGGTTGCATATCCAACAGTATCCGATTCCACACTAAAGATCTCGACACCCTATCGTAAAATTCGTAATAGTGGAATAGTTGTTGAAGGGGATCATGAGAATAAAACAATGGATTTCTACAGTTATTTAAGTAAAGTATGAGAAATAAGTTATATTTTTGGGCATCATGTTGTTTTGTTACAATGTGAATGTTTCAATCTTAGTATTGGAAAAACAATGAATATTGATTCACATTTCACAAGTATTGATGTTAGAAGCTGGTGATCTAAAGATGATCTCTTTATCTTACTAAATGAAATACAAGTCTTCTATGTTAATGATACCAAGAATGGACCACACTAACAAATCAAAAAATAGGTCCAATATATTATGAGATATACCAGAGCGGCCTGCAATAGATGTCAGTGATGATAAACTTTATATTCCAAATGATGCATTTCAACAAGAAGAACCCATTGAGGATGTCCCTATAGTTGTTGAAGATCATGATACACACCCATTCTATAGGGCTAATGTTGATCCCGTGGTTGTTCCGAGCGGACAGATAATGTAGTTAAAAAACATACAATATACGGATGTCAATGAGGATTTGATTTGTGAGGATGATGATGAGACATTATTAGAGTATAGTGATTTTGAATAAGATATAGAAAATCATTCTGAATCTGACATTGACCCCAAAATATAAAAATATTTTAACCAAATTCTCTTGGTAAAGGTATGATGTTTTGTTTTGCTATAGTTGTTGAATTTCTAATTGAATATTTTCATAATTACTGGTGTATCATAATGTTTCAGGACACATACATGGTTCCAGGTCATCGATCCACAACTTTATCTACATCTGCACATGCACATGAGATTGTGTAATCCCTATCACCGACATTGACTACTCGTAGTTCACGTACTGTGGCTAATAGCATATGTATTGTTTCATGTGTATAAGATAATTTTAAAATATTTTTCTCTATTAATCTATTATATTTTAGTAATGTCAGGGCAATCTTAAGGAAGGGACGAGGTCCAACACAAGGAAAGACTATAGGGAAATTGGTGTAGCAAATCGGAATTTGCATAACGTTGCATTAATGAGATGGGAGTCTTGCTAAAACTTTTGTCCCAATTATTGTGGCCCATGTGCAGTGATTTGTTTGATGACGTGTGTGCCCCTATCATTGCATGCATTTAGGTAATTATATTTATTTAATTATATTCATTATTAATATAATATTTTTTGTTCAAAATGATACACTATTTTTTTGTGTAGATTAGATTTGACATTGTCAAATACGATGAGTCGAAATATGTTCGGGATAACATCGAAGCTAAGTTCGCCCCTTTGTATAGTGACCATCGTTCTAAAGGTTTGGACCTAAAAACTATATCCTACAAAGAAGTTAGTGAGGATGATTGAAATTATATAATCGAGCACGTATTTAAGGATCTAGAATTTCATATAAAACTCAATATGCTATAACAGATATTGTTGGCTTTTATTGTAATAAGATATTGTCCCTATACTAACCTATGTTAAATTTTGTATGTAGAAATGATCTAATATAAATGCTGCAAATCGTGTCAAGTTACCATACAACCATGTTTTGGGTTCTAAGTCTTTTCCATCTCCAATGCATGATATGGTTAAGTGCTTTAACTTATACTTTTTTTGTATGTTATCTTATTTACAGTATTGTAACTATACAATTTATTAATACAGAGAGATCCTGAGATCCAATAGGCACTTGATTTTGTAGATTTTTTTCATGAATCTCACTTCAACAAGAAGTCAAAAAAGTGGATATCACAAGAAGCTGAGTCTCGATACATAAGTATAAAAATTTTCTTGATATTTATGTATTTGAAATTTATATGGTTGATAAGTTTCATTGTGAACAAGTTATCTATTATCTTTTAAAACTTTAGGACCAAATAAAAAAATTAATAGATAAGTCCATAGAAGATAGTGCATCACATATGTCTCAGGAAGAGATTGCATGCACTGTCCTTGATAGGAAACTTGGCTATAAAAGAGGTTATGGGGTTGAATTAAAGTCTTCTTCAATCAAGACTATTACACATAAAGAATATGTGATGAGTCTGAAGAGAGAGTTGGATGATACTAAGGAAAAATTCTAACAAATGGAAAAGTGACAAGAAATGATGATGTAACAAATGGCAGAGGTGGGTTGGAAGTACAATTTGGTGGGGACATTGGGGAGTCGAACACTTCGATTTCATATTGGTAAGAGATTTTAACTATAGACTTATGAGCTCTTTTTGGATATTTGGGCATCTTTTATTTTGAACATTAGAAATATTTAGTTGTTTTCACCGTTGGATGTTGCAAATTTTGAATGTTGGGAGTTTTGAATAGTGTTAGATGTTATCTTATATTTTGAGTAACGTATGGATGTTTTAAAATTTGTGATGTGTTTATATAGAATATCCAGTTTTATAGATGTATGATTGAAATTGGTCGGAATGTTTTTGAATTGTTCTAGGGTTAAACATAATTTCATCATGTTGGTTACTTTAGGCGACGAAAACAAGTTGTTACTGTTTAGTTTTTTTGCGACGAATATATTTGTTGCCTATAATTTTGTGAAATTATTGTAAGACCCGAGTAAATTTGAATTTTTGTGAAAAATGAGCGAAACAGTAAGTTGCCATTTCGGTGTGGGTTGAAAACTTGTATTTTTTCATAACTTCGAATGATGAAATGGATCGCAAAGTTGTATTCTTCTCGCAAAAATCTAGTTACCATGTCAATTTTCATCGGATTTCGAGACAGACGGATTTTTTACGTTTTACAAGACGACTAGGTGTCAAGTGACCTCAAAAACGATCCCGCAAATAAATTTTCAAAAAATTTAAAATAATCTAAGGGAAGTTCATGTAAAATATTTTAAACTTAAATAGGGACGAAATTTAATCGTTTTGAGAGGAAAACGGACCCGAAAATAGGGAACGTGTGGCACGACGTGGACCAAGCATCAAAGGGTATACGTAGGAGACCAAAATCTGATTTTTCTCCCCAACTCTCTGTTGGG
This sequence comes from Ilex asprella, assembly GCA_023539305.1. NCBI lineage: Eukaryota > Viridiplantae > Streptophyta > Magnoliopsida > Aquifoliales > Aquifoliaceae > Ilex > Ilex asprella. The sequence continues at coordinate 14,593,795 of CM042198.1, read as the reverse complement.
TTTTAACGTTGGAAAAGAAGAGAGGGAAAAGAGAAAAAATAGAGAAAGTTTCACCTTCGCTCTATGATCTACGGAGTTTCGTCGGTCGGAATCCTTCAGGCCAAGTATTAAAGTTTATCTACACCACGAGGGCTACGCAAACATACCAAAAAAGATAGATTTCACTGAAGATTCAAAAATAAAATCTTAAAAAAATCAAAGTTAGAGCTTGGAAGGTATTCTTGGAGGCTTTCTACAACTCGTATTACGCTCCAAGAGGCAGAGTTTTCTCCCTAATTATGTTTATTTCCAACCTAGGACGATTATATGAAATTGGTAGGTTGTTAGATGTATTTTAACACTTGTCTATTGTAGTTGATTTAATGGAAATGAGTAAATTCAATTCTAGTATGAATTGACATTAGAAATTTCTAACTTGTGATTTCTTGGAAGTTTTGATAATTGGGTATGCAGAAACTTACATAATTTTGATGCCTTGAAGGTGTTTGATTAAATGTCTATGTGAAATTAAGTGTGTTATTGCATGGATTACGTATAACATGCTTGGAAAAAAAGTAGTTGAATGAAAATGTTGATATATGTTTGTTGATTTATTGACATTTTGATGAATTATAGTAATTATAGGCTTGGGATATAATTTGTCATAAAATATGTTGTTATGTGGTTAAATTGGCTCATATAACATTCATAGCATATTGGACACGATTGTTGTTTTGCAATTGTGCATTACATTATATATGCACTGAGACATCGCATTTTGTGGGTGGGTGTGCACGGTTGTCATCAAACACCACACTAAGTGGATAATGGATGGGCTTGGGAAATTTGGGTTGAAGACCCAATTGAGTTGCACAGTTTGCATGATAAATTGAGTCAGGATTAACAAGAAGGGCTAGACTATCCCTCAGGTGAGAGACCCGGTGTTTAGGATACGCACTCTCTGGTTTAGTCCATAAAATGTGTTAGTGTACGCAGAGCCATTGGTGAAAGTCCATGATTTTCGTGTCTCTTGGAGCCGTTGGTGTAGTCCATAAATACCCACCTCAAGAAAAACTCAAAGATTTTTAAAAGGTCATTGGATGTGCAACATCAATGACAAGGGCTTGGAATGCACGGTATTATACTCATGACATTGCATGTGTGATGGGAGCTAGTGAAAGCTCGAGTTGAATTGCATGAGTGAGTATCATCTCATTTTATGGCATGACATAGTGAATTCCAACATTAAGTTGCGTATTCTTGATTCGAATGTTTTGTGGCTTGTTGAAATTGAATGTGACATTTCATATGCATCTGGGTTGGGGACGAGCCACTTTACGAGATACCTTATTGAGTGTGACTCACATTTTATGGGGAACATTTTAGGTGCGGGATAGATACTGGTGGACGGCTCACACTCGAGGCCTCAAGGATGAAGAAAAGTTGACTTGTGACTTTTAAAACCATATTTTGTAAAACATTTGCTAAATTTGATTTTGGGCATGTAAATCTATGAAAAAGAATTGTAATCAAACTCATATGGACTATTTTTAATGTAAAATTGCACCTTGTTATATGAGTATGAATAAATAGACCCGGTATGGTCAATGTTGTATGATTGCACAAGTTCTGTTTTGGGTAAATCTCCCTGTACAAAGGAGACTCTGTCTGAATATTGTTAAATTATGGATTCCAGTAAATGGGGCATGACGACGTGATATCGAGTTACACCGTGCACGGGTATTTTGCGGGTTGATGGGTGATCAACGGGTTGAAAAAGGACCCCCAATTTTTGGGGTGTCACACTTATTGTTAGCGACAAAATAGAATCGGTTGCTGAAGTTTTTTTATATTTAGTGATGAATATAATTGTCGCCAAAGTTTATATATGGTCAAAATAATTTAAGTTTTTTTGGTGACGAACAAAATATTGGCAACCAAACGAGATGATTTTTGGCGATGAAACTATTGTCACCTATTGTGAACTTTTGGTGACAAATTTGTTTATATCGCTTAAAACTTTCCCAGAAGACGAGCCTAATGCGAATAAATTAATTTGCCGCCGAAAATTTTTAGCGATCATTTTTTACTTTTTGTGAGGAGTTAGTTCGTTGGTAAAGAGAAAATTAGGTAGAAAAACCCCAAAAAAACTAATGTTTTATACAAAATAGATAAAATAGAAACCAACAAAAAAATTACATGGAGAGAACACCATTAGTGATCTTCACAATTCAAGTAGGGAAAGATTGTTCATAATCTGCTTGGGCAAAAAAAGATCATGCTCCAACTACCATTACAAATCTCCTTCCATACTAAACTCTAATGTTCTACCGGCCATAAATTCAATCGACTCACATAAGATCTTCTTCCCTGCTAAATTATGTAAATATTTTCAAACTATAACAGAATACCTTGAATTTTGAGGGTCATATAACATATTGTTAATATGCGAAGTAGAACTCAAGAGCCACAAATTTTATTGAGAGAGCATATGAAATAATTACAAGCTGTAAATTCTACATTGAATGTATATAGTACATTAATTTGCCCAGGGACGAGGAGAAGAGGCATATCAGGTGGGTTTTTATCCAATAGTTTTAACACATTCATTGATGTATTTATTTGACCTTTTACTTTCCAAAGGGTATGGTATCTTTGTAGAAGGACACCATAAAAATTTGAATATTTCAATGAAATTGTATTGGTATTATTTATTTTATTAACTCTATTATGGTTAATAAAAAAATTTGCACTTTTGTTGACATTTTATATTAGTATAAATATAAATATAGATATGGTGGTCTCAGGAGCAATAAGTTGGAATAGTATGAAACTGTTACAAGAGACTCACGATAGAGATTCATAACAAGTGTGGAACCAAGGAAGGAAATTGAGGCAAAGAGAACGGTTGAAGATTTAGGTAGTTGTCATTGATGAGTTTGATTTTAAATTTTCTTTTATGTGTGACATATATGATGAATTGAGGAGTAGTGGTGGTAAACAAAATAGGGGTTTTGCGATTCTTGTTTGAGTTATTAGTAGTACTTCTTGTAATTAGTGTCCCTAATCAGAATTAGTGGACCGAAATAATAGAAACTTACTATAGACGGAATATGGGTGACACATGTTAAAAAAAATGACATACAAGGAAAGAGTCATAGAATAAGGGAGAAAGATTAATATTTTGTTGTAGTATACTAGTGGTCACAATCCTTTTCAATGTTGCTATTCACTTTCATTCTCATTAGCCTCCTGAAGAAGTCTTTTCCCCTTTTTCTAATAATTAGTGTTGGGCTTTTGTGGAGCCTAGTTTTTTGTGTTGATCCGGAAGGTGACCCGACCTGAAATAATGTTGAAC
>CM042198.1:14564006-14580458 GCA_023539305.1 Ilex asprella | reverse complement strand
GGTGGCGGCACAGGTTGTTGCCGGGCTGTGGTAACGAGGTATAGAAGTCTAGGGTTAGGGTTAGAGGTAGGGGCTAGAATTTTGGCTCTGATACCAACTAGAGAAAAATGTGAGCCAAAAGGGATACTCAAACTAAGAGTAGAGCCCCATATATATAGTCAAATAATATTACAAAGTGACCTAAACAACTTTATAGTATCGGCAAAATATAAAAGTCATAATAAGGGTAAAAAGACAAAAATAACCCTAATAAACTAGGCCTAATAAATTAGGTTGCTATTACTCCAACCGAAACTAATGAACAACTATCTTTTTAATATAGTTATAATCTTGATCACACGGAACGGGAGCAGAGGCGAGAGTGAGAGCGTAAAAACAAAAAAAAATCAAAAAAATCTTAGAACGGAAGCATCTTATTATATACATATAATTTAATAAAAATTAATTTAAAAAATTAAATTTCATATATAAATATTTGACAAACTTTTATTTTTTCACTATGAGTTGATTATCAGGTCACAAATGATAGCCATAAATTCTAAGCATTATTTAAGTTTAACAGATATCTATAGAGTATTCTTTTATTAGAGGTAGATGATTATATCTAGATACCTTAAAGTGTATCATTTAATCACTTAGATTCTTTGATATTTAAAATAAAACACATAGATCCCTTGAGATTTGTATACATGTAACACTTAAATCTTCGGCGTCAATGTCCGTTACTAAATTCATTAGTAAATTATACTCAGACCTCCTAAATTTTGTAGGTATAAACAGTTAAACCCTTCAAGTTTAAAATATCACATTTAGACCACTTATTAGTTACCGAACTAACGAAATCTAGTAAATGATTAAATTATTTCAATTAAAGATAGAAGATATTGTATCTATTACGATTTAACCCCTTATTTGATTTTTTTGTTTTATTCCAATAGATAGTATAATAGTATAATAATTATGATTTTTTAAAGAAAAAATTAATTTTTTATTTTTTATTTTATTTAATAAATGACATAATAGAACATGAATTTTAGTTATAAAATTTAAATTATTTGATATTATATCTTTGATTGAAGTATTTTTAGTTTAATTATAATATTTTAAACTTGATTAGTCTAAATATTGCATGCCTAAAAATTTCAGGGGTTCTGAGTGTAATTTACTAACATATAGTCTAACGGATCTTGACAACAAAGGTCTAAGTGTTACGCGTGTACAAACTTCAAGGAATTTATGTGTAATATTTTAAATGTCAAGAAACCTAAGTAATTAAGTGATAAATCTCAGAAAATTTGAGTGTAATTCTCCCAAAATTATAAATTAAAATAGTTGGCGGCATCATTCATGCATATAATAACATCATCAATCCAATGCGGTCACAGCCTCGATTATAGATGAGACTTAACATGATATGATTCATTTTTAATTTTTTTGATAACTGAGGCCCCATTTGAAAATATTTTCGTTTTTTGTTTTTGAAAAACGAAAAACAAAAATCAAAAACGTCTTTTTTTTGTTCTTAGAAATCTTCCCTCGTTCATAAAGCAGTGACAGAAAAAAAAAACAAAATCGGTTACCAAACGAGTTTTTTTTATTTGTTTACTCTAAAAATCAAAATAAAAACGAAAAACAAAAAACAAAAACGTTATCAAACGGGGCCTGACTTTTTTGATTAACATGAATGTTTATCAGTAAAAAGGTTTTACTTTATTAATTTGACTTAAAAATCACGTCTTTTAAAAGATAACTGACTTTCTTAATTTAAATATTAATTTTAGGGGGTTACTTGGATCAATAGTTTGGGGTAAAAATGATAATTCACATTCAATTCGCGAAATAATTTTTTAAATTTGTTGATTTAATAATTTAAATATGGTTTTTTTTTTTGTTTAATTCACCGAATTTATAATTGAATTCATGAATTTTTTTAGTCGAATTCGTGAATTGGTAAAGTTGAGTCCGCAAATTCAACTTTACTTTCTAAACAAACAACAAAATAGTTGAAACTGCGAATTGACAAATTTAGATCCACGAATTCATGGCGAATTTGTGCACGGAGCGACAATCCGCACACCTAATCAGTCGGATTGTGTGACCCCGGTTATAAGCATCCAACTTCCCCAACCTCATCCAATACATTTTGAAGTACTGAACCCTCGTTGAAATGGTTAAGACCAACAACATTAGATATCTATAATATAAAATATGACAGATTTGAATAAGTTCATTCAACGGTCTCTAATAAACTCATTTAACGGTCACCAATATCCCTTTCAATTGTTGACAAAATTGAGCAGTTACAAGCAGATAACCTTGTTCTAGAAACTGTTTAGACCAAAATGAAACAATGATACGATGCTACCATGATGGATTGTTTGCAGGCAGCAAAAACAGAACCTCTCACATATTTAAATCTCCTACATTTCGGTTGCTAGCTTGACATTCCCATCATTGCATCAAAAAATAAACTCAATAATACAAATTTCAGTTCAACATCGAACTAGGTATGATTATTATTTGTCCTTTTCCTTTGGTAGGAAAACAAAAAAAAAAAAAACTATGTTGGGACATAGTGCAATGAAGTGATATTTAGGTGTATCAGATTTACTCCAACTAGATTTCTTAGTTGAACAAAGATTCAAATTATTAACTAGTATCTAAAAATAAGTTCTAACCATCATGGGATTTTGAAATTATGGTAAAACAATGGCTCCAATAGAAATACTATAGAATCCCTATCAAATCACATAAATTTCATATTGCAGATTCACCTTACCAACCCAATCGCATAGAGCAATGGTACACGAGCAGCTGTATACATAGATTAAAAAGATTCCATATCAGCACGAGGAGAAAACCAGTTTAATCTCATGATCAAGAACAGCCAATAGACAACAACATGCTGCCAAATTTCTGAGGAAATAAAACTACGTTGTGAGAGAGAGAACATATATATGTATGTACCAATGAAGAGAACCTTGGAACTGTCGTTTAAACAGTTGTGAATGAAAGTTGTAATACCCGCCCAAACTCAAGCGAAGTGACCAATGACAAGAAACAATAAGAACGTAGAGACAGTTTTTCATGGGAATCAACTCAACAACACTAAAGCTATAAAAGACCCACCATTATGGTATCAAAGCCATCATTGAACTTCTAGCCTCTATCATTTCATTTCTCTCTCTCTTCATTCATTTTTTTGCTGTTAGGTCCAAGATTGAGAGAAAATGAGTAATTATACTCACTATACTCCTCTTCCTGCTAACTTAATCCCCGACGAGGCCAACCCGCCGTGGAACAACAAAGGTGACAATGCATGGCAGCTCACCGCTGCAACGCTGGTTGGTCTCCAGAGCGTGCCGGGCCTCATTATCCTCTACGGAGGTGCTGTGAAGAAGAAATGGGCTGTTAATTCGGCCTTCATGGCACTATATGCTTTTGCTTGTGTTCTAGTTTGTTGGGTTTGTTGGGGCTACAGACTGTCCTTTGGACATAAATTTATTCCTATCTGGGGCCGAATTAACGTGGCATTGGAGCAAGATTATCTTCTAAAAGAGGCGTTTTTGGGTTATTTTCCGAACGCAACGATGGTGTTTTTCCAATTTGTTTTTGCAGCTATCACTTTGATTTTGATTGCTGGGGCAGTGTTGGGGAGGATGAATTTCTATGCATGGATGTTGTTTGTTCCTCTCTGGCTGACCTTCTCATACACCTTTGGAGCATTTTCTATTTGGTCTACTGATGGTTGGCTATCTACTCGTGGGATTATTGATTATTCTGGTGGATATGTGATCCATTTGTCCTCTGGAGTTGCTGGCTTCACTGCTGCATATTGGGTATGAAAGAATAATTTCTCCCTACTCTTCTGTTTTGTTCATTGACGAATTATTGCAGAAAAAAATTCGTGTTTTTTTCTCTTTTGCCGGCCATTGAATTTTACAGTTGAGACCAGAGATGTTAATTAAGGCCTACTTTCCAAGTTTCTATATACTCAGATTTGGTCTTAGTTGAGTATCACAGACTAGAACTCAGCTTAAGCTCGGTTACCGAGTTTCCATTTTTGCTCATGTTCTATTCATTGTCATATATTGAAGTTTGATTTGACTCGACTCGTTTAATAAAATGAACTCAAATTCAAAAAACATTCCTCTAATGGAACCTAAACGCCAAATCTTTTAATTAAATGTTAGTCACAGTCTCCATTAAGTTAAGAGCCCTACTTTGTCATATTGTCATCATCACCAAAAATATTTGTTAATAGATAAACAATGTTTATTTACTATTGAATTTTAGCCTACCTAGTCAAGCAACACTTCTTTGGCTCAACTTGAATATTAAATGAGCATTTTAATTTGATTATATTTAGCCAATATTTTTAAAATAAATGAGTTACTAATGTATAGGGACTAAGCTGAGTTTGAACGACTCAATTCCTTTAACAACCTTAATTGGAGACTAGAATAAAAAAAAAAATTATTCCAAGAGCGAAATGTTTTGATCCGATTTAATATTCTATTTTTTCTCAATTTCTTTTATTGCTAAACTACTTATCAAGAATTTGAGTAACACCCATTATCTACAAGAGAGTGTCATTATCCGTAGTAAGGGATCTATCATGAAAGATTAGAGTTAGATGTACGTAATTTTACTCCTGTAGATAGAACAATTTTTTTTTGTGACTCAATTTTAGGGTTAAATGAAATAATCTTACCGCTACAACAAGACCGCCATCAATAATTAATCTATTATTACGAAAAATTAATATAAACATATGTGAGTGAAATGGACACATGAATTATCATTTTCTCATTCAGGTTGGTCCTCGTTCAAACAAGGACAGGGAAAGGTTCCCTCCGAACAACATCCTACTGATGATGGCCGGGGCAGGGTTGCTGTGGATGGGTTGGTCGGGGTTCAATGGCGGAGACCCTTATGCGGCCAACATCGACGCTTCCTTGGCAGTCTTGAACACTCACGTCTGCGCCGCCACTAGCCTGTTGACATGGCTCATTCTCGACGTTGCGGTCTTCGGAAAGGCTTCAATCATTGGTGCTGTCCAAGGCATGATCACTGGTTTGGTTTGCATCACTCCGGCAGCTGGTACCTTCAGAAAACCCTCAAATTTCTGCCGCTAACCCTACACATATTGATATTAAATTTTTGGGTAGATTTATAATTTATATTCTTAAAGTATGCAATAAAGAATTTATTTGGTTCTTGAGGATGCACCTTCAATAGTTAAATCTTTAAAGTGTTAATCGAGTTTTATTTTAGTCCTTTTATCTAGATAGGTTAATTTGTTTTACAAAATAGCCTCGTGTGACATGGCCAAATTGGCAAATTTGTCCAACAAAAAATGATCTTAGATGTTGCGTTGAAGTTGATTAGGGTCCGTTATCTATTTATATCTATATCTATTTATATTTATATTTCTACTATTTATAAATGTAGTATTTGCAAAAAAAAATTGATTTTTTATTTTATCTCTAATTATTATTATAAAGTTAATTATACCCACTCATATATTTTTATTTAATTTTTGTTTTTTTACTCCTATTTAATTTTCAATTTATTTTGAACTCTTTTACAAAGATTTTTAAATTCTTTTGAACTAATTTATTAGTAGTACGCTTACATACAATTTTTTATCTATATGAAGAACTAAAATTTTATACATATTAAACTATTGTACACATGTAATTATCATATTGAATTCTACGATAAAATATATGTTATGTTTTATTTTTTGGTATATAATATTGTGATAATATTATAAGTAATACAATCAATCTATTTAAAAAAATAAAAAATTAACAATTTTAAAATATAATTTGATGTACAAATGGCTAAAGGGGTCAGATTAGATATTCAAAGACTTATAAAATAAAATAATAATTTTTATTTATTATTTAATGAAAATATGGACTTATTGTTTGTCATCTAATTTATTATTTAATTTAATTACACATATAATTCACATTTTTTATAAAAAAATATTATTTAAATTTATTTACGTGCAAGGCACGTGATGCATTGCTAATTTCTATAATAATCATTTTCTTTGAGAGGAGGCTTGAAGTCTTTCCTCTTTAACTTTTTTTAAAATTTTAGAATTTTAAATTATTTAATAAAAATTCAAATTTTTTATTCCAATTAACACATACATTGAACATCAGGTTAGTTTAATTGACCCATGTTTTATTTTTAATTAATAATAGATCTCCACTTTAAATACCACCTTATACCAACTACTTTTAAAAACTTTCACTTTTAATATAGCTCTTATTTATCTCAAATTGTTCATCTATTTTTTTTTTATATTTCAAATTGTTCATCTATACTTATCAACATTTTTTGTAAATATGGAGAATAACACTAAAACTCCCACTTTTAATATAACTCAATTTTTTTATCTCTAATTGTTCATTTATACTTATTAATATTGATTGCAAATAAAGGAAAAAAAATACTTTTGTGAAATAGTTAATTGCATCTGCGGGTAGGGGTAGGAAGTGGGGTTAGGGGTGGGTGTGGAAAGCGATTTAAAATTGTGATCACACAAGATAGGTGCTAATATTTCTGAACCAGATGAAACAAAATAAGATTTTATGATCTGAACACAAAAAAAAAAAATTGTTAGGCAAATATATACTTCTACCCAAATCATGTTGGTTACACGAATGCTTTTCGTCAAAACAAATTAAAGATTTTGAAAGTAAGGATTAAATTAAACTTAAAAAAAATTAGAGACCAAATAGAAATTAGATACATGTGACAAGAGTGTAAATTATAAATTATCATAAACTTTTTGGCCGTGTGTTTAGTCCTATGAAATTCTTGTACGTGAAAAAAATGCAAGTTCTAAATGACTAGCAAAATTGACACATAAGATTGCTGTGCACTAAACTATCTAACACGATGCTATTGCACTTGAATTTTAGGGGTTGTGCAAGGATGGGCAGCCATAATAATGGGAATTTGCTCAGGCTCCATCCCCTGGTTCACCATGATGGTTGTGCACAAAAAATCCAAGCTCCTTCAGAAAGTCGACGACACGATGGCCGTTCTACACACTCACGCCATCGCCGGAAGCCTTGGGGGCATCCTCACCGGACTCTTCGCTCACCCTAGGCTATGTATGTTATTCTATGCTGACTACAAGCAGTACGTTGGCCTCTTCTACGGCTTGCACATGGGAGAATTCCACGTGGGATTTAGACAGATAGGGCTTCAGCTTCTAGGAATTCTGTTTGTGGTTGTGCTTAACGTTGTGATCACAAGCTTGATATGTTTATTCATCCAACTCATTGTGCCTTTAAGGATGTCTGAAGAGGATATGGCTATTGGTGATGAGGCTGCTCATGGAGAGGAAGCTTATGCTATTTGGGGCCAAGGTGAGAGGCTCGAGAGTTCAAAGTTTTCTAATTACAATGACATTGAAGTGCCGGTGACTACGAGTCAAGTTGAGATGACATGATTTTGCATGTTCCGAGTTTAAGATGAAATCTATTATATTTTTTTCTCAATTCCGTTCAATGATAGACATTTTCCATATATTCAAATGGAATCCACTTATCCCACATTAATATATGATGAGTGATCTATCATTGAGTAAAATTGTAGAAAGAATATATTAGAGAGAATCTTTATCCGGCATTCAGAAGGTTACCTCATGTCCTCTGCAGGCCGGGAGAGAAAGCTGTATTTCCTTTGATGTGCTTCTTTTGTAGTAGTTTGCAACACAAAGATGGCATTATTGCTTCAAGACCAAAATAGAATAATGGTTCCCTTAAAATGTCTTTTGTATCAATTTGGTCCTCTTTTCTTCAATTGTCAGTTTAATTCCCACGATTTCTAATTTAACTTCAAATGACTAAGTCTGAAGTGACGATTAACAATTACTAGCAGATTGATCAGGTGCACATCGCGTGGTTGGATACGGAGATTTTCATTAGCGATTTGAAACTAATGTCTTTCATTGGATGATCTAAGTTCAAATTGGGAAGTTTAAGCTAAAATGACACAAAAAGAACAAATGGTCGAACAAAAAGAGATGGAACACATGTTATGCAAAGTACTTATATAATTAGAATTAATCGAAGGTTTAAATCACTAAGTATAGTGTTATATTTAAACTAATTTAATAAAAGAGAATATTAGAACAGAAACAGTAATGCACTTACTGTGATGCAGAACTGCACGAATAAAATTCAGAAAACCAAAAAATTATAATAATCTGAATCCTGTGTAATTACAGTTTTTTTAAGACAGATTTGCTCCCTCTCAGTGCTTAAGGTTGATAAGCAACTGTCTCTCAATATATAAAATATTTCATTTTTGAAGATATAACACTTCAATCTTGAAGTCTTCAACGAACACAACTTTGCGTTTATGCTTGAATCGAATAAGAAAGACTAATGCAACAATATGTAGAGAGAGAAAAACTCTGAATACTGAATTCAAAATTGGAGTGGATTGAGAATGGCATTGAGATAGTCTATTTATAGAACCTTCATGCTTGTTTGGATCACTTGAAGAGTCACAAGAAGCTCCTGTTCAGATCGAAGAGACGCATCCTCAGTCTAAATAGAAATGAAAGGAAAAGACACATCTGAATTAAACAGACACATGAGGAACATATGAAGAACAGACTCTAGTGCCAAAATCAATTTAACGTGCAGAAAAAATTTAAAATCTAGTTGGACTTTGAAATTTTAGTTGGAATACAATCTGCGTTCTAATACATTTGGTTTGACCCATAACCCACACTGCATCAAATAAACTTTTTCCAAAGCCCAAGTCTGGCCTAGTCGGGGAGAATAATAACCAAGGCAGTGTAGGCACTCGCTCTGCTCACAAAAAGTGTGGTACTTCTCAACCCATGAAGCCAACTAGGAGTATATTAACTCATCAAGTGTTGATCTTTATCCAATATAGGACAAGTCTTATTCCATTACATCAATCTTAGTTATTTTGTCACTTTGAATAGATCATTTTAAGACATAATTTCTCATTCAATACGTAATGGTCTTAAACAAATAAATATATGACGGTCAGCTTCCTCATGGAGGAGAACACGTTTGAACTTGGCCCCACCAATTTTGAATTGTGAATTCCACTTTTATTTAAGCCTTAAATTGCTTAAAAAAAATTGTTTGAAAACATTTTTTTCCAAAAACACATAATTTAGGGATTATTACTACGTTTTATCATTTTTTCCACAGGATGGTTGGATGCATTAAAGCCCTAAAACAAAGGAGCATATGCTCCCTAGAGAAGATAATATAAGCTCTAAATCATCTCTAGTTATAGTAGCTATGGTAAGAAATGTGAGTGACTCTTTTGCATGGCTAACACTCTTTGATTCTTTATTTTTAAGCAATCAATTCTTATTTTCTTTTTGATACAAAAGAATGGATATACAGTTAGACCACTTCACATACTTGGTAGAGGGAAATATCCTTCAGTATCACACAACTATCTGTAGGGGACCTCACTATACCTACGTATTCCACCACATGTTCTGGGAGCTAAAGAGTAGGTTTAGCCCTAACGAGCTGTTGTAGTTATGGAGACTTGAACCCAAGAAATTGAGCAAGAAAATTCGAGTTCATACCTACTAGGTGAACCACTCGCTGGTCAATCAATTCTTCTTTCATTAATATATATACTGCCATCTGGACAACTTCTTGGAGACTATTCAAATATGCAATCATACAAGGATATGTGTTGCAACTGAACATAATCTTATTAATCTAAAACATGGATGTCAACGTTGATGTTACGCCTAACAAATATAAGGGATGTTATTAGAATTGGACCTAGCTATAAGGGATGTAATTGAATTTGTCCTACAAAATCAACCTCCTAGACCAATGAAGTTTCAAAACTTTGCTGATAGTTTCCTACTTATATTGAAATTATTTTTCTTGGTATAAACTTCCCATGCTCGTTGAGTTATTTTACATTCTGATGCAACTTGTAAAAGAAAATGTGTCTGATGGTGCTCGAAATTACTTAGCCCAAGTGCGGAATAGAGATTGTGCAAGACCCAATAGAAGGTAGTGTGAATATTTAGGTTAATAAGGAAGTAAGAGATGATGTGGGATAAAAAATAAGATATAAGTGGTTCACCTTAGCCGAAAGACCAAGGCTACATCCATTGCAATGGAGACTCCTGCTTCTTAGAGTTTATACTTCATACTGCTTGAAGAAAAAGATTAGAGTGGGTTTCTAGGTTTTAGAGCCTTTGTGTATAGTGTCTCATGAATACAATTTTCTGGAACTCTATTATACGATGCATCTGTATTCTATTTATACATGTGGTCATCTAGGATTTTCTGGGATTCCTTCCTTTCCTTGGCTGAATATGTGGTCCCCTCTTCCTTTGTCCTATAGTGGTGTCTGTCACCCTGACGCAAGTTGTGCTCATAATCCTTAAAATGGCATGTGTACAAATATTTCCCTTTATTAGGGAGTGCGTGTTCATTAGGGGCTCTAGAGGCTGTCCCCTGGACACGTGGCACAACGGGAGATGCTCGAGATTTAAAGAATACATAGCTCCTTGTTCCCAGACTGATCTCCACCGAGCTTGATGTGGTCGAGCAGACATCTATCAATCTGGGCGTCGTTGAACTCCCTTCCTTGGGTTGTGGCCCATTCCTATGGTACGGTGGGTAGGCTGCAGATGGGACGTTTAGACTGCCATATAACCAAGAGGCCCATTGGGTGTTCTGGGCTTTGGATGGGCAAGCCGAAATCTATCATTATCAGTTGCCCCCCAGCCCTAGGTCACGAGGGTGACATTTCAGCTCTGATCTGGGGTTAAATACGTCTTTTCCAAGGTCATGACTACTTCTGTGGATGACGGTTTCACATGATTGTTGGTGCTGCCCTAGAGACTTGTTTTGTTAGCCCATGCCGACTTTGATGGAACAGATGTGCTTAAGGGGAATGATTATGGTCTCATAATGTAATTATTTAATGAAAAGACTAATTAATTGATTGGAAAAAATTGGTAAATGTGATAATTTATTAAAGAATTGATGTTATGTTAGTAATGGAAGAAATGTGTTTATTTTGCAGGGAAATACTTAAAATAGGAAAAAATAAAGTGAAAGGAGAAGAGTAGCTGAAGAGGAGCTTATTGGAAGGCGCGTTTGGACGGTGGAATGCCTTGCGTCCAGAACGCTAAGAACATGCATCTGGACGCATGTCACCAGCATGCCAACGCCAGTACCAAAGTTTAATGTTAATTGGATCTTTTTCCAAATAATGTTATATATAGGAAAGGATGGTTGTGTAGAAGATACTTTTTGGCTGTAGTGTTTATTTTTATTTATTTTTCCTTTGGTTTTAGTTTCATCATGTCTGACTAAAAGGTTTAGCTAGGGAGAAGGGAGATTCTCTTAATGAAATACGGTAATGTTATTGACTTATGAGCTTAATGGTATGTGATATAATGTTAATTTTAACTTTTGTTTATTAGAAAAGTTTTTGCTCCGTAAAAATTCTCGAGTCATTGTGTCTTGTACTTTGATTTCTTGAATTTTTCTACGAGACAAATAACTAGTTATTCCATACTTAAGTTAATTATAATTTATTTCACATAATAATATAATTGGAGAATTATTGGGTAAATTATGAATTTGATTGTTACGAAAGTTTGATTTATTGTAGACTTTTGACATAGTAAATACTTATGACCGACGACTAGTTCATTGATTTTTCTGGATAAACTTTTGGTTATAAACAAAGGCGTTTTCTTGTTCTTATTGCTAAATTTGATGACTTGAGTCAATTGACACTTGATTTTAGACTAGGTTTCAAAACTAAGTTTTTAATCATTATTGTATAGATTTGAGAGGGTGTACCTGATGCTCTAGTATTTTTCATATTGTTTTAATTATTTTAATCAATTTTAGCAGTTCAAATACTCTTTTGAAACAAAACATCTTCACAAGTTTGTTATAAAATTTAGTGTGGTTTCTGTTGTTTTCACAATTCCCTGTGGGTTCAACCTCATACTTCCGAGAAATTTATTACTTCGCACAACCTGTACTTGGGAGATCAATTCTAAAGTTGTAGGAGAGAACATGTGTTGTCTGGAGGGAGATCCCCTAATATAGTTTCCTCTGCACGTTATGCTCCACTTCCCATCATGGTAATAAATGTTGTGTATAAAAAGGGGGAAAAGCTTCTTTGCCTTCCCCACTTACATTTTGAATTCCTATCTCCTTTCGCTTCTTCTTCCTTCTTCTAGGTTTTGAGGTAGTTATTTTAAGTTCTTGGAGGTTCAAGGATTTTGCGTTTCCCATATTTTTGCGGTTCTATTCTAGCTCTTGGTTAGGTACATCTTTTTTTTTCTCCTTCGATCTAGATCCCTTTAACCCTCCACGATGGGGTTACGGGTTTCACGTTCTTATTTGGAGGTTTAGTTATTTCCAGAGTCACTTTGGTAATTTTGTATCCCTTTCTCAATTCATAGATTATCCCCTTTCTCGATTCGTAGATTATCCCCTCCTTTGAGGTTGTCCTTACTCAGAACTTGGTGTTTAACTCCTATGTTCTAGACTAATTGTGTTTTACAACTGTCCCTCTTACATTCTGATATGCAGTTTGGGCCAATAATGGGGAGGGTGGTGTCCGATTCTTCTTTTGATTCTAAGTTTGAGGAAGAGGTTGATGAGGGCGCTGATGAAGTCTCTGCGACTTCTTCCAATGCCATTCTTAGGAGAGGGCGTCCTCTCACCTAAGTAGGGAGGACGTCCCCATAATTGGTGATATATTGGTTGAGGATGACCAATGTTTCTTGTCATCAACAGAAAATTTCGAGTTCCTTCCTAGGGAACCGACTAAGGAGGGCTTGGGGCTGGTCCTTAAGGCTTCGACCTTGGCCCCTTTGGTGGAGGCTTATTTAGCGTTGCCCCCCATTCCCTCAATTCGTCCAAATAAGTAAAGATCCAGGGGCATTTCAACTTCTGCCCCTAAGAAGAAAAGGCTCATCGAGACCTTTTCCGACTTGACGTGTTGTGCTGAATTGACCTCGAGCCATCTTGATGACGAGGACTTGGAGGCTCTAAGGGAGGAGTATTCCTTTTTGGAGTCTATGTTGATCCACCCTCCAAGGGAGGATGAGAAGTACAATTCTTCCATTCCTAGGATGACCTGCTTTATCGAGTTGGCTTTTCTTGTTGGCCTCTGATTTCCTTTTATCCGAGACACTCTTGTTTTCTACAATATCTGCCCAGCCCAGGTGTCTCTGAATGGTTGGGGTTTGCTGATCAACTTCTTCATTCACTAGTTTGAGAGTGGAAACAATTTTTTGCACATAATTCCCAAATTTGCCTCCTTTTTCCAACACAAATCTTCTCCTTTGTTGGGGTTCCTCTACTTTGCTAATAGGGTGAAGATGAATAGTCTAATTTCTGGGCTCCCATCTTCTAACAAAGGGTGAAAGCTGAAGTTCTTTTTTGTTGAATGAGATTCCTGAAAATTTTCGGGAGTACCCGGCGATGTTCCTCGCATTCCTCTGTTCTAGGGAGTCTTAAAGAACACTTGTAAGGCCAATAGCTACTTATGCATCTGTGTAAGTCTACTGGTGGTATCCTCTATTTAGGGGTGTCATACTAACTTTTGATTTGATTTACAGGTTTTTGTTTGATGTTTGATGCTGCGGAGACTGTTAGGGTGGCCAATGTTGAAGCGTTCGGTCTAAAATCTTTCTTAGATTTGGTGACCGAGGAAAGACTTGCAAAACACGAGCCTGGATCCCAGGTGGACAAGCAGCCTGCCCATGTCGCGGAATAATTTTTTGCAGACTCTGTTGACCCAATGGATGCCGAACTCATCATGGAAGCTTTCAAGAAGATGAGGAAGAGGAGGAAGTCGTCAAAGACCTTTGATCCGCCTCCGAAGGAAGAACCGATATCAACTTCTGCCTTTTGGAGTAAAAACGCAAGGACTTAGCTTCTCTTGAGGGTGACATCTCCTCTTCCTTGCCCTTCAAGCCGTCCAAGAGCAAATCTCCTTCGAAAAGATTGAACCTTTGGTACTCCTCTTCAGTCGTCCTTGTTAGAGGGAAAAATGGGGGAAGTTGGTCCTATTCAAATGGTTTCCCATTGGAGTGGGTTTCTTTGTCACCCTGAGGCGGCTGTGAAAGTTCTAACTGAGCTGGTCTTAACCTCAGTCCCTGAGGTGGCTATATAAGTCAGTTTTAAGAGGAAGATCAAGCATGACATCTAGGGTATGCTTGAGGTATTATTCATTTTCTCCTTATCCTGTTGGATTATTTTCCTTTGGGTCCTTTTTCCATCCAGTTGTATTGATCATGTTTTCTTGTCAGTCCCTGGTGTGTGTGAAGATAATGGAATTCCATCATGACCATCTTGCGACTCTGCTAGCTGCAAAGAAGCGTGAGCTGAAGGACGTACAGGCCGCCACAAACTCTGCCAAGGCGGGGAAAAACATCGCTGAAGTGAAGTTATATGTTTTGATTGTCGAGGTGGTCGAGCTAAAGAGGATCTACGATGATCTGAATGCCTGTTATCAAGACTCCGCCAAGCTAAAAGATGTCAAGCTGAATGCCAAGGACGACGAGCTAAAGGCGAAAGATGCCGAGGTGTTTTCTCTAAAGTGGAGGATTGATAAGCTCCTTAAGGAAGGTGTTTCCCTCTTTGGGGAGGGGTTTATGAACTTTTCATGACCAAGGTAAGAAAACATATCCCAACCTGGACTTGGACTCCTTCATGCCTCAACTCGAGGAGTTAAAACCAGCAGATGTGACTACAGGGGCCCCTACCAAGCTAGTTAATGCAGGTGAAGGAGCTTTTACTGAGCCTGTGGATACGAACAGGGAGCCTGCTACTGAGGTGGATGGTGAAGACATGGAGCTCACTCCTGAGGTGGCTGGTGAAGATAGGAAACTCGCCGTATGAACTTCGTTCTTGGCTGATGTTATCTCTTCTCTGTTATAATTAACTTTTTGTACTTGACATTTCCCCCTTGTACTATCCTTTTTTTGTTAAATGAAAAACTTAGCGTATTTTCTTGTTTGTTGGTTCCTTCATTCTCTCTCTCTTTTTTTTTTTTGAACCAGTAGGTAGAATAACTTATCATGAGTTGTGCCTAACATGGCCCATTGCCAAGGTGGTGTCCAACGCTGCCTCGTGACTACATTACTCTGTTTAGTATTACCCCAACCTTCGTGGAACCAAGGCTGGCCCTTTCACGAGTTATCTTAGTTTGCTTGAGTTATTTTGGACTTTTTCCATTTCTTTTTGTGTACTCCAAACTTGACAGTTTTGTTCTGTTGGGAACGTGCGCTGCCAGTGGTAGTGGTGCCTCCTTAAAAGTAGTGCCCATCTTATCCACGTTTGACACGTGTTTATGAAATTAAATGCAATTGATGCGCATGTGATGGCATCCTGCAGATGTGATGCGCAGCTCCTGCGAACTTTATAAGTAGGTCATTGCTCTTGCAACCGTTTTTGTCTTGGTACTAGAGTCTTTTCTTCCTTATTCATGGTTTTTTCTTTTAGGTTCTCCTCTTCGACTGATTTCACATTATGTTCTCATGGAGCTAACACTCACCTCCTATTACGACTCTCAATGGCTGATCTTTCTTGACGTTGATGTCAGTGAGATTGACGCTGAGGAAGCTCAAGCAATTGTTAACCGTTATGCCACTGCAACAAAAAGTATTTTTTGCGACGATTTTAATTTTGTCGCAAAAAGTTTACTATTGGTGACGATTTTATAATTTTGTAGCAAATTTCAATTTTGGTAAATTTTTTTACAATTTTTTTTAAAAACGTCGCGAAAATGCGATTTGCTCCTAATTATTTTTTTGGCGAGAATTGATAATTTTTTAGGACAAAAATTTTCGTCCCAGAAAGATTCGGGTCATCGCAAACATAAATAATCTAAAATTTAAAGTAAAATAAAATATAAATTTCTATTTTGGCATTTTTGGCGACGTTTTTTAAAAAACGTTGCAAAAAAACGATTCCCTTCTAATTGTTTTTTGGCGGGAGAAATGGCAGGAATTGACAAATTAAATAAAAATAACAATTTAATTAATTTTTCGTGACGTTTTTTAAGGTCACCAATAAACTTTTTACTTAAATAAAAATTTTAAAAATAAAAATTTAATTAATTTTTCCCAATGTTTTTAGAAAACGTCGGCAATGAAATTTTTACTTAAATAAAAGCTTTTAAAAAATAACAAATTAAAAAATGTCGCAAATAAATTTTTTACTTAAATACAAATTTTAAAAATAACAATTTAATTAATTTTTTGCGATGTTTTTTAAAAATGTTGCCAATAAACTTTTCACTTAAATAAAAAATTTTAAAAATAACAAATTAATTAATTTTTCACGATGTTTTTTGAAAACATTCCCAATAAACTTTTTATGTCAATAAAAAATTAAAAAAAAAATAATTATT
>CM042198.1:14541165-14555396 GCA_023539305.1 Ilex asprella | reverse complement strand
GACATCTCCAAAGATGGCATTTGACTGCAGCGAAATTTAAGTTGTAGGAAAAACTAAAAATTTCAACACTTAAGTTCCCAGCTGGGTTTTTGCGTGCTCTCACCTGGTTTTTCATGGTTTCCAGCTGGCTTTTCAGCTAGAATTCATGTCTTTTTCTGCGCTTTTCAGCTAGCTCTTGTTGTGTTCCTTTTGGGCAAATTGCAGGTGATTTTCGGTACTATTCAACTGGTTTCAACTGGATTTTCAGCTGGAATACATGTCATTTTGTGCCATTCAACTGGTTCATGTTTTGTTCTTTTTTGGATGGCATTGAAGGTGGCTAACGTTCTTGTTGCTTTTAAGGATGCTAGGCTGTTTTGGGTTATGAAGATGCTTTGTATTATCTTTTATTTTGAAGGTTTAAAGCCAACCTGGGCCAATGTTAATACCTCTTGTCACTACTACAGATTAATTTTATGTTATTATGTTTTTTCAAGTTTCATGACCAATCATTATATTGGCAATTCATTTGAATCTCTTTTATATATTGTTGTATTGGAGAATGTTGTGTGGCTTGTAGAGTTGTTATGATGGTGGGTTTTGACGTGTTTTTTTTCTGTATTTCGTTTTTTGGATTCTTGTTAAGATGTATGTCCTCCGATATGTACTTGAGTTGTACTTTTTAAATTTTCCTATTTTTGATAAGTTTGTTATTTATAGAAATAATTATTTTGTATCGGACTATGTTTACCTTGTATCCATTATTATTTGTCTTTTGTTCCTTGTAGGCTGGAAACATTCTTATTGATTCACGTGGTGGAATCAAATTGGGAGATTTTGGTATTTTCGCTTGCTTGTTCGATTCAGGTGACAGGCAATGCATGAGGAATACATTTGTGGGGACGCCTTGCTGGTATGTTTTTCCCTATCATATGCGTTTGGACATGAAATATTTCATAGCTTTCATTGGTGAAATGTATACTTGATCATCTTGGGAATTGCTAAGACATACCCAGCCCTAACAGAAACAAGAAAACATTAATAAGTACATCAAGAACACTTGAATGATAACACAGAGTGTACGGTAAAGCTGGGCCAGAGTATTGTAATGTTGACATCATAGAGTGGTGTTGTGTTGTCTTTGCTAGCAATAGAGAAAGGAAGAAGATCTGTTGGCACAAAAGAAAATATCCGATGGGCAAAAGGAGGAAATGTCACAGGTTTGATTTCTTGTATCCATAGCAATAAGAAGTAAAGATTTTATAATTTGATGAACTCGAATTTCTATGGATTTATGTTTTAGTCTTTTGTCTCCCTTATCGGAGTTTAAGAGTGTTTTTTCTCTATTGTATATTGGTGTTGGTAGTCAATATTATTCATAGAAATCTTACTTTTCTTGTCATTCTATGTGTTATTTATCTTGGTTATTGTCAGATCACTACCAAATGGCAATGGCAGTTTGTCTGGTTGTTCATTTTTATGAGTCTTGTTGTCATGCACATATTTATGAATAAGACACTGATTATCTGGTTAAATTATCACAACTTGGCTAATCACATGGTTTTTACTTTTAGACTTAATTCTGTCTGGAATCTGGATTTTGTGAATCTGGTATGGCAATTTGTCTAGGTTTAATGACTCTTTGGATGCCATGCACACAAGAAACTGATAATTTAGTTAAATTATTAGAGTTTGGCTGATAACATGGTGCCCACTTTCCTTTTATCTACTTCCATCGGGGAGAATTTTAGAACTATGATTTAGAGATAGGATCATCTAAATTAGGGACAATGGAAAAAAGCAATTTATTCTACTACCATAGCCAATGTCTCCACATATAGGTAAATCATCTTATATCTGGCCAAGATGGCTGGGTCCAATCCCACAGTATGTTACAATTAATAGAGCATAGTTTCACTTAGTTTTGGGCAATTAGTTAATCGTGATGACATAGATGATATGCACTGCTTTGTTATTTTACATTGATGAGTTGTTGGACTATGGTACTGCAGAGCTATGGTGATGCTATGTTGCTATGCTGGGAGATGATTGGAGCTCTAAATTAGTGACTGATGCAAATTGTAGCATATGTTGCTGGTTAGTTTTGACGTATGAAGGAGAATTTTGTTGGAATTTTATTTTTGAAGGATTAAAGCCAACTGTGGCTTTTCTGTTTTGGTAAAACCTTGATTACTTTGATTCTTGTAATTTTGGTTTATATCAATAAATTTTTTCATTTTCCAAAAAAAAAAAATGTATGTTGAATTGAAAAGATTTGAAATGTATTATTGGTGTTAGTTTTTAATTGAACACAGGTATTATTGGTGTACAGACGAAAAATTATATTGGACTATAATTTTTTATGAATTATTTTTAAAAACATGAACTATTTTGCGACGAAATTAAAATCATCATGAAAAATTGTAGGAATACTCCTTTTCGCGACGATTTTTATACGTCACAAATGTATTTATTCAATTTTTTATCCTTTTTATTTATGTAAAACATTATTTGCGATGTTTTTTTTTACGTTGCTAATATTAATTAAATTATTATATTTTACATTTTTATTTATGTAAAAAACTATTAGCGCCGATTTTTGTACTTCACAAAAAATTAATTAAATTAATATTTTTTACATTTTTTAATTTAAAAAAATTATTTGCTAGGATTTATTTACGTCATGAAAAAATTAACTAAATTATTATTTTTTACTTTTTTATTGATGTAAAAAATTATTAGCGACGATTTTTTACGTCGCGAAAAATTAATTAAACCAATTTTTTACATTTTTATTTATTTTAAAAAAATTGGCCACGAATTTTTTACGTCTCGAAAAATTAATAAAATTATTATTTTTTATTTTTTTCGCTTGTGGAATAGATTTTAGCGACGATTTTTTTTTGTCGCAAATAACTTTTTTGGCGATGAAAATAAATGTGCATCACAAAATACTTTCTGCGACAAGGCTATTGCGACGAACAGACGACAAAAAATAAACGTCGCAAAAAATAATTGACGACAATTTTTTTAAATTTCGTGACAAAAAAAATTGTCGCAAATAACGATTTTTGTTATAGTGTATGTTTCCTAGTGGAACGACTATCTATGCTGCTGGACGCTATTCATATCATCAATCCTTGGAGAGTTTGGTCTGTTTCTTTGAAGTTCCCTTCCAATTGGACCTTCGTTTCCCTATTCCTCCCTTTGCTAGGGAGGTTCTGTATTTATTCAGTTTTTTGTCCATCCATGATGATGCCTATTGGGTGGACAATTTTGTTAGTGTTCACTATGTTGTGGGAGTAGATGTTTACTCGTCCTCGTGCTACTCTATTGAGTTTCTTAATTTTTTTCACCCAGTGAAAGTATTTGAGTTCTATTACTTCTCCCCACGACAGGAGGAGAGATGCCTATTATTGACCTCCCTCTTGAGCCCGAATGAGGTACTTCTTTTTGTCCGGGATATGTTGGGAGTTTGATCCCTTGATGACGTCAGTCAGGGTTCCTACGGTCTAGGGGTGACGTGGCCATCTTGGTGAGTTCCCCCGACTTGATGACATTTCTTCTATTGATTTTCCCCTCTTACGTTTGTTGGGACCTAACTTGGTTTGTGACCAAATTTCTTCGTGTCGTAGGCGAGTACTCGACCCTGACTGGTGAGTCGCGATCTTGAGTTGATCAAATTCGAGCTCAGTTGCCCTTTTCTTATTTAGAGCTCATGCACCTCGAGTTGGCTGATATCCTGAGCAATCGTAAGTATCTATCATTCATTGAATATAGTGTTGTGTCTTTCTAGTGGATCCCTCCAAGCTTACCATTTGATTGTCTTTCTTATCTAGGCCCTATCTTGATCAGTGACAGAGATGATATTGTAGAGCAAGTGGGTCAGATGAGGTGGGTACGGAGTCTAGGATCTCCAGCAAAAAGGGCCAGGCTCACTAAGGATAACTCGGCAAAAGCGTCGGGCTCAGTTAACAAGCCCAAGGTTCCACCCAGCGTTGATGACACGCCAGTGCCCGCCTTAATGCCGAGCTTCCTTGTTGTGCTCGAGGTTCCACCCAATTCTGACGAAGCACCAATGTCAGCACCAGCGCTTAGTGTTGAAGCAACGACGGGGATAATGGCTAGTAATCCCTAGGGAGGGCTGGTTCGGCATGGTTCCTCACCCTGTGGCATGGAGGATTCTTGCTCAGGTCGGCTTAATCTGGCCTTGATTATGGATCTTGAGTGGAGCTTGCTGGATTATGTGGCTATAAATAGCCAAGCCCTTAAAGAGCTGATTCCCCAGATCGATCTTTGTCGCTCTGTCAACCAGCCTTTTAGAGCTAGGAGTCAGGATGCCTTGCATGCACTTCTTAAGGTAAGGTTTATCGTCTTTTTTTGTCTCTGACCTCTCTTGTTTCAACTGGACAATTTGAGGGATTCCTTGACTGTTGAGCACCAGTTGGTTGAGAAGCTACGCAAGGAGATCGAGAAGACCAGGAAGGAGGCCGCCGATGAATTTGTAGATGGGTTTTTTAATTTCGAGGACTAAGCGGCCGAGAAGTCCGCTGACCTTTGTCTGGATCAGTTCAAGCCTTGATTTGACCTGCCTCTAAGTGGTCCTTCTGGTGTTGCTCCGTCATCCAGCTAGCCTTTTTTTTTTCTATTTTTTTTTGTCATTGTTGTTCTATTTTTTTTTTGCTTGTAAAGTGTAATCCTTCTTGTTACTGAAATGAAAAATACCTTAACTTTCTCTTGGTGTTGTTGGTTATATGTCGTGTCCCTTCCTTGTCCCCCTTATTCCAAGGAGGTCTTGGCATTGTTGGAGTAGGTTTGTTGTTTAGTTACTCCTTTGCCCTTACTTTAAGGAGGTCTTGATCTCATTAGCGTGGTTTCGGGGTAGTCCTGAGTTGTGCGAGGTCGAGCTACAAATTTTTGGGCTCTTCAACATTTTACTAGTTCTGCTTGGCTGTTCTATCTTGCTAGTGTCGTATGCTCTTAGATCGAGGTGTACGTGTTCAAGTGAAAAAGCAATAAATAAATCGTTATTCGCGCCCACCTAACTTCACCTAACTCCCAATGATGTCGCCTTCATTAACTTCTACCATGAAGTTTCTTCATTATAAAAGTGTAACAGTTGCCTGTTTACTTTTGCACGCTATTTATTTGTTTTAACTTTGAAATTTCTTACCCTTCGCATTCTCTTCTTTCCTTTGCATCTTCTTCATACTTTGTTTGCTTTACATTATCATGTCTTCTTCCCCTATTCCTTTGTTTAAGTAGCGCATTCAGGCCATGATGGAAGTCCCATGGTATTTTGAGTTTCTACTCCTTACTATCATCACTGTGGCTGAGGTGGTGGAAATTACTCCTAATGGAGGCAATACCTTCTTCTTGCTGGCTTGACCATTAGGATTCCTTCCCCTAATGAACCTTGCAACCTTATCCTTTGGAGAGAAGTTTGAATCTTTGAGGGCGCATTCGAGATGAGTCTTCATTTGCCCATTTATCCAGCCAGAGGGCGGATTATGGCCTTCTTTGGGTTGTTCCCTTCGTGTCTCTCCCCAGAGGGATGAGGGTACTCTGACGAGCTCTTTCATTCTTTGGCTCTTGCAAGGCTATGATGATTTTTCCACTGCTGCCGAATTGTTATATTTTTTTTGACTTTGATTTGACATGCACGCTTCTATCGTCGATTTACGTGGAGGCGTTATGTCCCGTCATTAGTTCTCGACACCCCTGGCTCCTCTGAGGGATGGCTCCAACGTTTTTCTTTATTTTTGGGGACTCTTGGGAGTCTGCTGAGGCACGGTCTGAACATTCTTAGGCTCCTCATTCTTGGGGGTGTCTTCTAAACAGTGGTAAATGAATAGTAGTTTTGTTTTTCCTCATTCCCCTTTCTTTCTGGGGATCTTTTGACCGGTAACTTTCACTTCGAGTCTTAATAGTGTTTGTGTTGTGCAGATGGCCCTGGTCTAACTTCGAACAAGATCGTCAAGGTCTGTCGGCTTACTTGTGCCGAAGCAACTCGCTTCTCCACTCTTGTTACATCTCATAATCTTTTTCGATTTGGGATTGGTGCTAACCAGGATATCATTCTAGTTGTTGTTCTGAATCTTTCTCCTTCTATCATCGATGTAGACTCTTCTCTAACTAGGTCGAACGAGGATGTTGCCACCTTTTCAAGGGAAAAAGGAAACATTGACTAGATAGCTTGTTGCCATAGTTGTCAGATTCTTCCTTTGGTGAGATGAGGTTTATGGCTGTTGAGCTAGAGTTTGCATTGGGGGCTTAAAAAGTAGCTTTTTGAGGCTAAGAAGGATCGATACAAGCTGAAGACCAAGAACGCTCGTTTGCAGGTCACGAATACGAAGTTGGAGATGGAAATCTCCGAGCTGAAACAAAGATTTGGGGAGCTTAGACATTTTTTTTTTTGTAAATTTGCCATACTTCTTGTAACACCCCCACCCACCACGTGTCAACATATTGTCCGCTTTGGGCCCACTGGCCCTCACGGTTTTGTTCCTCCCAGGGTCCCTGGGAAAAGGCCTGTTAAGAGAGTGGCGACACTCGCACACCCCCATCAGAGTAGCGCAACGCAGTGGCCCACCCACCCTAACATATTGTCCTCTTTGGCACAGAGTCACGGACTACCGTTCTCCTCCTCTGCCCTCAAGGTTTTGTTCCCCTAACCTCACTTGGCGGGAAGACCTGTTGACAAGTGAGGCGAAGGGCTCACATATAAGCCCAGCAACTCCCCCTCTTTCAGCCGATGTGGAATACCAGGATATCACACTTCTGAATATAGTTTGGCCCTTTCTTTTAAAATTTTGCTTGTCCTTTTGTCTACTGCCAATTTTAACTAGGTAACTACTAGGCTTCAAGCTATGCTTATCTTGTCCTTTTAAAGAACTGAAAGTCATTGGATTGTTAATAATCAAGCTGAAAACCTCTTAGGCTAAAAAGCCTATTTGAGGATGAGCGGCTGAGGAGCTCGCGACTTCCGAGCTGAAAATCCTAGTTAAGGGTGTGCGATTGAAAAGCTCACGGCTTTTGAGCTGAAAAGCTCTTAACATGAAAATCCTACTCGAGGTCGCGCAACTGAGGAGCTTACGGCTTCCAAGCTAAAGAGCTCTTAGGTTGAAAAGCCTAGTCGATGTCGCGCGGCTTCCAAGCTAAAAAGTTCTTAGGCTGAAAAACTTGGTTGAAGGTGCGTGGCGGAAGAGCTTACAACTTCCAAGTTAAAAAACTCTTAGGATAAAAAACCTAATTGATGTCACACGACTGAGGAGCTCGCAACTTCCAGGAGTTGAAGAATTTTTTGGATTTACACTGTGCAAGTTTACTTGGCTAGAATTTTTAAATTTCACTGATTGGGAATTAGAGGTTTACAATTGACCTTTTTCCCTTTCACTATATTTTGTGCTCAGTAGCTATACTGATAATACCGCTTCAATTGGTCTGCGTTCCAGGAAGGCTGCAGGTTCTTCCCCTCTTCGGTCTGTAGCTCATAATTATCAGGTCAGATCACCCTCTTCACAATGTATGACTCTTACCAATTTGGGCCAGTTTTATATGCAAGGGATCGTTTCTTGTCAGGAGTAGTTTCTTGAGGACCAGATCACCTAGTTTGAAGTTTCTCTTCCTTACTCGTCGATTACAGTATCTTATAGTGTTCCTCTGATAAGAGAAAATTCATTGAAGTGCTTTGTCTTTTTTCATGTTTAAAGAGATCGAGGTTGACGAGCGGGGACCCTTCATTCTGCTCGGGATCAAAGAGTTCGGCTCTGGCTAAAGGCTTTCCAACTTTGATTGGGGCCACAACTTCAGTCTTGTAGGGAAGGCTGAATTGGGTCTCTCCAGTTGTTGTTCGCAACGTCGTCCGATATGCCCATAACACTACGGGAAGGTGATCAATCCACTAGGACTTAGAAGCTTCTAATCTTGTCTTCAATGCCAACTTGGTGGTTCCTCCGCCTGCCCATTGGACTGTGGGTGTACAGGTGCCAAGAAATAATTTTTGATTATTAGCTTTACACAGAACCACAAGAATTCTAGGTTGTTGAAATGCTTGCCATTATCTGAAACTACTTCTCTGGGAATGCCAAAGCGACAAATTATCAATTTTCAAACAAAATTCTTAACCTTCTGCTTAGTTATCTTGGTCAGTGCTTCAACCTCTGCTCATTTGGTGAAGTAATCCACCACAATTATGACAAATTTACATTGTCTGACGAAAATCGGTAGTGGCCCCAGGATGTCTAGCCCCCACTACTAAAAAGGCCAATGGCTAACGACCGATGTGAGCTGCTTGAGGGGATAATGAGGCAGGTTCCCATGGATCTGGCATGCTTGACACTTTTCACCATCTCTTTTGCATCTTTGGACATTATAGACCAAAAGTACCTTTATCGGAGTGTCTTTTTGGCCAGGGTTCGTGCGTGGATATGATTCCCACAAATGCCTTTGTGAATTTATCTCAAGATGTAATCTGCCCCCATTCCAGTAACAAACTTTCATTAGTGGAAAAGAAAGCACTCACTTATATAGCTTACCTTGCACAATGGTGAACCTTGCGGCCTTGTTTTTTAGCTTTGTCGCTTTCTTCTTGTTACGTGGGAGGAGTCCGTCCTGTAGAAAGGAAATAATGGGGTCCATCCTTTAAGTGCTCTCGTTGACAAGCATGGCTCGGTCATCGTTGGGATGGATATTTGGTTCAAGCAGGATCTCGATCGACGTTGTTCTAGATAGGTCTTGCTGGCTGCGGTAGCTAGCTTAACTAATGCATCGGTCCAGGCATTAGCTTCTCGAGGCACCTGGACAAGCTCGACCACCACAAATATCCTCAACAGGCTTCACACCTTTCTAATAGACAGAGTCATCTTGTCGTCTCGGGCTGCTCATTCTTCTTCTACCTGCCTGACCACCAGCTGAGAATCACTATGAATAATAACCTACAACGCATCCATTAATAAGTCTAAGTTG
Source organism: Ilex asprella (assembly GCA_023539305.1). Lineage (NCBI taxonomy): Eukaryota > Viridiplantae > Streptophyta > Magnoliopsida > Aquifoliales > Aquifoliaceae > Ilex > Ilex asprella. The sequence goes on along the minus strand of CM042198.1, from coordinate 14,546,450 downwards.
ATGCCAGTTATAAGAGCTTCGTATTCTGCTTCATTGTTGGAGGCTTGAAAGTTGAACCTCAATGCGTATTTTAGGTCATATCGTTCTGGTGAGGTTAGAATCAGGCCAAATCTGCTCCCGTGTGCATTTATGGCACCATCTATATATAATTTCCAAGTTGGGACATCAAAGGCACAATCCAGGTTCTCTGTCTGTTCCTCGGGTATTGGGGTGAACTCTCCTAAGAAGTCACCTAGTACCTGACCCTTAATTGTTGTCATTGGTGTGAATTTGATGTCAAATTCACTAAGCTCCATTGCCTATTTTACTAGTCTTCCAGATGCCTCGGGTTTATGTAAAACTTGCCTCATCGGTTGGTCGGTCGGAATCTCGATGGTGTGCGCCTGAAAGTAAGGTCTTAGTTTTCTGGTTGCCATGAGGACAACTAAGATGAGCTTCTCCATTTTGGGATATCTCTCCTTGGCCCCTCTGAGGGTCTTACTGGAGAAATAAATTGGCTGATGGGCCCTTTCTTTGTCCTTTATCAGAGCAGCACTAACTAAAAAGTCGGATACGACGAGTTAAAGGGTTAGGACTTCCCCCTCTCGGGGACTGACCAATACTGGTGGCAAATTCAGGTAAGTCTTCAAGGCTTGGAAAGCTTCTTTGTATTTCTCATACCACTGGAAAACAGCCTTCAGAACCTTAAAGAACATCTGGCACCTGTCACTAGAGTGTGCCACAATTCGCCCGGTGAGGCATTGTATTTTCCAAGTGTTAATGGGAGGCTTCATTTCTAGAACGACTTTCACCTTTTTGGGGTTTGCCTCAATACCTCACTGTTGACTATGAACCCTAGAAAATTTTCTGCCGAGACTCTGAAAACACACTTAGAGATGCTTGATGTGAAGCTCGGACTTAAGGGGTTTGACCAACATATCGTCAATGTATACCTCAATTGTTGACCCAAGCTTCTCACAGAACATTCGATTGACCAATATTTGGTAGGTGGCTCCAGCATTCTTCAGCCTAAACGACATAACTTGGTAACATAAGATTCCCTGCTCTGTAATGAAAGAGGTTTTTTTCTGGTCGTTAGGGTCTATCTTGATTTGGTTGTAACCTGAGAAGGCATCCATGAAACTAAGGAGCTCGTGCCTAGCCATGACATCGACTATCAAATCAATTCTAGGCAAAGAAAAACTATCCTTGGAGCACATGTAGTTCAGGTTGGTGAAGTCAATGGATAGCCACTACTTTTCATTCACCTTCTTGATTAACACCACGTTGGCTAGCCAAGTCGGATAGTCAACATCTCTGACGACCTCTGCTTGCAGTAGTTTGGCCACTTCTTCATTGATCACCTTTTGCCTTTGTGGAGCAAAACTGTCTGACCAGCTTGCAATTTGGATCAACGCTGAGTCGATGCACTATCACTCTGGGATCGATTCACTCAATATACTCTTGTCTCCAAACGAATACATCAACATTTTCTTTTAAGAAAAGGATGAGTTTGTCTTTGATATCCTGGAGCAACATCGAGCCTACGAAGACCACGTGCCCAAGGTCCTAGTCGATTTGCATTATCTCCAATTGCTCCGAGGGGTAGGTCTGGTTTCGAGCTCATCTCTCATATCAAGGTCTTCCAACTGAGCATATTATACTTCTTTCTACCTCATAGATGCCACGTAGACGTAGCACTCTCTGGCAAGGCGCTCATCTCACCTCACCACCCCAGCCTAATTCTCCTTAAGGAATTTCATGACCAGGAGATAGGTCGAAGAGACAGCTCTAATGGAGTTGAGGGAGGGTCTCTAGAGCAAGATGTCGTAGGCAGAAGGGGCGTCCACCACAAAAAAATGAACCGTAATGGTAACCTGGCAAAAATGGTCTCCTAACTTGAGGAAGATCTGGATGGATCCAATAGGCAGGACTCTTTCTCCAGAGAAGCCTAGGAGATGGATTTTCACGGGTTCGAGCTATGATTTGTCTATATCGAGTTAATTGAAAGCAGAAAGTAAGATGATATTTACAAAGCTACCATTATCGATGAGCACATGATGCACAACTTTATTTGAAATAATGACCTTTACAACCAAAGGGTCATCATAAGGGTGCTGACATCCTTCGAGGTCAGCATCCAAGAAGGTTATCTCCACGACTCTGCAATGGGCTTTCTGAATTATTTGTATCTCAAGAAATCGTCAGATCTGGCTCTTTGGCATATGCCCTTCTTGTAGAGATGGACTCACCTCCGCCTGTAAAGTCATCTGAGATGACCCTAATCTCTCCGAGGGCTTGCTGATATTGTTGAGGGGGTGGTATGACAACTTAATCGTCTCTCTTACGATCATTTCGTTCTCTTCCTTCACTTGCCACGTAGTATCATAAGTGGCCCCTCTAGATTAGGTATTCTATTTCCTTCTTCAATTGGATATAGTTGTCAGTCTCACAACCTGTATCCTTTTGGAAGTTGCAGTATTTAGTGGGGTCATGCCTCATGGGATTAGATTTCATCTGTGGGGCCACCTGACAAATCTCTCTTTTTGGACCTCATAGAAGATATGTAAGATGGAGGCATTCAGGGGTGTGAGTCAGGCTAGTACATATCTTGGTTGTAGTTCCAAGGGCGGGGGACCGAGGCGGTCCTTGACATTGCCCCTTCATTTTGGGAAAGGTTCTCTGTCCCTTTTGGGGGATCGTTCTCCCCCTCGAGGATCGATCCCATCTCTTTTCTTTTCTCGTATTTCGATCTTTCTTCTTCTTCTCTCCTTTGCCTATTAATGATGAGCCTCCCTTCAAGTGAAGGGCCTCCTCGTCCTTAATATATTTCTCGACTTTAGCAAGCACCTAGGTCATGGTTGCTTGAAGTTTCTTGGCAATAAAAAATAGGAGGTCCTTTAATTAGAGGTCGAGCCTCGACATTAAAGTAGTCAAGGCGAACATGTCATCTACACTTTTTACATTCAAAGATTCCTGGTTAAACCACTACACGTAGTTCTGAAGGAACTCATTGGGTCCCTATCTAATGCTCAACAGATGGTAAGATGGCTTCCTATAAGATCGAGCTCCGATGAAGTTAGACACGAACTGTACAGACAGTTCTCAGAAAGAAGAGATCAAAGATGGTTGCAACCTGTTAAACTAAGCTATTGTCGACCCCTTAAGGGTTATGGTGAAAGTTCAGCACCGAATAGGATCCGGATACCTATGAAGCTCCTTTTGGTTTTTATACGAGTTTAAGTGATCCACTGGATCCTTAGTTCCATCGAATTCCTCTACTTGCGGCATCCATAACTTCTGGGGCAGGGGAAAATGAAGGATCTCAATGGTGAATGGCGATTCAATTTGTTGAACCAAGGCATCCATGGTGACAGGTGACATGCGTATTTCCTTTTACTACTTCCTTGACGTTTCTCAGCTCTTGCTGGATCTCGTAGAACCTTTGCTCCCAAAACTAGTCCATGGTATCCTGTAGAGGCAGAGGACGGTCTTCTCTTAGCATAGCTCTGCCCCGACTACAGGCCTCGTCATCAGTATGTTCATCTGGCTGCCTCCACGGTGGTTTTCTCCAAAGTGGCTATGCTCGTGGAGGTCTGTGACTCCACATGCAGTACTTAGCGGTCATGCTGAGGAATGTCATTTTAAGCTGGTGGTGGAAGTGGCACAGACTATACAAGTGGTGCCTATGGGAGATGGTGTGCATGTATCCACATCACCTGGTCTTGATTCTACTTCACAAGTTACATCATGATCCATTGATATGTCTCAACTCGTTGAGATGATGGTGGTTTGCTGTCGGAGGGTAGTTCTCAACGTCCACTATTGGGGCGGGGAAGCTTTCTGGTAGGTTTTGCGGGACTTGGGGGTTTGCGTGAGACTTACTCATGTTTCGAGTCAAAACCATCAAACCAATAGAAGTATGAAGAAAACTCAAGAGAAATGATGAAAAGCGTTTTCACAGACGACGCCAAGCTGATGGTGCTCGAAATTACTTAGCCCAAGTGTGGGAAAAACGATTGTGCAAGACCCCATAGAGGGTAGCGTGAATATTTAGGTTAATAAGGAAGTAAGATATGATGTGGGATTAAAAAAAGATCTGATTGGTTCACCTTAGTCGAAAGACCAAGGATACATCCACTACAATGGAGACTCCTGCTCCTTGGGGTTTATACTGCTTAAAGAAGAAGATTATAATGGGTTTCTAGGATTTATGGCTGATTCTATAGAATCATAGAATCCTTGATCCTTAAAACTAAATAATCATAGAATCCTTGATCCTTACAACCTTAAAGAAGAAGATTACCATAAAATCCTTGGCTGATTCTATGGTCCCTTCTTCCTTTGTCCTGTAGTGGTGTCTGCCACCCTGACGCAAGTTGTGTCCACGATCCTTAAAACGATATATGTACAAATATTTCCTTTATTAGGGAGTGCGTGTTCTTTAGGGGCTCCAGAGGTTGTATCTCTGTCCCCTGGACACATGGCGTGATAGGAGATGCTCGGGATCTAAAGAATACCGAGCTCCTTGATCCTGGACTGATCTCTGCGGAGCTTGATGTGGTTGAGCATGCATATATCAATTTGGGCGTCGTTGGACTCTTTTCCTTGGGTTGTGGCCCATTCCTATGGTCGGGTGGGCAGGCTGCAGATGAGCTCTTTGGGCTGCCACATAACTAGGGGAGCCATTGGGTGTTCTAGGTTTTGGATGGGCGACCCAAGCCGAAATCTATCATTATCAGTGGCCACAACGAAGAGATGAGCATAAGATACCAAGTTAACAAACCATCTTGATTAACAATCTCAAGTTATATGGATTGTGTTCTCATTCAATGTACGTTATAGATCATGATATAGTACGATGGTGACATTATATATTTTGGAATTTCTTTCATCAATGCATTCTATATTTTCTTTTAGATGTGGAGAATATTGAGGGAGCAGAAAAGAGAGGATTAAGAAGGATGGCTGAGTATGTGGCTCAAAGAAATTAAGTCGGGCTCTTTGAGTTAATGAGTGGTTGAGAAACAACAAGAGAAAAACCTCTAGTCTCTCCCTTAGGCTATGGTGATAGATAGGTTCATTTTTATTTATCCAATGTGAGTGTTAGCCATCAAAGATGATTTAACATTTTCCTTGAAAATGAACCAAATCAATTAAAACCTCCATAAGTGATCAACCCCTCAACAAACTCAGACGATTTTTTTTTAATGGTCTGTTTGGGAAGGTGGATGGAAAAATAGTAGGATGGAAAGTAGAAGTGATATACTTTTCATCTTTCAATAGAGGAATCCTTCCTTCCCTTC
>CM042198.1:14528123-14540765 GCA_023539305.1 Ilex asprella | reverse complement strand
ATATGTGTATAATAAAATAAAAATATATATATATATATATATATATATTATTAAAAAAATATAAATACATATTTTACCATTCTATCTATATGTAAAATTAATGTATACATTATATATAATTGATAAATATGATATGTGAATATATCAAATCATATATAGACAAACAACATACATTTCAACACACATAATTAATTTTTCATCCACTTTTTCTCCCAATTTTGGAGAGATTAATTTTGGTGAGTTAGAAAGAATTAATTCATCAACTTTTTCATCCTTTCTATTTTACTTCCTTGCCAAACATAATATTTTATCTATCATTTTAACTTTTCATCATTCCAACTTTTCATCCTTCCATTGTTTCATCGTATCAAACGAAATATAAGACAACTCACATAGTCAACAGTTTACTCTTTTTCTTGCTTTAACTCTTTATCATCTAGGTTTTAAGATATAAGGTTTGTTTAAAAATAACACAAATGTTTTTTTGGTAGAGAAAGGTAGGAATTTTTGGTGATTTTGAAACAATAACTTTATAAAAAGACCAAAAAACTTTTCCAATGCTTGTATTTTTTATGGAGTATTGTTGATTATAATAGTAAATTTGCTTTTGCAGAAATAAAATTTTCAAAATTGAAATAATAAAATCCTACTTTTTTTTTTAATTTTGGGTCAACCTCGGGTGGTTGATAGAGTGTTATAGAATAAAGAAAAAATTACAAACCTAAAAATGGGGACATAATAAGCCTTACCCCAAAGGACTAAAACAATTCTCAATAGAATAAGTCAAGTGCAACAAGAAATTTGTTACAAGACATATTGAATTGACAAACTATACTATCCATTGAAATCCATTGAAAATGATATATTTCTAATTTCACAAACATATCATTGATTTTCTATCCCATAAAGTAAAAAAAATGATGTTTTTACAATATTATGTTAGAAAAATGATTATTGTAATCAACTAATTTCATGAAGTCACATATAATTCTCAATTAGATGTATGGTCATGAAGCTACAAAGATAAAAAATGAAAGCAAAAAAGAACATTGAAGTTGAAGTTTTTTTCTTTTTTGCTATTAAAAAAAAGAGATGAGGGTAAATGAGAGCGCTTACAGACCACCTCAATAGGCCCTCACTGGTGGGACCATGAGGCTCCTAACTGCGCTTGTTACTCCTCTCTTGGTAACGAACCTAACTAGGTTAGCATAGTGGTCAAACACTACCAATGTAGACTCCAAGACTCGAACATTCAATATTAAGGTGAGAAATTCGGTCAATACCCAACTAGACCACCCCACTCGATGGTAAGTTCAAGTTACAAAGTCACACTTGAAGAATTCCAAGGATCAATTAAAGTTTTAGGAAATGTATATGTCTCAGAGACCTTAAGTTACCTTTGTTATTTTTACTTCGGGTACTTAGGTTTAATAAATGAATTAAGGATGAGTTTCGTGCATGACTTTTAAGCATTCTATTGAAAACATTTTTGAAATATCAAATATTATTTTAAAAATATAGAATGAGTCATGGAACGTAGTCTTGTTGAGCAACGCTCTTGGTGCTCAATATGGCAATTTTTACTTGGTTTTAAGCTTAAAAACAAGAGGGATTGCTAGAAGCTCGCTAGATCATGACTTAAGCGATCTATGAACACTTGGGAAAAATTTCGAGAAAAGTGGGAAACTAGACCATGAAGATCGCGTGTTGACCAATTGATTGGTCTGCCAGAAGCCTCGAGCAATCTCCATATTGCTCAAACGGCCCCTATTCTAAAGATCTGGTTCTGCTCATTTATTCATTCCAATGACCACCGCCCCAATGATAGCTCGAGTAGTTCATCGTGCTGAGCTTTTTTTTACATCAATTAAACTCTATGTGCAAGACCTATATATATGAACATGTATTTTCTGGGGTTATCCCACACCAGATAACCTTAGGGTGTGTGTGTTATATAAGGAGCTACCCCACTTCTGCTTTTAAGCAGTTGTGTTGTAGTTTCCTCCAGTCCAAAACCAAAACTGGCATGTGTGCTTTCCAGGACTTGTCCCATGTGGGCTCTGCTGCATCTCACTTTAGGCCCGTTTCAACTTACGGGGAGGCCTTTGGTACTAGGTGGTGATGGGCATGGGTTATTCCACATCGGATAACCTTAGGGTGTGTGTTATATAAAGAACTACTTCCCTTATTCTTTTAAACAGTTGTGTTGTAGTTTCCTCCAGTCCAAAAAAAAAATGTATTTTGTCATGCCGCGAATTTCCACAAACCTGAAGAGTGAGGGAAAAAGAATAAGAAAAGTAAATAAAAGGTTATTATGTTGGATAAATTGGTTTCTCATTCATTTCTCACGTTTTTTCCAAAATTTTTCAAGTCATTTTTCTTCCATTTTTAACCTATTCCTTCAAGGTTTCTAAACCCCCATTTTTGACATCTTTCCCACCTATTTGAAAGATGTTTTTTATACTTAACACATCTTTTAATTTTTTATAAAATTTTGACATAATCTCCTTTGTTTTTCAAGCCCTTTTCTCACCTAATATTCACAATATTTCATAAGCTATCACAATCCACCCTCACTCGATGGTCACAACCCATGTAAATTAAACATACATCCCTTATTTTCAACATATACATATAATTGTCCCAATATACACATATAATGTTCATTAAATAAAAACATACTAAATGTAAATTGGGTTTACCCCCTTACACTTTAAAATGACCCAAGATATATATAATCCGTTATTTTTCCAAATTAAAATACAAGTCATTTGAGCTTATGCCTATACATACAAAATATGCCCCAAAGGCGAAATATTCATTCAAGCCATTTTTCTCTCCTTCCTTTAAGACTTCTTCAAGTGTTAAGTACCGGGAGCCTCATCTGTAATATGATATCCCACGAATGGGTCAGCTCAACTGCTGGTATGACAAAGTGCTAATGCAAGGAACAAATTTAAGGCGTGACATATACAAGTGTGCATTTTAAATGCTATAACACCTTAATCCCTCAATGCTATGCAATAATACCAAGTGCTCAACGCACACTATGTTCCAAGGATTCATGTATGCCAAGATGTCTTGATTTTTCTCAATGTGAATTGTATAAAACATTTCATCAAATACCTTGTCTACATGAATATAAAACATCATTCAATGGATTGAACATATGATTAAGCTTCACATTAATTACTTTCATAATTTCTCAAAGCAACTACAAATATACAAACTACCAATTCATCATAACTCTCAAACCATAAGAGTTTTTCTACATGAGCATAAGGTATAATATAATAATCCAACATATAAGCAATATACACCTTTACCATAACAACAAATTGTCAAGAAACTCAAAGAACACAAAAGTACTTAAACCACTAATTCTAATTTTTCAAATAAAATACCAACTCAATAATTTTCTAACATCAAGTAAACGCCTAAATCATTCAATCAACACATAGGAAGACAAGAAAACTTAAATTTTTTCTCAACTTAGTAAAATATCATACCTATAATAATTTTTCTCAAATCAAGAAAGTTGTGTTCGCTTTATAGCCGAACCGATCGGTGAGAATATATATTTTGTTGAGAGGAACAACTTTTTAGAAGGAAGTCTTGCAAAAATCTTGGTCTAGGAATGAGTTTTGGTGGCTTGAAGCTTGAATAACCTAGGGTTTTTCTTCCATTTTCCTCAAAAAATGTGTACTGACCATTCTCAGCTAAAAAACTGATAATTTTACACAAAAAAGTCTGTATTTATAGTGGATGGCAAGGTGAAAAATAACCCTTTTGCCCTTGATGAATCCGAGACCCCGTCACACTACAACTCGTCACGAAAGGCCTCAATTCGACATTCTATTTTAACCAAAGTTTTTTAAATTATTTTAAATGAAAATTTTTAAAAATTTATATTTTCGCTAGTGGCCGGGTTTGGCCGGTTCCACCTAGGCCAATCGAGATGCCATTTTTGTCTAATTTTTAAAATAGTTTTCATTTAGACTCAAATTCACACAGTAGATGTATTTTAATATTCTAAGTATGTTTATCTTCAATGACATACTTAAATTATGTTCTTAAACATGACTTATGCTTGAATAATGCATATGTAGTGCTCTACTGACAAAAAAAAAATATCATTATCTTTCAGATCTCTACATATTTTGTCATTAGAGTGAGCCACTATAATAAAAAATAGTCTCATCTAAGATCTAGAGAGCCAAAAACAAACCCTGACTATCCTTAAGCATCCAAATGTCAAAATTTACTAAGATTAATATCAAGCTTAATCTTCAAACTTGAAGAAGAGTGATCTCTTGTAGAACTCACCATAAATTCATAGCGATGTGAATATCTTGGGAGGAGTCCTTGAAGATTGAGATAATTGAAGTCGAATTGTAAGATTGATTTGCGTCTAGTGAAGCTAATACTTAAGACCTAGTGGTGGTGACTACGAAGGGCAAGATTAATGGAAAAAAATGTCTAATCATATATTTGAGTGAGGTATAAGTCTTTAACCTTGTAATTGACTTTGAGAGATAGTGGATTACGGTCCCATGATTTTTTCCGGAAAGGTTTCCCCATTGAAATGTTCTATATTGTGATTGTTGTTGATTTCTTTACTCCACACATACTTGCAATTTCTTACACACCATGTATTTGATAATATATTTATTGGATTGATTTATCATATTTATCATCATTGTGGTTATTAAATTGTTGGAAGGACATTGGAGGAATAATGATAGTGGATTTGCGTTGTGTTTGATTGTTAAATTGTGCATTCATCCCATCCAAAAAAGGGATTGTGCATTTGATTGAGGGCTAATTGAATTAAAATTGACTAATCAATTAGTAATTGAGATAATTACGTCAAATTGGGCAAGACTTCTACAACTAGTATAAAAGACATAAGCCACCCCCATTGGACCAATCTAAACCCCACTCCACGTATTAAATTGTGTCAGAGCGATCCAAATGTACTATCATATTATATTTTTGTTAGGGAAATTATATGTAACCCAAATTTGTATCCTAAATGAAAGAGACTATTGGATCAGTGAGTTTCATCAACTTGTCTCCGTTCATTTAGGATACAAATTTGAATTATAAATTTGAGTTACATAACATTGCCCTTTTTGTTATTATATGCTATTGAGGGTCCTCTTCATACACTTAGTCCCAATTTCTTTTGAGTTAGTCTTACTATTCAAGGTCTAGATTCTGATACAATTCGACCCATTTGACACATAAATATTGTACTTTGACATGTCTGCTCATTTGACTTTAGAAGATTGGGGGTCATAGCCTTGAGGTTCTAAATTACAAATTTACAATGACGATGAAATTAGGACGAAAAAATTAAGAGCAATTGTAAATATTTTTATTACAATCTTGTTATAATCGATTTTAACATTAAGATTGGTCCAAGTATTAAATGTTAGAATTAATCTTAAAACATAGAAATTGAAATCTCAATGTGATGTCAAAAATAATATTCTTCAAGCAATATTACATAGACCTAATTTGAAGGCTAATTCAATATAATTATTAGATAAAGTTAACTTTTAATTCAATAATTTTAATTGAATCTCTAAATTAGTCTAAATAATAATTTTTATTTTTTTGGGATTCCATAATATTAGCTATGATTTTAGTTGGGGCACTCCCGTCACTTCTAGTAGCGACTAACAATTCGGCGATCGAAATCAAACCAGGGGTAATACAGTAAAAACGTAGTCCAGTAGAAGTAACTAATGCAAGGTTATACGTCTAGGTCTCCCATTCTCTCTCTCATCGTCGCAATTCTGTGGAGGAGAAGCACTTACAGCTGCAACATCTATCAGGTAAAACCTTGGTCAGGATTTTCCCATATAAGCTTACATAGATGCATATATATATGTATTTTTTCTGTTCTTCAGTTCGACTTTTTTCCAAGCTCCTACGTCACCTGTTCTCGTAAATTTTGTTGCCAGTCTCGTGAATTACGTGTGTAAATTGTTCTTCTTTTTTCCTTTGATATGGGGACTGATGGATCTGATTATTTGCCATTCTGTATTAGGTTTTTTTAATGAAAGTTTTTGATTAATGTTCGTGAAAAAATTTACAATGGTTTAGGGTATGTGGTTCTGTTAATATTTTGACATTTTGGTTGCGTATGTATCATGTACATGTCTTTATAGGTGTATTGATTAAATCATGATTTCGTGTTTCTAGTATCATGGATGTCTACGGTGTATATGCGCATGCGTGTTTGGAATCTTTGTTTGCGGATATGGATTCTTTGATTCGTTTGTGAGTTTAACGAAAAGAGGAAATGATTATGGAAGCACTTTTTTATGTATGTGTGTACTTGTTTGAGTTCCATGGTGACTTATTGCTTAGGGAAAACTGCAAAATTGAATTTAATTTGAAACATGTGCAGTAGAAAATCCAAAGTTTGGAAATATATGGGGGCTTTTGTAGTGTTGCTCAATTGATAGATTGGTGTGCATAATGGCGAGACAAGCTGTTCTTTCTATAAAAAATTGGTTACTGGTTTTATTAGAAATTTCTGATATATTGATATATCCAAATATTCATCAATTCGGCCCTACACGAAAAAAGGCACGTGCCAAGAGGTGTTTGTTGGTTATAATTGCATAGTCAGTTACATTGTTCTTTTAGGCAAAAGGCGCATTGAGATCCCAAAGCCTTTTGAGGCCTAGACATGAGGAGTTCCATTGAAATGAGGCGTATGTTTGCTTGGCAAATACACAACCAAAGGCAAGAGATTAGAAAAAATCTCGAGCAAATAGGACATATTTCTTCCTATAAAAAAAAAATAAAAAAATAGAACAAGTTTCTTAAAATTATAGGCCAACTTTATAGTATTAAGAGAAACTTAAACCAAAAGAAGAGGCTTATTTCTTAAGAATGATTTCGGTGAATTTAGAGCTAGTTTCACAAAAAAAAAAGAAAATGAAAAATAGGAGAGAGAATGAGAGATTAGACAGAGATTTAGAGAGAGATTAATGAAAACCACGACACAAAGACGGAAACAAAAACACATAGATCAACGACCTAAGAAATACTTTATACTTGGATGATAGAGATGGAAAACAACAAAACAAAGATCAATGAGCCAAAAAAAAAGTTAAATGAGATTGAATTTGTGAAGTTCAAAGATGGTGTTCAGGGCTAGAATAAGGTATGTATACCTAGAGCTCTCACTTGGAGTTATGCATATTAATTTCGAATTAAGAATATATCAATGATGGATAAAAATGCACGCCTAATGCATGTGGACTAAAGCGCGTGACGTGTGTGTCATGTGCCTTGCCTTAGGCTTATTGAGGTGCTACAAGTGAGCCCTGACTCACCTTAGGCCTAGGTGTACTTTTTACAACACTGCCCAGTTAATTTGGTAAAGGTCATAAAAAGTGAGGTTGCAATCTGTGCCAAAACATATAAAAGAGAGAAAAGAACCAACTGACATGATTATGTTGTTATTATAGACAATCAAGCTTTTTCCATTTCTATAAAATAAAGTGAAGGGGTGGGGATTAAGGGAAATGATTTTTTTTTTTTGTTATTGATCACCATGTTGGGAAACATATACTATTCCTATGTTATAGGTTGTCTATGGAGTAATACATCAGGCATGGTTGAAATAGGGATAATAGATGAATTTGTGATAAAACATGTTTGTGAAACATTAAATTAGCAATAATAAAAGATAAATTGAGAGAGAATAGATTTGAGCTAGATGGTTTGGACATATATATAGAAGACTTAGGATTGCAATAGTGAGATAGAGTGATGCAATGCATAATCGATGGTAGTACGAGAGATAAGAGGTAAGAGCAAATAATTTGGAATGAGGGGCATAAAAATATATTATTGTGCAATCGATGGATAGCACGATGCTGGAATTTGATTCAATTAGTGTACTCCAAATAATTGGGATAAGATTTTGTTTAGTTGAGTTGAGATGACTATGTTGATTGTGATATGAATTTGGTTGGCTGAATCTAAATTGTGGCGAATTTCTTTTCATTCCACAAATGTGAAAGTGATTTGCGTATTGTTTGGGATAAGTTGGGTCAAAGTGGTTGTAGGGGATATTCCAAGGATAGTCATGTCTGATGGTATTTAACATAGTTTTAAAATTCGGTTCGGACATCAACTCAGGGAAGAGGCCTGGTCAATGAGTCATTGGTTGAACCGGTCATATAATAAAAAAATAAAAAATAATTATAAATAGGCTAAAAATCACTAAAATTATGAAAATAGAATGCTTAATGTATATTAAATCAAACAAAACCCCCAAAATCATCCAACATGTATCCAATGCATTCAATTTCATATACAACTTGTAAAGTTAAGCATCAAAACCAACTCCTCACAATTAACTAAACTCCACAATGAATTAAAATAGGCCAAAATTTATACAAATAATAAATCAACTAATTCTGAAAAATAATAGCAGAAGCAAGAGTAGCAAGCAAAGAGAGAGAGAGAGAGAAAGAGAAAAGCAATACCTGATCAGCCAAATATCTGCTGTAGTGCTATGAGTCGAAGAATCTAAGTCGAAAAACTTCGAAGAAGCTGAGTTGAAGAATCTAAGCCGAAGAAGTTGAGTCGAAGAATCTGAGCTCTCAAGTCTGTGTCTTTGATTGAGTGCATGTGTTATTGTGTTGAGAGAGAAATGGGGAGAGAGGGGGTGAGGTAGCCAGTGAGGACCTGTCACCTACAGGAGTCATGGAGAAGCAGAGTTGCAGAGGCAAAGATAAAAGAAATTGGGCAAAAATGCTCTAGCACTTGTTTTTATAGCATTTGACTTAAACCGTCCAGCTTAGAATAAATTGCGCGGTTCAATGGGGTTTATTTGGTTCTTTTGCTCGAACGATCTAATAGCTAAGCCGACATTGTTTAGGCTTCGGTTCACTGGGTCAACTCGCCGGGCCGTGTCTGGTCGGGTTTTAAAACATTGGTATCTAGTCTTTTGATGTGCATAACTGCATTAATTGTGTCTCACACAAATAAGGTCACTTTGATTGTTCAGCAATGCTACATGGTGAGATGAATGGGAAGTTGAAGAAGTTGAAGTTATTGTCACTGTTTTTGACCTTGATCAGGGTTTTAAAGTGTCGGTTGAGTTTGGGTTGACTCGGCTTTGTCGTATTCGCCTCAGCTCATATCGGAATGATAATGATAAATGTTACATAAATATAACGAGACTTGACTAAATCGGTGTTGACTCTGATGCGACGTAATAGTATCGGCCCAACTCGGAATCAAATCGGGATGTCTCGGCCAAGTCAGATTGAGTCAACACTGTGTGCTGCAAGTTGATCTATAAAATATTAATCAAGTAGCAAAAAGGAACCCAAAAATAAGGGAAGAAAAAGAACAATATCCAAATACATGAATTTGGTTTATAAATCACATCTTTTTGGCATCATAGAAAACATGAGAAAGAATTGAAAGGATATGTAGCAAAACTTGTAGAATCGAACCAGGGAACCCTTTCTTCTTCTTCTTCTATCTTGCGAAAGGAGCAGTAGCCTAGCCTAGTCGTTTGTCATTGACAGTCTTTGTTGAAGATTTTCTCTCTTTGCGGTCGATTGTCCTTCTCACCTCGAATTCTTTCTGTCTTTCTTTCTCTCCCTCTCATCATGTCTACGAGTGTATACGGTTTGGTGTTACAAGGCATTATAAATGTAACAATAGGGTAAGCATAATAAATTATATATGCGTCATGAGACTGTTGGTTGGGTATTGGGAGTATACAATATCCAAGGGCGGAGCCAAAAAAATGTTTCAGGGTGGGCACTTTAACACGTTTTATACTAATTTATAAAAAGAAGATGACACATTTATACTATTTATTTCTTCAATGATCCTTAAAAATTTTATGCATACATGTGTACAATAGAAAAGAAATTAATTATAGTCTTTTATTGAAAATGAGGTTAATTATAGTTAGTCACAATTGACTTTATAATTTGATAGTTTGTTCTAATGATTTCATTATTAATGACTAATACAATTAATGCCAAAATCACAGATATGTACACTAGAGGATATATCATGTATTTTTTTTTATTTTAAAATTTTGTGAGCAAGTTCATAAATTTTTGCCAAGTTTTAAACTCGATGCTAAAGTGCACATCAATAATAAATGGTCAAGTTGATCAAAAGATTTTAAAATGAACCCAATATGTCCAAACTAATTTGAATATGTACGAAGTATGCCCATTGTTAATCATTTAATTATGAGTGTGTACTAATTGATATGATAAGAAAATAGAGTAATGCTATAGGGACCTAATTTGAGGATCTAATTCAATGTAACCGTTGGATTAGTTGTGAGTTTTAAAACTAGATGAAACCCATTTCTAATCCAATGACTATATTATATTAGAGCAATGCTAGAGGGACTTTATTTGGGGACTTATTTAGGGGCTTAATGATGTGACATCAATATAACCATTTAATTAGTTGTGAGTCTTCAAATAAGGTCCAAATAGCATTTTTCATTAGATTAGGTTTCCAAATTAGATCATCAAATTAGGCCCCAATAGCATTTTCTAAGAAAATAATAGGGTGGACATAATTAAATATACTTCAAAAAAATATAATGCGTAATGGTAAGACAACAAAATTGAGGGTGGGCATATCTACAATAAATTCTACTCAACTAATATACTTTCTTTTTACATAATTTAGAAATCTATATATGCTTCCATACATAAGTTAACATTATTTTTTGATACTTTTATTTTTTGAAAAATTATAAAAATAACACTAGTTATGATTAGGATATGTTTTTAAATATTTATATTGACCATTGATGATAATAAATATTTTCAACAACGCCTTTATGATTTATTTTCACTATGGCTAATTCATGGATGTTGTTGTTTGTACTTTTAAAATTTCTGATGATTTTTTCAGTTTTTTTTTGGGGCATTTTGGGCATATCGACCGATACTCTATTGGGACGCCACGACCAATGTGTATCAGTACCATCCAAGTCGGTGGCTGATTTTGTGACACCTTGATGAATTAGTCCATGGAGACCAATTTTGCACCATTTTGTTTTAAATATGATTTGTCTGAACTCTGATAGCAAAAAAACATTAGTTTGACGTGGGGAGGGACATCTATGATCCTTGATGGCATGTCCAGGATAAGGCAAAGTTGTGGTGTTAGGTCTTGTGTATTCCATCGTGTAACTGCAATACAAGACTATCACTATTGGAGTTTGTGCAAGTATGAGCTTAAGAAAGTATTCTAGGGGCTTTCTCACAAATCAGGGTTGCGTTATTTTTCTTTTTTGGGCATGATTTTATCAGTATGTACTCAGTAGCAGCTTCAATTAACATGTGTTCTGTTGTCGACATGGAAACAATACCAGTTTTATGTGTTGTATTGGTTCTTTGTATTGTGAAGATTATTCTATAGCATCTCTGATATGTTTTATGCTGCTTACAAATGTGATTTTCTCATTTTGTATAAATTTAGGCATCTTTATGATTTACTTATTTGCTGATGAGAAGTAACAGGTTCTTGCTCCACAGATTATTGTTGATAGTGGCTTGACTTTTGGAGTAGGAAGGTTATGAGTATGAAGAACCCATTGGTTTTCTTGGATGTGTCCATTGATGGTGATCCCATTGAAAGAATGGTTTTTGAGGTAACATAAGTTGTACTTGATGACTTGAGTATTTACTTTTGGATCAAGAAAAGTATTTTTGTGATTTTTTTATGTGTGTAATTGATGCTTGATTTATGTTCTTTACTTGCGCAGCCATACTTGTTTCTACTTTTTGATCATCTGGTATGATGTTTCTCATTCCTCAATGCAAACGTGGATAGTAATTTCTTGTTTTGTGACTTGCAGCTTTTTTGTGATGTTGTTCCCAAGACTGCAGAAAATTTTCGTGCACTTTGTACAGGTAATATGTTCTTCTGTAATGGGTAGTAATTTGTTGGAACCTATGAAACACGGATAATTTGTGAAGGTTGACGTATCCGTATCGGATATCGTATCGAATATGATACTGGTCGGATATGTATCGGATACACATCAAACGTATCTAATAATAAATAAAATATATGGATACTTCACGCATATTTTGATATATAGAGAAGTATGTGTAATTTTTAGTTTTAATTTTTATCCCTTCTTTTTTATTTCACATATAATGCAATAAATTAACAAAAATTCATATGACTTGGAAGATACATGGGTGTGTTTTCTAATTATTATCCATTATCACCTATTCAAAGAGTTTAAATAAGTTGATTACTCTATAATCTTAGTAACCAATACTTCTGAGTAAACAATATAGTTAAATGTTGGTGCTTATTCTTTTAATTTATCACGTCCATTTTGTAGATGTACTATAGGGAGACGATAGGTAACTTTTTGAAAATAAAAAATGTTAATGTTGTTTATTATTGTTAAATAATCACTAAAAATTATAGCTATCAAGACATTGTGTAATAGTAAAAATATAAAATATATATTTATAGACGTATCTTGACCGTATCCGTATCTTATTTCTTGGGATTTTGTTGTATAACTTTATCCGTATCTGTGCTTCCTAGGTTGAAACCTTTCTCCAGTAATTTTACCAGTCTATTGGGTTCATG
>CM042198.1:14503503-14527723 GCA_023539305.1 Ilex asprella | reverse complement strand
CAAAATCACAGATATGTACACTAGAGGATATATCATGTATTTTTTTTATTTTAAAATTTTGTGAGCAAGTTCATAAATTTTTGCCAAGTTTTAAACTCGATGCTAAAGTGCACATCAATAATAAATGGTCAAGTTGATCAAAAGATTTTAAAATGAACCCAATATGTCCAAACTAATTTGAATATGTACGAAGTATGCCCATTGTTAATCATTTAATTATGAGTGCGTACTAATTGATATGATAAGAAAATAGAGTAATGCTATAGGGACCTAATTTGAGGATCTAATTCAATGTAACCGTTGGATTAGTTGTGAGTTTTAAAACTAGATGAAACCCATTTCTAATCCAATGACTATATTATATTAGAGCAATGCTAGAGGGACTTTATTTGGGGACTTATTTAGGGGTTTAATGATGTGACATCAATATAACCATTTTATTAGTTGTGAGTCTTCAAATAAGGTCCAAATAGCATTTTTCATTAGATTAGGTTTCCAAATTAGATCATCAAATTAGGCCCCAATAGCATTTTCTAAGAAAATAATAGGGTGGACATAATTAAATATACTTCAAAAAAATATAATGCGTAATGGTAAGACAACAAAATTGAGGGTGGGCATATCTACAATAAATTCTACTCAACTAATATACTTCTTTTTACATAATTTAGAAATCTATATATGCTTCCATACATAAGTTAACATTATTTTTTGATACTTTTATTTTTTGAAAAATTATAAAAATAACACTAGTTATGATTAGGATATGTTTTTAAATATTTATATTGACCATTGATGATAATAAATATTTTCAACAACGCCTTTATGATTTATTTTCACTATGGCTAATTCATGGATGTTGTTGTTTGTACTTTTAAAATTTCTGATGATTTTTTCAGTTTTTTTTTGGGGCATTTTGGGCATATCGACCGATACTCTATTGGGACGCCACGACCAATGTGTATCAGTACCATCCAAGTCGGTGGCTGATTTTGTGACACCTTGATGAATTAGTCCATGGAGACCAATTTTGCACCATTTTGTTTTAAATATGATTTGTCTGAACTCTGATAGCAAAAAAACATTAGTTTGACGTGGGGAGGGACATCTATGATCCTTGATGGCATGTCCAGGATAAGGCAAAGTTGTGGTGTTAGGTCTTGTGTATTCCATCGTGTAACTGCAATACAAGACTATCACTATTGGAGTTTGTGCAAGTATGAGCTTAAGAAAGTATTCTAGGGGCTTTCTCACAAATCAGGGTTGCGTTATTTTTCTTTTTTGGGCATGATTTTATCAGTATGTACTCAGTAGCAGCTTCAATTAACATGTGTTCTGTTGTCGACATGGAAACAATACCAGTTTTATGTGTTGTATTGGTTCTTTGTATTGTGAAGATTATTCTATAGCATCTCTGATATGTTTTATGCTGCTTAGAAATGTGATTTTCTCATTTTGTATAAATTTAGGCATCTTTATGATTTACTTATTTGCTGATGAGAAGTAACAGGTTCTTGCTCCACAGATTATTGTTGATAGTGGCTTGACTTTTGGAGTAGGAAGGTTATGAGTATGAAGAACCCATTGGTTTTCTTGGATGTGTCCATTGATGGTGATCCCATTGAAAGAATGGTTTTTGAGGTAACATAAGTTGTACTTGATGACTTGAGTATTTACTTTTGGATCAAGAAAAGTATTTTTGTGATTTTTTTATGTGTGTAATTGATGCTTGATTTATGTTCTTTACTTGCGCAGCCATACTTGTTTCTACTTTTTGATCATCTGGTATGATGTTTCTCATTCCTCAATGCAAACATGGATAGTAATTTCTTGTTTTGTGACTTGCAGCTTTTTTGTGATGTTGTTCCCAAGACTGCAGAAAATTTTCGTGCACTTTGTACAGGTAATATGTTCTTCTGTAATGGGTAGTAATTTGTTGGAACCTATGAAACACGGATAATTTGTGAAGGTTGACGTATCCGTATCGGATATCGTATCGAATATGATACTGGTCGGATATGTATCGGATACACATCAAACGTATCTAATAATAAATAAAATATATGGATACTTCACGCATATTTTGATATATAGAGAAGTATGTGTAATTTTTAGTTTTAATTTTTATCCCTTCTTTTTTATTTCACATATAATGCAATAAATTAACAAAAATTCATATGACTTGGAAGATACATGGGTGTGTTTTCTAATTATTATCCATTATCACCTATTCAAAGAGTTTAAATAAGTTGATTACTCTATAATCTTAGTAACCAATACTTCTGAGTAAACAATATAGTTAAATGTTGGTGCTTATTCTTTTAATTTATCACGTCCATTTTGTAGATGTACTATAGGGAGACGATAGGTAACTTTTTGAAAATAAAAAAATGTTAATGTTGTTTATTATTGTTAAATAATCACTAAAAATTATAGCTATCAAGACATTGTGTAATAGTAAAAATATAAAATATATATTTATAGACGTATCTTGACCGTATCCGTATCTTATTTCTTGGGATTTTGTTGTATAACTTTATCCGTATCTGTGCTTCCTAGGTTGAAACCTTTCTCCAGTAATTTTACCAGTCTATTGGGTTCATGGGTAGTTTGTGTAGTTCCATATTTTTCTTAAAATGGAATTATTTTTTTTTTTTTTTTTTTTTTCCCCAAAAAAAAAAAAAAGAAAAAAAAGCAACACACACCAAAGCGGCAGTTGTGGGGTTGGGGGCCGCTGCCCATAAATTTTTGTACTCGTGTACCTACTGTTTCAATCTTTATAAAAATAGTTTCTGTGAACCCTAGCAAGTCAGAATTTTGAATTTTGTTTTGATGGAAAATGGGCTGCTGATCATGTAGTGTAAAATTTTCACTTCTTTTTTCACCATATCTTTGGAAGTCAATTCCTATTTTTGACTAAAATGGATCATTTAGTTCCTCTCTATTTTTAAATAACTTCCAGGGGAGAAGGGAAACAGTCTGAAGACTGGAAGACCCCTACACTATAAAGGAACCTTTTTTCATCGCATTGTCAAAGGAGGCATGGCTCAGGTATGTTCTATAATCTTTTACTTGCAATAACCTTTTCTCAAGTATATAAATTCAATACCTCTCGTTCCCTCTGCGCTTAGTTTTCTGGTTGAGCATGATTTAGAAGTGGTCTTGTCTTTTAGTCAGCTATCCTTGTTTATGCTGTAGGATACAGGGCTGATGGTCACGACTGCTTTTCTTGTGATGTAGTTTTAAGGTTGTACTTACTTAGTTGTCCTCCTCAAGTTACTAATCTTTGCCACACTCGGCCCATTTTTGTGCAAAAAATTTCCCTTCCTGAGTACAAGAGGTTTAACAGCTTGTATCCATTTTGCAGGGTGGCGATTTACTTAGACGAGATGGTATGCATTCTTTGGCAATCATTTTCATTATGCACTTTGAAATCTTATCATTTTCATGGTTGCAATTTTGATGCACGTTATGGTTCTCATTTATGTAGTGTATTCTATCTGATGCTCATCTCATAACCATCAAATTAGTGAGTTGGATTGGTAATTTATTTTTTCAAAAGGTGAATATCTGCAACTTCTGTACATATATTAGTCACGTCTGGCAGTCAATGTTGGGTTAAATGGGGACCTCTTCCAATGGCCCTAAATGCAGGGAGCAACACATTTGAAGTCCTCCTTTAAAAGCTGGATCATCTCCACTGGGGGATCTTCAAGCATCTGAACATGCTAAGAATGTGTGTTGTGTCTTCTCCCTGTCATCTGGAATTTGTATTTTTCTATTTTTTCTTTGTATAGTGTAGAGGACTGCTTGTTCTCTTATGTATCTTTTCATTTTTGATATTTATAACAAAATCTTTGTTACCTCTCTAAACAAAAACATTTCTTCTGTGGTTGCGTTACATCTTTGGCATATGTCTGTATCGGACTTACTTCTGCTTTGTTTCAATTAATTTATCAAAATCTTGTAATGCTGAACCAACTAAATAAAGTGTTGGAGTTTTCGAGGACTTTTGCAGTCCCAAATAGATTTCCACTGTGTGTGGATGACTGGTTGCTATGGGAACAGGGTCGCTGTTATGCATTTTTATGTATCTTCTGTAAAGAGGCTTGAATTTTAACCCCAGTTTGAATCACCAGCCTCCGTTAGGATTTCATTCATTGACCTTCTTAGTTCTTCTGATTTTATATCCCATTCTAGCTGGTTGCATATGAGTTTTCCCTTTGCCCTGGTGTCAACCAACAAACCACAGTTGCTTTCCTGTTTTCCATGAAAGTCCCTCCCTGGTTATCCCTCGTCCATCTGAAGAGGCTTGAGCTTTCCTTGTCTTGGATGCTGATTTATGTACGTTTGTCCAGAGTCTACCTTCTTCTCTTAATAATCTCCAATCGGCTTTGGCCAGCAGAGCTGCATTTGATTTTCTGTATGTTCTCAGACAAAGTCATCCTCTTTTTAGTTGTTGATGTAGCAGTGTCCCCAGTTCATAAGGGGAACCCCGCCTTTTATGGACCATTTAATCACATTAACTCCCTATTGAGTTTATCTAGATGGTTGCAAGTATTTTTCGGAAGCCAAACAATTTGTATAATATGTGCAGGGGAGAGCTGAGGTGATTGACTGGGTGAATGCGTCTCTTCCAGCTAGGCCTAGCCTATTTGCTTTCTTTTGTACTCTTTTGGCAGTGTACCTTATGTTTGCTTGATGATTCTAGAGTGGATATTTGGGACACCTAGCTACCTGCCAAGATCATTTTTGAGACTAATCCCACACATGTTTGATCCCTCTGGTATTATGGGTTGGGGTTCTGGGAGATGTAGCAAATCCCCCTTTCCCGAGGGGTTCAAAATAAAAAAAGGAGTAAAATAGCCACCACCCAACCCCGTCTCCTACTATGGTGTCCTCTTGATTACACTCTTTACGTATCCTATAGCATTTAATTACCTTTTAGAAAATGGTCCATTAGCTAGTGGTCAGCATATATATGTAAAATCTGACATTATTATTTGCCAAAAATGGTTCTTGGACCAGAACCTGCAGTCTCATCATAGGTAGCCATTGCATTTTAAGTTTTAACCCACGGCTCCTGAGATTGATGGTATGTACCTCACAGAGTTGGTGCAGTTTATTTTTCAACTTGAAAAGGACTAACTATTGGCGTGAGGCCCGGACAAAATCCCTTTTTGACAAAGTATACACCGAATAAAATCCTGAATTGAGCTTGACAATGATTGTAAGAAAATGCAAAAACCATTGTGCACACATGCCTGGGGAAAAAGGCAATTACATTTTGACCTATAGCATGCATTCTTTATATTATTAACCAAATAAATTTAGTTGATCTACTGTGATTTTTCAGTTTATTTCTGAAGCTAAACGGTAACCAACGTGATCATGCTTGGTTCAGATTGTAGTTTTTTAAATATATGGTTTGAAAGATTAGATTCACTGGTCGCAAGATTGCCGAGATTCTTCTTTCATCGACTTCTATTCTCTCCTTTTCAGGGGCTTATGGAGAAAGCATATATGGGGGAAAGTTTCCAGGTGAGAATATGTTCATTTTATTGTGGCTTTTTGTGTGGTTAGATCTTGATGGCCATTTGCTGATGCTTACTTTGAGTAATCGATGGACTAGACCTGCATCATTATTTGTGGAGCGTGCGTTGGATAATTGATGACATAAAGCATTCCTATTCATGTGTATTTTCCCCGCAAGTCATTTGTATCTTGAGAGCAAATAGGCTTCCTTTTGAATTGCCTGTGAAGATAGGGGCTGGCTTTTTGATCTTATTCTTGCTGCATGGGAACTTCGATCGAACATAAATTGCACTATTGTAGCTATATCTCGTACATGGTGGGGTATATGGCTGCTACATCAACTTGTGCATATGGTACTCTTTGGTTTTGGATTGGTATCCCGTATCCTTACATGTGCTTGACATGCTGTTTGACCATGCATGTTTTTCCTTCTTTAATTGGTGGTGTAGTTTTTGTCATATTACTATGTAGTGAATTTGGAGTTGTGAGAAAAATAATGGTTGACGAAGGTCATAATGCTTAGTCAGCATTTTAAAACAGAAAAGTCACTTTTTACATTTCTGCTTGTTGGAGTATAGTAATAATTTTTTTGGGGTTGTACTTAATAAAATGAAGCTTAAATTGTGAATGTTGGTCAATGTGTTACAAATTGAGGTTAGAGTTTAACTCAAATCTTTGAGCCTATGCAACTAGATTAGCCATACAAATCGGACTTTATTGAGCTGTACTTGCTTGCTTGTGTGCATTCATATGCGTTGTTTGGAATTTGATGTTTGATGGCTCTACTATAATGTAGCCATTGCTGTTCTTAGCTCAATATTGTGGTACATTGTGGTACACCTTTCTCCCAAACATGTAGTAGATGGGGTGTTGGTGCATGGAGCTACTTAAATATGTTAAACAAATGGCTTCAATTGATTCAAAAGACACTGCTAGAATATAGTTGGTTGCGAAATGCTCTGCTCTTCTTGGGACCTGGGAGTATATTCTTTTATTATTTTCTCTTCTTGGGAGTCTATTTTCTTGTGGTCAATGAGTGTAATTGGGTTTTACCATGTGATTCCCCTTCTTTATATATACAGCGAAAAATGAAGGTCATATATGCTGTTATTAATTTGCTTCATGTTGATTCTCAGTGTTACGTGTTATAGATGTTTTTTTGAATATAGGAACTTCTGTGGTTACTGTTCAATGAGTATCTTTAAGTAGTAGACTT
Organism: Ilex asprella; assembly: GCA_023539305.1. Lineage (NCBI taxonomy): Eukaryota > Viridiplantae > Streptophyta > Magnoliopsida > Aquifoliales > Aquifoliaceae > Ilex > Ilex asprella. The sequence goes on along the minus strand of CM042198.1, from coordinate 14,520,972 downwards.
AAAAATCTCTAGTTTAAATTTGTTTGGGCAAATTCTACTTTACCCTATCGTGGTTTTTGGCAATGTAGGGCTTTACTTACTGATGGTTCAAACATAACAGCATAACCCTTGTTTCATTTCAGACCAATATGCGTTAGTTAACTCAGTGAAAAGCACTATCAAATGACGTTAATAGTTAAATACCCATTTTTGAGGATGCTTTTTTGCTCTCTACACAACATTGTCTTTCTACTGTCTATAGTAGAAGATGGAGATATGAGCAAATTCTTACATTGATTTTTTTTATTTTCTTAAGAGAGCCGTGGATGGACTTAGTTATAATTTCACCAAAAGAAACAAGAAGGTAATTTTCGTCTCAAGTAGTGAACTAGTAGCCACGGCTGAAACTTGTAAACTGCAGCTGAAAGAAACAGCAATATACATGCATACAACCCTCATAACATCAAATCAGATGGTTCCTCCTCTCAACTTGATGTTAAGAACAAATTAATTTTCGAAAATCAGCAAGAATCACAGGGATTCGCTGAAAACCATGGTACACAACATAAATTTGAAGAAATTTAAGGGCAAATCCTTCCAAATCCCTGCAAAATCTACTGACTGAAAAGTAGCAAATCGACTGACTGCCACAAAGCAAACATGCAAACAGAACTCAAAATCTGCTAAAAGTAAGCAGATCCAAATAAAAATTTACTCACATTATTTACACCTTCAATCTTAAATAGAACTATACAATAATCTCTTGAAGGTTCCAAATTCTGTCGAAACATGAACTAGGAGGAGAAAATCGATATGCATGTAGGGCATAAGCTGTACGTACGATCATTGATCAAAAAGCTCCACAAATTCGATTACGTGAAATTTCTGATACGGCTAGGTTCAAAACTCACATGGGGTGATTCCTTTTAATATAGTAAAACGGCCTAGAGTAGTTTTCCCTTAGTGCTCTTGAGAGCAAATTAGATGTGGAAAAGATTGAGGGTTTTGGTTGAAATTGCAAAAACTTTCTAGCCAAATTTCAGCATCAAGTCAACAAGGTGCCGGTCAAACTCAAGACTGAGTTGGCTGGAAATTTATAGGTGAAAAAACCTTTTAAGTGCATTGTTGATGATGATGATGATAAAAAAAATATTGTGGATGATGGGGCCTATTGCAACTCAGAATAAAGGGTAGAAGCTAGGATTTTAGCTGGATGAAGTACAAATACGTTGAACAACAAAAAATAAAGAACATTTTGTCTTCTCAAAGAATTAAAATGCGATTTTTCAAATCTTTTTAGCATTAAGTTGGAGTAGGAAGCTTGTAGTCCATGCTAAGTCATGAATTTAGTGCATGTGTCTTACCTATTGTCAATTCAGAGGACCATCTCAATTTAATCCAAAATCACATTAATGTCATGTGGTTATTTTGGAACAATAGGTAGGTGAAGTGCTATAGGGTCAAATCACAAGGGGGTGAAATAGAATTTTCCCCTTTTGATTGTATTGCCAAGGGTTTGGGTATGGCCTTATTTAGATCCTTGCTGTAGTTTTAGGTCTAGCATATGGAAACTTTTTATGTAAGTGAGACTTTAAGTTTATGTATTGCCTAGCCATTTAATCCCCCCCCCCCCCCCCTTTTATAAAAGAAGAATATTATTATAGAAAGGAATAAAGAAACATAATGCAATGTTGTGTTGAGGACAATATATCCTTAGCACGAGTAAAGTAAAAATAACATAGGGAAAAACTCCAACAAAAAATAGATAATAAAACTAATGTAATGCCGCTATCCAATTCCTTTGAAGATCTGACAAAGACATCTCTCTAAAATTTTTTGTGGCTTTGGTTTCAAATGAAGCCATAAAAACTAATTTCTCCCATGCTAAATCAAAAGGAAGATAACAATTATTAAATTCTAGCATTTCTCTCCATCAAATACACCAAAGAATTGCTATGGTCGCACAATGGCATAGTACCTTAGCTTCCTTTTTCTTTTCAAAACCCAAAAATCTCAAAAACTTAATTTGCAGCATCTGCTCTACTGTAGAAGGGCACACTCAAGCTTCACCAATCAAACTGAATAATGTATTCCACAAGGTCCATGCAAAACCATAGTGAATAAATAAATGAGCATTCGATTCTCCACTACTCAAACAAGTAAGACAAATGTCAATGCTCAATGCTTAATGCTTTATAGGCCTCCGAATCTGTAACAATTCGTTAGTGTTCACCTGATTAAGGACAACAGTCCAAAGAAAAGCCTAAATTTTTTTTTTTTTTGGAAACTCTGGTTTTACAAACAAATTTGGCTAAAGAGAGTTATTTTTTTTGGGAACTAACAAGATGTGAATAGAAAAATTTGCATGAAATGATCTTAGATTTATCCAATGTTCAGATTCGACTATCACGAGAAGGACAAGGTTGGAAGTCATTTAGAATGTGAAGCAAAGAAGTTAGATCAATTGCTTCCTCGTCATTAAGATGTCTAAAGAAATGAAAATTCCAAGAACATAAGCTCGTCCCCATGACAATAAAAAAGGAAATAGGAGCCTCATGGGGTGAAGATAAACAATAAAGATGGGGAAAGATATTATGAAATGATGAATCCCCAATCTATATATCCTCTCAAAATGGAACATTTGATCCATCTCCAACTTTATATCGAGTCAATGGAAGAAAATTAGGGTAAACTTGTGAAATGAACTTCCAATGAATCATGTGGATAGCGTTATTCCTTGACTTAGTATCCCTCCCATTCCTCTGAATTATCATCCAGCTCAAGAGATCAATCATCAATGTGAATATAAAAGGAGAAAAAGGATCTCCTTACCAGCCGTGTAATCCTTTGTGAGGCCAACACTATAGCACACCAACAAAGGGAGGTCCAATAAGCGAGCCGCTTGCCATGGTGAAATTTGCACTATGACGCACCAATAAAAGACAACCTAATGCACGACAATTGAAGTTTGGAGAGGGTCAGATGCACACAACTTTATATTGAATGGCAGGTTTTGTGACTGGAACCTTTGACGCCTATGTCACAATGGAGCAACTTTACTGAGTCAAGGATTGCCCTTTCTGTGGCCAATCAGTTCTCTGCTAACCAGTTCTGGTGATTAGTACTTTGGGTTAATTTTGGTCAACAATAATTACCACCATGAGAAGCTGTCACCATGAGACGACCTTTACCGTCAGTATGCTGTTGGTAGTACAAACAATTCCCACCCTTTCTGCAACACATAAACACAAGCTGGGCTGCATTTCTGTTCTCTCTGCCTCTGCTGTCATCTCTATTATGGAAACCATTAACCCCATTGCTGCATCGGCTGTTCGCCAAACATCTATAGCTGGAAGCCTGGAACATTTTTGCTGTTGGCAGTACCAACAATTCTAGCCTTTCTCTAACACGTACATACAACCCGAACTGCATTTCTGTTCTCTCTGTCTCTACCAAAATCCATATTATTGAAACCATAAACACAATTGCTGCATCAACTGTTCAACAGACATCCACAGCTGGACCTTTTCTATTTCTGTTGTCTATAACATCATTGCTGGCAACAAACTTACCTGCTGCACGAATTGTTGCACCTGCAGCCATCATTGGGAGTGTTCTTGTCACCAGTCTCAGCAATACTGTCTTGTAGTTTCACCATTGCTGTATTGCCACTAACACTTGGACAGTAGCTGCTATTTGTTCACCTTAATCTGTTTCATTCACAAAGTGAGCAAATTGCTAGTACAGATGATGTAGATCGTATTAGCTTTTATGTATACTAGACAGGGAAAGAATTAGGGATGAGAAGGGAAGAAGAAGGGGATGAGAAAAGAAGAAGAAGGTGATGAGAATAGCGAGAGAATTTAAGGAAGAAGGATTCAATATCAATAATCAATAATCAAAGTCTAGTCTCCAACAAATATGAATCCCCTATATATATAAGGAGTTCACAAATCCTATATATATAAGGAGATCACAAAACCTAAAATAAATAAATAATCAAAATTACAACTAAGTCCCTGAACAATAAAATGACAAATAACTCCTAAACCCTACGTCTACGCCTATTATAACGAAATATAATTCGATTCCTATCATTTTTTTCCGGCTGAAAAGAACTCGTCTTCGGAGAGATATGATCATGATAATGCTCTAGAAGATCAGGGTCAAGTCGACGAAATTCTTCCTCAGTAATCCATGAATCATCAGTCTCTGGATGATCTCTCCACCGAACAAGATAACGACGATATCCTCCATAAGAGGAACCCACAATATGATCGTCAAGTACATCTGCAATCTGGTCATGCCGCTGTGGTGAAAATGGTAGAAGAATAGGAACTACAGATGATACAGATGACGACGCAACTCCACTTGTAGGAACACCTGCTGACAACATAAGAGGCTCAAAAGTACCATGATAAGGAAACAAGTCCTCCACATTGAAAATAGGACTAATACTCATATTCAATGAAAAATTAAGCAAATAAGCATTAGATCCAAACTCAAGAATAGCAAAACAATTTTCATTAGATTTGAACAAAAGATATTTAGTGGAACAAGATATCAATGACAAAGGGGTAACTATAACATCCTAGTGTTACAAATAAGAAAGTACAAACACAATTGAACACTTGACAGGAGGCAAAAAATTAAAGTTAATACTCTCAAGTGGGGCAGAATTCAGAACAATGTCAACAATCTCAGGTGGAGAAGAATCCGAAACAAAATCAATAATCTCATGTAAAGAAGAATCTACAACAATACCATCATGATTCGGAATAGTAGACACAGAATAATCGCCAACATATTGTAAAATAGATAACTCAATATGCTCAACATCTTGTATAGGAACCAATTGAATGGGATTTTTTCTCAAATTCAATGCTTAGTGATGATTCAACTTTTGGCTCCAATGAGGTAGGAAACATGATAGGATCAAAAATAATCTTATTACTAGTGTCAATGTTCAAACGATTGAAAGTATGTTTTGAAGGATGTAAAGCATAAGGGTCCAGTGGAACAGAAATATGACTATCATTATGCGAGTGTCCGACGTTAGGTGAAACTGGAGACTTGTCCTTATTTTCTTTCATTTGCTGACTTGTAAGAATTTTATTCAAGTGAAAAAGTTGACTTGTTATTTCAGATAATTGATTTTTAACCCTTCTACATTCTTCACGTAATTGGCCGAGTGAATGTTTAGTATTGGCAACTCCAATTTCAAAGATTTCAATCTTTTTTTCTAGGGCAGTTTGGGCTTTTGAATGGTCACTAATGACATTGAAGATTGATCTAGATTGACCTTGATGATGACTTTTGGAAGCATGATGTTGGTAACTGTCATGTGACCTAAGTGTTCCAGAGTAGTATTCTAGATAATCTTCATAATAAAATTCAGACTTACTATGGACTTTATGATGCCTCTGAGAAACTCTAGGAGTGGAATAGGTATAGTGATGACGTTGTGAAGAATTGTGAACTTGAGACATTCTTGATGTTGGATATGTATATGAATAAGAATCATAATGATCATATGAACTCATGATTGACTTTGAAAGATGAGAATAAGATAAGAATGAGTTCAAGAATGCAATTGATAATTATAAGAAGTGATAAAACTTAAATAGAAGAAAATATGTTTTGGATCCTTTACAAACGCTCTAATTTCTCAATGAATAAAAATATTAGTCTCAATCTATGAGAGTATGCGTACTATAATCAAGAGGAAATTCTGAAACTTTTTTGGGGACGATTCTATAATTTTTGAATGCCTCTTGGAATGTGTCTGCAGTTTTTGGAACTTCTGGGTGATGTTTTTGGAACTTTTTGAATTTGTTGGGGATGTTTTTGCTATTCTAGAGTTTCTGGATGGTGTTTCTGTAATTTCTGGGTGACATTCCTGTAATTGTTTGAATCTGGTGGGGATATTTCTACAATTCTAGAGCTTCTGGATGGTGTTTCTGTAATTTTCTGGAACTTATGGGGTGATTCTGAAATTTTTTGATTTTTTTTGTTGATTTCTGTTTTTTTTCAGCACGATGAACAGTACCGTGTGAATAGTGCACGAATAGTGCACAAAACAGCGTGTGAACAGTGCGGGTGAACAGTGATTTTTGCGAACAGTTTTTTTCCCGATGAACAGTGTTGCTGATATTTTATGATTTGTACGGATCGAAGTTGGGCTCTGATACCAAATTGATATAAATTGTAATAGCTCTGATACCAAATTGATGTAGATCGTATTAGTTTTTATGTATACTAGAAAGGGAAAGAATTAGGGATGAGAAGGGAAGAAGAAGGGGATGAGAAAAGAAGAAGAAGAGGAGGATGAGAAAAGAGAGAGAATTTGAGGAAGAATGATTCAATATCAATAATCAATAATCAAAGTCTAGTCTCCAACAAATATGAATCCCCTATATATATAAGGAGTTCACAAATCCTATATATATAAGGAGATTACAAATCCTAAAATAAATAAATAATCAAAATTACAACTAAGGCCCTGAACAATAAAATGACAAATAACTCCTAAACCCTACGTCTACGCCTACTATAATGAAATATAAGCCGATTCCTATCAACAGATCTTGTAGAAATGTAGGAAATGTGGTCTTGCCCTTTCTTTTTCACCCAGTAATCTGATGAGAGTAGGGGCAATAAAAACCAGAAAAATGCCAGGAGGATCCGAAACAGCCCAAAGGGAACTTCTTGGCCTAAACCATCAATAACGAAGAAGGGCTAAAGGTTTGAAAAGCCATCAGGTCTGCTCGCCTCTTGGATGCCACTGTTTAAGACCTCAAGATGTTACTCTTTACAGACCTCTGTTCGATGCATAGTGTCCCTTTCATTCCAATCCATTTGATTCTGATCATTTGTGTCATACATAATGTCCTGATCTGGTGTGGTTGTTAATAACAAGGTTTGTATTGTCCTGCATTGCTTTCGAGGAGCAATGTATGCAGTCTTATTTCTTAATTTCATTTGAATTGCGGAGTGTCTGATGTAAACATGCTATATGTAAACAAGTTTTCTTAATTTATTTTATCAAGGGAGGAGTAATCAGTGGTATTTGTGATATGTTTTAGATGAATCCCCCAAGCTGAAGCATGATGGTCCTGGTCTTCTGTCAATGGCGATTGCTGATCGTGATACACGTGGTTCTCTGTTCAATATCACCTTCAAGGCTAATCACCATCTTGACAGGTTTTTTTATATGTTTGCTGCTACAGTACTTCAAATTACTTACATGGAAGCTACTTGGAATAATGTTGACTTGAACATCGATCATCATTCTAGATGTATTTTCTAATTATTGTTCCTATTTTGTTTACTTCGCCTGATACATGAAAAAATTTCTGTCTTCCTCAACTAATGGACATCTCCTTAATAGGAAATATGTAGTTTTTGGGAAACTCGTTCGAGGACATGAAGTTTTGAAAAAGATTGAAAATGCTGGCAACGAAGAAGGGAGACTGGATGTAACTGTGAAGATAATTTATTGTGGTGAAATTCATGAGGCTGAGAATCCGAGTGCTGCTTTGTTGCAGAGTGGTATCATCTCGTTATGAAATATTATTTTGTTAATTTTGGGGTTATACAGTTTCTTTAAAGTAAAATTTAGCTTTTTGCTTTTGTCATTTATGATTTTTGTTATTGATTTTGTTGTAGACAAAAGGAAAGTGAATAAACTGAAAATGGGGGTGGATGCTTCTTCTGAGGCAAACAGCCATGAAGCAAGAAACAGGGAAAAGCACAGGAAATCCTTAAAAGAGAAAAGGAAGAAGAGAAGATATTACACATCTGAATCAGATACTTCCTCGGATACTGAGACCGAATTATCTGAATCTGATACTGATTCTGACTCGTATATCTCTTCATCAACTGACATTAGCTCTTCAAGTGATGACAGGCGTGGGAAGAAAAAGAAATTTTCTAAGAGAGATAAATATAGACGTGGAAAAAAGAGGGATAGACGCCGGGAAAAAAAGCGGAGGAGGCACGATAAGAGATCAAAACGCAGAGCAAAAAGGTTGTATTGGCATTGTTGAGTATTATTTATTTCTGTTGTTTGTTTCTTACATAGTTTCAGGTTATTTGTGCATTTTCCCTAGTTTTATTTTTTTTGGCTATATTAACCTGGGGGACTGTAAATCGTGTGTTCTTTTTTGAAAATGTGTTGTTTGACTTATTGGCCTCGCTGGAACTTTTGCTTGGAAATGCGTACATACGTTTTTAGAAACAATACCATGGTAACCTTGTTGATCACATCACATTTGTCAGTGGAAAACGATTTTCATTTACTTGGCAGATCAGGTACTGAAATCCAGTTGATCACCCATGCCTTTCTGCTACACAATTCAATTACAACAACTCATTGTAGAGAATAATGAAATTTAACATCATGTGACAAAAATTGACACGTATTGCCAGTCAGCCCTGTTTTTCTATCTGTCTCCTGATGCAGGGAGAAGGAGAGGTTATAACTATTACTTATCCTATGTTTGAAAGCAAAGACAAAATTGCATGTCACTTTGGCTCTTCTGGTTTTGTTTAGGCCATCTGATATTGATTAAAACTGCTGTCTGCCGTGGAGGATGTATAGACCATGAATACGAATGTCAGAGAAAATAATGTAGGTTTTCATCTGGTGTTTGACATATTCTTTTTTCCTTCCTATTAATATTGTCTGATTGTCTTTATTATAATTTATTTAGTCTTTGTGCACATGCTTGCCTGTGTTTGTTGTCTCTTCCCTCCCTTGTTTCTTCCTCTTTGGTGTTGGAGGAGGGATTAGAGAAACTGCTGGGATTTTATAGAAGCAGCATTTGTGATTAGCTGCCACCTTCTGATGACAATATTAAGTCAGTTCCACTGTTAGCTTCATCTTTGGCGTCATGCTTAGTTTCTGTTTTCTGTAATATTGTACAGGGCCTTGGATAGTCTTTCTGAGAGTGGGAGTGAAAGTAACTCTGAAGATGATGTTGGAAGGCTAGGTCCAAAGCGTAAAACCTCAGCTAAGACAACTGGTATGAGTGAATCCTTTTTATGGTGTATCTGCCTCTTACTTTTTACTGATTTTTTACTTTCCGGCTCTCTCTATTTTATACATGTATTATACCTTTTTGTGTATATCTTTGGATGTGTATTTGCCATTATTTTCTTTGATGGCTGGGCCTCTCATTTCTTGTGCTTTTGGAGTGTTCAGGGTCCTACCATATGAGTGATATCTAGTTTACATGCTTTTGTCGGTCATAGAGTTTATTTTCTTGAATGCATGCTAGTTACCGGGTATTTGAGACATTACAAATTTATCTATGACCATATACCAGTGGGTGACCACATCCTCTGCTTGTGTTCCACGCTGCATTATTTTTTTTCTTTGCTTTTGTGGGTGACTATGTCTCTAGCCATGCGGTTATTCTTTTGGTTAATGTAGGTTATTTCTTTCCACTCTCCCACCCTACCGGCACTTGCCGTTAAAGGGAGTAAATTGTGTAGAGGCCTTATGTGCATCGTGCACCTACATTAGTAATATCATGCACCAGCATTACATTACTAAAAGGAAATTTCTCTATTACTTCAATGCCTATCAGGTTAGGATGTTTTGATTACCATTTTGATTGTATCATGATTGAATATAACTCTACACACTAATGCATTTAAAGGACTGCTGTTTAATTTTTGTGTTTGTTATGACTGTTGTCATGCTTTGATTGTGATATGTTATTCTCTTGTCGCGCAGATTTCTAAAATATGTACTTACATCAATAATGCATGCCACTGTATTTTTGTTATCTTGTGCAGTTGGAGATCAGTCTCTTCTAGTTCAGGAGAAGGAAGCTGCCTCCAGTCAGTATAAAAATCGAGAGGCGAGTGTTACACTTGAAAGGGAAGAGGGAGAATTCTCCAAGGAAAATGGAGAGCACCAGAGCAACAGGATTCAAGTGGGAAACGGTTCGGACAAGAGTGCAGATAGACAACCTGATGTAGTAGATGATCACCCTGGGAAATCTAGGTTCACTTTCCATTCTTCTCGCAACTCAGTTATTCTTTATGCTTACCGATTCTTCCAGATCTGGTATTATATAAAAAGTTGATGAGCAGGAGCCGAAGCATAAGTCCTAAAAGGACCATGAGTAAGAGTATGAGTATTAGTCCCAAGAAGAATTTGAGCAAGAATCAGAGTGTGAGCTCCAAACGGAGTGTTAGCAGGAGTCCAAGTATTAGTGGAAGCCCCCCTTCACGAGTCTCTCAGAGAAGCAGAAGTATCAGCCTGAGTTCAGTCAGGAGTGGAAGCAGCAGGAGCCCGGCTAGAAGTGCCAGCGGAAGTCCTGTGAGGGGCAAGAAGGGAAGAAGCATAAGCCCAAGCCCAGTGAGAGGCCGATCTCGAAGAAGCTTTAGCAGAAGTCCCACATCATCTCCTCAGAGGAGCCTTAGCCCGAGCCCACCAAGAACCTCATCGAGGAAATCTTCCCGGAAATCAGTGAGCAGAAGCCCCATCAGATCATCTCGAAGAAGCATAAGCAGAAGTCCTATCAGATCATCTCGAAGAAGCATAAGCAGAAGCTCTGGTAGGGCCCCTTCTAGGAGAAAGGCCAGCCGAAGTCCAGTTAGAGCACCGATGAGGAATAATCGTCACAGCTATTCAAGAAGTCCTGTAAGTGCTGGACGCAGGGTAAGGTCACCCATTTCTGATCGTGGAAGGAGTTCATCAAGAAGTCCTTCACCAGATGGCTCATCCAAGCGCATCAGAAGGGGGAGGGGTTTCAGTGAGCGATACTCTTACGTGCGTAGATACCGGAGCCGTTCTCCAGATCGTTCCCCCGTGAGATCATATCATTATGGTGGGAGAAGTGATCGTGATAGGTAATAAACAAACCCATCTTTCTACATCATTCTGGTTTTCTTGGTGGTGGTTGCTTTGGTTAATTTCCTTTTGTCTCTTCTCTTTTTTAATGTTTCTAGATATTCAAGCTACAGGAGATCGCCTAGGCGCTACAGGAGCCCACTAAGGGGAAGAACTCCTCCAAGGTCTCTGATGTGATTAACTTTGTTTTTGGTATTGTCACCGTTATTATTTTAGCGCCTACAAATTTCAACTTTTTTCAACCAATGTGAAATCCTTGGAGTCTTTCCAAGATTTGGTTGCTTTGTTTAGCAAGAATTTGGATTCTGATTGAAGTTGGCTAAGTTCTCTATGCTATGTTTTGTTGTCCTTTTCTTTTTAATGGTTGGGTCCAAGTTATACTTGTGCTTCCACAAATGATCCGAATAGTACACTTGATAATTTGGCCAATTCTGCTTGGACAATGTCGGTCCATCCTTGCTGTATCAGTATGAAAAGTGTGTGCAACTGTAAAGGGAAAACTTGGTCTGTCATGGGCCTTCTCATCGGTTGCAGGGTTTGATGCCCAAAATTGGCTTGGCTTTACCAAAAGGCCTCATTTCTAAAAGCCTAGCTTGCTAGGAGTCCTCTTGCAGTAGGGTTCTTAAACCTCACCTCGCTCTTGTGGCACATTATATTTTCCCTCTTTATTTCCAAGTAAAGGTGAGTCTCATGTGTCAGTTTGTGGATCGCGGTCTCACACTAATCCCTACGGTGCCCGTATAGGGCAGCCGCCCTACCAAAACCAATCATCATATCGGTCCCTAGACTTTATAACTTGGGAGTTATTTTTTAAATTTTAAATCAGGGGGAAGGTAGTAGGCAAGGGGCTGGTATTGGCATCCTTTGTGCCTCAATATGACAATTGACATCGTCTAAGGAACACTGTGGAGCACATATATCAGTGTTTAGTCATTTGAATTTGTGATGATTGAGTTCGATTCTACTTTGCTGATGCATGCATTACTGTTGTTGCAATATTTCTATTTGCTTTTTTATTTTTTATTTTTGGGTCCTTTTAATTTCTTCAATGCTCCTCTTGTCAATCAACCAATCACGCATGGTTTAATTGCTGTGTTCTTTGAGTGAGTTTGACATGATTTATTCCCAGATCCCAGATAAGAAAATTATTATTTAGCTTTAGGCTGTTACAAATGAGCTTAAAAATTAAGGGTAAAATGAGATCTGCTATTGTTACATGTGGTATCTAACTCGTGCAATACTTCACAGATACCGAAGCAGAAGAAGCAGAACCAGGAGCCGTAGTGTGTCATGGAGCCCAATCCGCTATCGCAGCCGCCGTTACAGTCGCAGCCGCTCTCCCATGGAGGAATCTAGATATCGTCCATCCCCACGTACTGAGAGGCGGAGATCACCTTCTCGGAGCAGGACCCCTTCTGAATCAAGGTCTTCCCGTGACTCACAATCTCCTAAGCAGGCAAGCAAAGAGAGGCTAAGGTCAAGGTCATCTTCTGCAAGTCCCCCTGGGAAGAAAGGCCTGGTCTCTTATGGGGATGGCTCTCCCGATTCGAGGTAGGAGCATGGTGGCGGTGATTGTGGTGGTTGTAGTTGTCTCGATGAGCTTGGATCACTTTCTAATATCTGGCGGCTTAGTTATTTACACAGTGGATGTTGAATGTTGTGTTTGATATGATAGAGGTATTAAAGATGATGTATAAGGCTTTAAATTCGTTTAGGGTGTGTGTAACGATGGTTTGTGTCTAAAATTATGGATGTTTTATGCAATTATATTTAAGGACTTGTCGTCGTGAATAAGAATACAGTTGCTTAGGCCTTTTATCTGGTTGAAATTAAATTTGAACTTTTAAGTATGGGTTTTGTTTAGAACTGCCATAATTTTTTTTCCTGTGAAATAAATTATGAGAAACTTTTGAGAAACTTGATCTGTGTTTGGTATGTAGGACCTGGAGCTAGATCAAGTGGTGATCTTAGCTTAGCACCATAAACAATCTAGAAAGGACTACGACCAGTGCTATCTATGGTTAAAAGAAGGGTTGTATGCGAATTCCGCCTGGTAAATTTAATGAACCCAGCTCTTGAGATGATCACCCACCAAACTGTGCAATAAATTATCCATCAATCGATTGACTCCCTCAGCTTGGCCATCAATTTTAGGGTGGTAGGCACTATTGAACTCCAGCTTTATGTTAGCCAGGCTCCACAAACTATTACAAAAGTGGCCAAAAAAATGGGTATCGCAATATGAAACAATAGATTGCGGTACAACATGCAGATGGTAAACATCCTTGAAGTAGAATTAAGCAACATATTAAGCAACATACATCAGCAGTCTTCTTGCAAGGAATGAAGTGTGCCATTTAAAAAAAAAAAATGGAGTTACTACCTCGCTAGGTTTGAGGCAAGCCAAGAATGAAGTCTAGACTAAATCTGCCCAAGGTGGTGGTTGCTCTGGAAGTGGTCTCCACAGCCCTGCATTCGTGGCTGTTCCCTTAGATGCTTACGCACGTGGAAACCTTCCATGAATCTATAGACTTCCCTCCTCACGGTAGGCCAGAAATAAGAATCTGTTACCAGTATCAGTGTCTTATCTCTACTCACATGCAACTCGTTGTGGAGCTCATGAATAAGCTGTAACCGGAGGCTAGATTTAGGAACACAGTTGGTTTCCTCAAAAGAGGAACCCACCGATGGGGTGGATATCCGTCCAAGTTCTTGCGTGGATGACTAGCCATGAATATTGCATGATTACTATAATAATAGTTGTCTAATTACATTGGGTGAAGGGGTAATTGTGTTAAATTGATTGAGTTTTGGATCTTATATTTCTTTTGTACTATTTGTCAATTTACGAGTAAAATAGGTGATTGCAATATTTAAGGGGGGCAAATGTGCAATAGAGAATATATTTAGAGCAATTAGAAGCCAAAAAAAGAAAAAAAAAAGTCGTACATCCAGGCGGTGGATCAAACACATCCGAACATGACTTCTAGAAGCTACAAAGGCAAAATGATAAGAATGTATCTGGACGGTATAATATGTGCGTCTGGACCCAAGTAGCAGAAAGGCCAAGAATTTTAGGTACGTTCAGACAGTTGAAAACACATGTTCGAAAGTGATCGACGAGAGGCCAAGCCAACAAGGTGTGTCAATATAGTTCAAAACACACATCCGGATGCGATGATGAGACCTGACCAATAACCTTAGTTTTTTTATGTTAATTAGGTTTTTGGGTTCTTGAATGCTATAAAAACTCATGTAAACCTTAGTTTGGGGGATTCTGCTTCCGGCCCTTCTTTTTAGTTTTGTATTATTTTTCCTATGGATTGCTAAAGTGCTTAACTAAAGTTAGGGGGATAAGCTTTCAATAAAACACAATATTATTTTTGATCCAATGTTTTAATAATTCAATTTTTAGTAAAATTTTTGCTCTGTAAAATCTTTTGATTTATTGGGCCACATATATCAAATGCTTAAGATACTATGCGAATCAAACAATTGGGTTTGCATGTTCGGATGAATTAATTGGCGTTTTCATAGAATAAATGATATTTGGCTTGTGATGAAATATGTTTTAAATGTTAGAAAACTTGACTTATCGTAAACTCCGAATATGGTGAATGTTTGTGATTTGCAATTAGATACTTAGATTTATCTGAATAGTTTATCAATTATATCTTCAATTGTTTTCAATATTATCACCACTACATCTTCCAAATAAGTTCACTACTTAGATGATTCTTAAACCAAATCATAAATAATTACTGTAGGGAATTGAAAGGTATCTTCGATATTTTAGGACTCCGAATTCCTGTTTTAAAACTAAAATTTAATTTTTCTGATTTCAAATTTCTGCGACAATTTTCAAAATAATTTTCTTTGTATTCTAAGTCATTCACAATTTTCTGTGGTACGACTTCAGACTTTCGAGTTTTTTATTCCTTCACACAATTTACGCTTGGGTGATACACTATTTAAGTTGTAGTAAGTTTTTGTCGCCTAGGGAATTAAATTTCTAGAGAAGGACGTAAGCTAGCACTGATGCAAAATATGGGTCAGTGGAATATTAATTACAAAAAAAGTAGAACTCCACTACCTTACTCCAGATGATGCTGAGAAAAGATGCACGTAGACTGAGAGCATCATCCACTTTGTTTAAAGCCCTTGATTGTGCTTTAAGATAAAGGTGAACTGTTGCAGATATGTAAGAGTGAATCATAGTCAGAGTAAAGCAAGAACTCTCGGTGCATCAAATAACGGTACCAATGTTGTAAGGCCAGAAGGATGACATAAAACTCCGCATTGTAGGTACTCTAATTCAACTTGAAGCTGTGAGCTTCTGACCGAAAAAAGCCATGGGCTTGGAATTCTGACTCAAACCCCCTATGCCCACCTTAGAGGTATCACAATGTAACTCAAAAGGTTGAGAAAAATTCGGTAAAATAAGAACAGCAGCAGTAGTCAGCTTCAGTTTAATCAAACAAAAAGCCTCTGAGTCTTCATCTCTCCAACCGAATATCCCAAGTCGCATACGGTCCGTAATAGGTGTCATAATTGTGCTAAAATGAACTAATCTTTTCATATAAAAAAAAATGTATGTAATTGTTAGGCTCATCAAGCTGGTGCAATGCCCTTATTTCTTCTGCTCACTTAAAAGGTCAAGTGGATCATTTGCAAATTAAGAAAAAATATTGGTGAGAATCGGAATAGTATATTTTTTTCAAAGCATGTAATGCGTCGCAATCTTGCCAGCAATTGCAGAATAAGACTATGCCCTTCCACTATGTGGAAGAAGGAGGTGTTACTCTTCCACCAAGAAAAAAAAAAAAGAAATGAGAAAAAAGAAAAAGTTGAAAGTGAACAAGGGATGATTAATACACGGAAAAAGACTAGAGAGATAATGAGAACCGTTATTTGCTTTCATTTTGACCGTCCCAGTGTAAATTCTCTTAGTATTTAGCCAATCTAGAAGTCATACTTTTAATTACTTCTATTACAGCCTTTACTGGCCATCAGTACAGTAGTTTGCATTAGATAGGTAGGTGCTACGATCAATGGTTATATATCTATAGAACAAACACAGCTATGGTGTTACAAAAGCTCTAATTGAAGTATAATCTATTCCTTGGTCGTCGGTCTATTGGTCCTTCAAAGGGTAGTCTTCAATCTCATAGAAGCCTGATTATGATTCCAATAGGTTGTATTAGAAATGTAGGTAGCAAAATCTATTATTCTTCACTTCCTAGCTGAATGTTTAAGTTGTGTTTGTATTTTAAGGTTTAAAGTTATGGTCACCAAGGAGACATATTACTGTAATGTTGTAATACTTCAGAAGAATTTCAATTACAGGTTTATGAGAGTGATTTTAAGAAAAGTTACATTTCAGTACTCCCAACTCAGCCGCTTTCGTTCAGGTACTTTTCGTCTTCCGTGCAACGTGTGAATCTCATGCAACTCGGCTAAGTCTTTGGCAACGTCTCATAGACACCCCGAATAGTCTAAGCCATCGCCACCCAATTGGCTAATAATGTTCCATGACGTTATGGTATGATTTGAGTTTTAGTACGCGAGGTCACGTCACGACCGTTGCTATCAGCTATCTTCGAGTCATCCCGAGACCTTAATTCATGTCTTGAATAACTTCGGCTTACCGCTAAACTAGCAGCAGCCACCCATATGCTGTACACCTAGATGTTGAAATGCATTCAAAATCTCTGTTAGCTTAAGCTTTTAGAAATTGGCCCTTCATAAATAAAACTTTTACAGTCATTTTACTTCGCAAAACAATAAATTACACTAATTATCCCAGAATCATGATTTGGAGAAGAAGAACGAGGGCTATCCAGCAACTTCTCTATGGGTCTAAATTGAAAGCTTGACTGATCATATAATGTGGAAAACAATGGGCCCTCCAAACATTGCATTAATTATTGAAAACTCAAGCAATTCTATCTCACCCACTCTTCACCAAAACTCATTAGAATTCTTCTTGACATGAATAAACTTGATCTTTTCTCAGATATCAATTGGCTTGGAACCCGTAAATCAGGTATTTTTTCTGCTTGTCAAGTGACATTGTACAAAGTACTTTGAAACACATATGGATGGAGAAATTATTTAGAAATTATGTTGGCACATGCTTGTATTATTAACAGCTGCAGCTGCCATGGTTTGTTGTCAACTAGGAAGCATGTATATGAATATAAGATACATGTATGATACGATATGGAGACGCCGATATAACAAAATTTTAAAAAACAGGATATATGTATGGCCAAAATACGTTAATAAATATATATATTTTATATTTGTATTATTATGTAATGACTTGATAGTTATATTTTTTAGTGATTCTTTAATAATAACTTTTTAGTGATTCTTTAATAATAATAAACAATATTAACAAATTTTTATTTTTAAAAAGTTGCATATCGTCTCACTATGATATACCTACAAAGTGAAAGTGATTAATTAAAAGAATAAGGATCAACATTTAACTATATTGTTTACTTAGAAGTATTTATTGATAAGATTATAGAGTAATCAACTCATTTATATTCGTTTGACATATGATACAATACTTGGAAAACATTCATGTGTCTTCAAAGTTATATGATTTTTTTTAA
>CM042198.1:14469039-14480972 GCA_023539305.1 Ilex asprella | reverse complement strand
GGGGTACCGGTACCATTTGACTGCCTCGACTTCCAGTGCAGTTTTGAACCCTTTAGAGGTCGAATTAAAAAATTTTCATTATAGACACTTTTGTAGCCCTTGATGTCTACTATCTACTGTCAAAATTTCAGATCCATTGGACATAAGAATAAAAAGTTATGGCCAAAATACTAAGAGGTGTCCAAAATATTTTCTACCCGAATTTTACGAAATTTGTGTTTTTATTCGGGAGTACTTCCAAGCTTCCAATGCACCTCATATTACCTCTGCCAAGGTTTTTCGACCTTCCGGATTCAATGGAAACATTATTTTGACCTAAAAATATTTAGAAACTTATCTAATAACTATTTTCAATATCAAACGCCTTTGAAATTTAAACTTCCCAAATTCATTTATAATGTTTTAATCTATGTGATTCATTCTTACATCATTATACATATAATCATTTTCACAATAATTATCTATCATATAACTATATACATTTATAAAATAAAAATACGGGGTGTTACACTTTGTGCTGGGTTGGAGTTGTTTGCGCATTTGGGAACTTCAAAGTTGGTAGTGGAGTCAGATTCAACTACAGTGGCTTCTTGGGTTTCTTCTCAGGGCATTGGGTGCTGGGTTTATGCTCACTTGCTTGCTCGGATTCGGCGTCTGTGTACTTCTCTCTTGGCTCTCGTTTTCCATGTCTTACGGGAGGCAAATCAAACTACAGATTTCATGGCTAATTAGGTTTGCTCTCAGCAGCTCAATCAACGATTTCCTGATTCGTCAGCCCTTTCTTCTGGAATTGCTGACATCCTCGCCTTGGACGCTCGACATACTCTTCACGTTTGTCGATGAGTTTTATTTTTATGGTTTCAGTTATTTTGTTGTGTGGCGAGTCCCCGCTTTCTGTTTTTTTTTCATGTTTTTGGTGGTGAGTCACCAACTTGCTTTTGTTTTGACTTTCTTCCTCCCGCTTTGTACTTCTAGTGGCTTGGCTCTATGCCTTCTTCCCTTGTACTTTTTTATTTTTAGTTATATATACATGTTGGGGTTTTGCCAAACCCCCTGCCCACACTGGGTGACTTTGAATAAAAAAGAAAAAGAAAAAAGGATCTCATCATTGATATTTTTGAAGAAAAATGCGATATTTGTTATGGTTGCGTAACTCTCATTACGTAGAGAAACTTTAATTCTTAATCCGAAACGATTAAATGGGCAAAAGAGTTGTATTTATAATAGAATCTGGATGTGCAATAAGTGTGAATTTTACAAGTGATAGATATCCTATACAAGATAACGTAGGACCCTTAATTATTGTAATCTCAATCAGTTACATTCATACGTTGTTATCACAATATTATATCCCCTCAAACTATTGATGGGAAATAATAGATGGGACAAATGCCAGAGAAAAGCTAGAGCAGTCAACCTTTTTGTGAAGACATCAGGAATGTCAAGACACAGAACAAACAAACTTAACTTTAAAAGTTTGTCGAACTACTAGATCACTCATGAAATGGTAGTTCACCTCGATGTATTTTTTGTGCAAATGAAGAACCGGATTTGCAATCATGTGAAACTACACTAAGATTGTCATAGTGAAGAACCATGGGTTGGTAAAGTGGAATATGAATATCTTGCAGTAATTACGAAAGCCATTGCATTTCGAAAGTGGCGACAGCTAGAGCCTTATGTTCAGCCTCAGCCCTAGACCTCGTAGCAGTAGGTTGTTTCATGGATGCCCAAGAGATAAGGTTAGGACCTAGGGCTGTTAATCAAGCCAAACTTGAACATTATTTTAAGCTCGTTTAAGAGTAAATAGTTAAACGAGCTAGCTCGTTTATGTGTAAATTAAGCTCGACAAAGGCTCGACAAGGGCTCGATTAACACCCCTATTAGGACCTAAGAACACACAAGAACCAGTTGTCGAACAGGTATTGGGGCAGCCAGTTCAATCGACGTCAGCACAACCAGTAAGATTTAGGAGAAAGTTAGGACGGATGTTAAGGCCGTACCCAAGAGAGCCTTTAATATTGTACAAAATATGTTTTAACTACAGTAGGCTAAGTTGAGGAAGCCATAATAATATGAAAAGAAGGTCAGAGGTCTTACGTTCAATGCTCTGATATTATGAAAGTAAAAGAGTTTGATATGGTTTCAATATCTTACCCATAAGTGGTGGAAGAGTGTATTTATAATAGAATCTAGATGTGCATGCAGTTTGAATTTTACAAGTGATAGATATCCAATATAAGATAATGTGGGACTCTAGATTGTTGTAATCTCAACTGGTCACTCATATGTAGTTATCACAATTAGAGAATCTCCAATATGATTCAAAATTTTACTCAAATATGAGTTAACATTTGAGCAAAAAACTTGATTTTATACAAATTACTATAATTGAGAAACACGAATTTAAATGAGGACAAACCTAAATTTAAAGCAGGATTGAATATGACCATTAGATCTTTAAAGAAGAATAAAATCTAACTATTGGAGATTTGAGTACAACTTTGAGTTTTCTTTGACTTGGTATGAGTTTGGGTATACGATTGAAGAAGATTTTAAAGGGTTTTTTTTTTACCGAAATTTAAATTTAGTTTTAAAAAAGAGTAATACTATTTGAACCTAAAAATCTAACCTCATTTGTTGAACTGATTCACTATGACCTTTGGATTAACTATATGTCTCATTAAACATTGAAACTTGCTTTTCATCAAATAATTCCAATGAAGCCACATTATCAGCTTAACAAATAATGTCAGATTTTTAAGTCTAAATAATATTACTCTTAAAAAAAAAAGAGTTTGAGATGTTTTTAGTAATCATAATTGGGAATGAGAATCACATTCCTAATTTTAAGGTTTTCGTGTTTGGATGATCAACTAATCAGTAGTTCAAATCAGGAATAAGATCACTATTGTGATGAAATTCCAAATGATAGTGAGTATCCTGTGGTCAATCATGATAATCTCGTACCCATTTTGATTGGATATTCTAAAAAAGAAATAGACCAATGTTATCAGAATCGGACTGGTCATTGAGTGGATGAGGGGACTGGATCAATGGTTCACTAGTTCAATCGTTAGGCTTACTAGTCAAAATGGTCATATAATTAAAAAATAAAAAAATTATAAAAATTATAAAATATAATAATTTGGCTAAAAGATATGAAACATGTCCACAACACATACAATTTACCATAAAATTAACGAAGTTAAGTAAAAGAAACACATATACCAAATATCAAAGTTGAACTTTAAAGCTTCAATCAAAGTGAATACAGGCCCACTAAGATAAGAAGCCCACTGGCTGTGACTGAGCCTATATTTGCTTTTCATTGTGAAGTGCCTACTTCTACTTAGGGCCAAGTTTGCCATATGGAACAAGAGCAAGCAATCTAGATTTGAGTTGGTTCATGTTTCAAACTAAAAGGCCGTGAACACTACGCCTCTGCCACACTTACACACCTACCTTACCGTTATAGAAGCAATGAGAGTGGAGGAGAGGAGAGGAGAGGAGAGTCAACTCGATCGAGTTAAAGTTTCGAAGGCTTGATTGAAGCTACTCGTTGCCTTAGTCAGCTAGATTGACTGAGTGAGAAAGATCGAGTAGAGGAGTAGTCTTTGAGTGGTCACCTCCCTGAACTGTTGTTCTTGAGTGGCCAATGAAAAGTGCGAAGTGTGCCTATGAACTGGTCTGCACTTTGCGATTGATTTAGGGCAAAATTGCCCAAAAAGGAGATTTTTTTTTAAATAAGAATTGAAATTTCAACTGTCTATTTCATAAATTTGGTCCAAAATCGCCCAATTTAACAATTCTCATGCGATTCAATTCCTTAAGCAGTCTAACCAGATAACTGGACCATTTTAGGTCCTAGGTCATGGTTTAACTGATCTGCTTGGCAAATTCGATTTGATTTTGATAACACTGAAATAAGCATCACAAAATCAAATTAGTTTAATTTAATTTCATCTATAAGATCAAACAAGTTTACTAACATCAATCTCACTTCTAAAATTAAGTTCATTTCTAAAAACACCATTGAAGTAAACTTGAATTACTGTACTAGATAACTGGCAATACAAAAAATTATGTGAATATTATTTGGGTATCTCTTTACTAGAAATGACAAAACCTCAACTTTAAATTGCAAACTGTGGGGTATAATTTTGTTATTTTTTAAATTAAAAACTCCAATCGACAAATTGATTACATATTTAGATCTCAGTAGTGCTACTTGTGAATTTAATCTCTAATATTACTCTGGAACTTATGGCATAAACCTCTGAACCAAACTCAAACCTGAGCCTGCCTAGTTTAAATTTGGATCAGCCATACAAATTGCCCACGTAAAACAGATAAAAGCAAATACATTGCCACCCCTCTTCATGTTTTGTCGATGTTGTGCATGCATGGTGTCTTGTGCTCTAGTGTTCGAAGAAAAAAAAAGAGACAGATTGTGCATAATCTACAAGTTGATTAGTATAACATTTTTTCACCTCCGTAAACTCTAGAACCTGGGAATAGGAACAAAGGAATTAAGGATTCTTTGATTGCTTGAAGACAGGTGAAAAAAAAGAGAAGGAAAGAAACAGACTAAAACACCATATATGAAATTTGTCTATACCTATCGTACTCGAAAGGAGAAAAGAATCATTAATTTTATAACCAGTCAAGATAGTTTGAATGAAAGTATTTATGTGATGACAAGTCATAGCCTAAATTTCTTAATTCCGAGTATCATAAATGTATTTTGTTTGACCCAATATGCATAATTTATAAGTGATCATACGAATCTTGAGTTCACATCATAATCACGAGTGGAAAATCACAAGATTGAGACAATTGTTGATGGGTAAAAAAAAGTGTTCATGCTATATAAGGCGGAATAAAAAGAGAAAGTAGACAGAATGTATACGTTGGGGATATCGGGCATTGGTCATGGTCATGCATAGAGGCATTTCCCAAAGAGAGAATCGAATCAATCCTCCCTTTCTTTTTGCTTTTTTACAGTTTGCTACAGCCCTCTTTACCCTTCCCCAAGAAAATGGTGGGTGATAGATATGTCATGGTTTTTTAGAAAAAATTATACTTGGGCCTCTAAAACTTTGAACTCATTTCATTTTGCACCCAGAGCTATTGATTTTTTGACATTTTCCTCTTAATTAGGATTGATAGTTGAACGAGTTTGACTCGAGCCTAAAAAGATCATTTTTTTTAATCAAGCCTAAATTATTGTTCAAGTTCAACTTGTTAGAAAACAAGTCAAACATGAACGAGCTCAAAACGAGTGAACCTAAATATTTGTACATAAACGAGTCGAGTTTGTTGAGTTTGAGATGAGTCTGCTGAGCTCTTTTTTCAAACGAGCCTAAAAAATTGTTCAAATTCAGCTCGTTTAAAAAACAAGCCAAGTCTGAACGAATAAAATACGAGCTAAACTCGAACCGAGTTCAAGTAGCTCGATTTGATTAACAACCCTACTCTCAATTACTTGAATTATTTTATATTGCCTGAATTGCAAACCTCTGGTAAATTTGTTTGGACAAAAAATTACCTAAATTAATCACATGGTTGAAAGAGAAATATAAAAAATATGATAGTTGAGGGGATAATCTCAAACATGTATCATAATTGAAAGGGTGGTCAAAGTGTAATTTTTCCTTTTTTCCCCCCTTCTATTTTTGTTATTCTTTTCTTCCTGGTTCATTTCTTGGAGAGAGTGGTTTGCTGGTGCTTCTCTTTACACCTAGAGAGAGAGAGAGGGAGAGAGAGAGATTCATTCAAAAGAAAAACAAGAGGGGATCGTAAGGAAAAAGAAATACGACAGCCAAAAAGCCAATGCAGTGAAGAGGAAAAAGAAGAGAGATAAAAGAAAAGATGGTCAAACTGGACCTCGAAGACTTCTCTTCCATCATCAGCTTCGACTATCTTTATCGAAACTCTACCATTTTCACTTTCTTTTTTTTTAATTTGATTTTGAACACTCCCATCACGTAATTATCTCCTCCGTTATTATAGTCTGCTGATACACAGACTGGGCCTTCTCTTCCAATTATTCCAATCAAACCAATGAGTGTTCATGAAAATAATAACAAAGATAACCCACGTTCTTTGAAGTTCTAGCCATGCAAACTATACATCGGCTTCGATATTTGCTTCACCTATGACCATTTTTACTGAATCTGACATGCACGAGTGATCCACAATTTTTTAAATGAAAGGAATAAAAAAAAGAAAAGATAAATTAATATTTGCCCACTGGTGAAGCCTCAGTCGATGGCATGGCTTGTTTTTAATCTCTTATTCATAT
The DNA here is from genome assembly GCA_023539305.1 of Ilex asprella. Classification (NCBI taxonomy): domain Eukaryota; kingdom Viridiplantae; phylum Streptophyta; class Magnoliopsida; order Aquifoliales; family Aquifoliaceae; genus Ilex; species Ilex asprella. The sequence goes on along the minus strand of CM042198.1, from coordinate 14,474,665 downwards.
ATATAGATCTAAATTGCTTTCAATACATTTTTTTTTTCATTTTTCTTTTTTAGCACATCATCTACCATTATTTAATGAGAGTCACTTGTATAAATAGAATCCCCCTTAAATTTATATAGGTCCACTGAGAAGAAAAATAAAAAATTGTATTAGAGAAGATTTTACACACATATTATCCACATGCATAGTCCATTAAAAATCCAATTATATAATATCGTGGAATAACATTTGTTTTTCCCTTTCATTTTTTCTTTTCACAATTGAAAATTGTCTTGTCATTGTAATGTAAACTCAAGATACGGATAATTATAACAAACAAGAAATATTATGCAAATCGTCATGCCTACCAACGAAGAAATCATCAAGGTTATTGAAACAGTACATATCTGTTTTCCCTTTTTTTTGTTTTCTTATAACTGAAAATATTATTAATGCACTCTTTTTTAATCATGTAAACTCCGGATACATACACTGACAACAATTAATATGTATTATGAAAACCAAATCTCAAACTTGTAACATTGAATTGATCAAGCTATATATCCCTTTGGGTCATTAGAATACATTTTTCTTTTTGTTGAAAGAAACAGAAATTCCCCTCTAGGTCCCAAAATTACTGTTGGTCCCTTCATGTTGGTATGATGTTTATTTTTGTGAAAGTGAGGGTTGTCTCAAGACCCTTTTGGGTTGCGGTAAAATTGAGTTTCAAGTACAAACTTCGAATATTCATAAATAGAAAAGGAATCACCATTTTCGCAGCATAGTTAGTGACCATTACAATGTGGGTCTCCAAGTATATTATTGAGAGGGAGACATGATTCCTCCTTTGTAATTTTGGGATAAGAATTAGGAGTGGGGTCATTTTGAAAGATTTAAATGCATAGAATATTCATTTTGTCTGACAAGAAATAGTGAACTTTGTTCCTTCTTATCCAATCCCAAGCCACAAGCATTATTCTGTTTGCCAACTTGGCAATACAGGGCTCCAAATGCAATGCCAAGGGGTTTTGTATAGTTTAGACATCACAAGATTTGCAGATCTTAAGAAATTCTCTGCTTAGAATTAATAGTTTTTGCTGCTTTTGCTTTGGTTGACATGGTAGTTTTTAGGGGTGTTCAAATTTTCGACCGGCTGCAAGTTCCTACCCTACCCAACCCTACCCTACCCTAAAAATCGGCTAATCGCAAAAATCGGGTAGGAATGCGGAAGAGTTTTTGTTCTTCCGATTAAATCGGGTAGGAATACGGAATAACCATTTATTTTCGCATTCCTACCCTACCCTACCCGCATTAATTTTGTATTTCATATTTTTTAAACTTAAATTAATTGTTATTATATTTGTGGAACAATTATGGTGGATTGATGTTCATACTTTCTTATGTTTTATTATAATTGTCGTTATAATTGTTTTTTATTTTAATGTTATTGATTTATTGTGTTGTTAAATTTGTGAATGTTATTTAATTAAATTGTTAAAATGATCCAAAAATTAATAATTACAAAAATATTTATCCGCATTCCTACCCGATTAATCGGGTAGGAAGGCGGGTAAGAATACTAAAGTTGTCGGGTATGATAAGCCAAGAAAAAATTCTTCCTCAAAATATTGGGTAGGAATACGGAAGAACTTATTTCCTACCCGTAGGGTAGGGTGAACACCCCTAGTAGTTTTGGTTTGCTTAGCTTAGATAGAGAAAGTCGAGTTTCGAATAATTAAATTTCCCACCTTATTGGACCCATTCGTTTGTAAGCAAAATATAGCATCATATCTTCCTAATCACTCGTTATTCTGCAATGCATGATCAATGTGCACCTGTATGCACCTTTTTCATAAAGAATATGTGATTTGGCTGTCAATTTGCCTGATTAAGATTTGATTCCGAGTGCAATTTAACCAGTGTAGTAACTATTGAACACTCTGGGATATCAAGCACAGCTACATGTTGATTCTTGGATTGCAATTTTATTTGGGGTAACTGCTAGAGTGGTCCCCCTGACAGATACCAATGAAAAGCCAGGGTAGAGTCTCGGTGTCTACCAAGCACATATCGGCACTTGAAAGCTTGAAGAGCTGCCTGGAAAAGGTATAGCCATGGGGATAGTGGACTCACTGGTCAGGCATAACAAGAGGCTGACTATAGCAGATCGAGAGGTCGAATTTGTTATCACTTGAAAAGTGCTATTAACCATTTATATTCTGCATTTAGTGAATTATATATATATATATATATAACAAACCGTACACATATATACAAGGAATTGCCCTGATCTGGAGTATTTTTTTGTAAATTCTGAACTTCTAAATAAGTTCTAAAATGAGAACATCTAGGTATTTTGTTTTGAGAGAAAAATATTTCCATTCTGAGCTACTCGTTACACATTAGCTCATAAACAATTCAAGGAAGGAATTTACATAAATCTTAGTTAAAGTTTTGAATTAGCATTAAAAGATAATATGCATATAAAAGCATAAAGAAGGGCATTTCTGGAACTTGGATGTAGAATATGTTGGTATGTGTACAATGTACATGCATTTCCCACCTCTAGAAGCCTTAAAAGAAGCTGGAGTTGGAGCTTTATCAAATTTCACAATATTTTCTCTTTGGAATCTCTATCTTAATTTTTCCTTTATCTCTCCTCTTTATTTTTAGGTTTTGATGATTCCATTGTTCAAGGAGGCCAAATGAACAAGAGAATATCAAAAAGAACGTCCTTAGCACTCCACCCAGCTGCCTCAATCCCCTCGATTATCGAGACCTTAGCATGTATATAAACCCTACTAGCCCTTACCCAGAATCACAAGTCCCCTAAAGCATTATCTTCTTCAATTTGCTAGCAGCCCCTGAGACCCATCTTTGTTCTTGAAGGTGAGGCCCTGTCAATGTTTTATATAAACCTGATAGCCATGCAAATCTCTACTTGTTCATGGGTTTACTATTCCATGCTAGGTTTCTAGTCTAGCCTAATATACCATGTCAGCAATTTACACCATTCCTTCTAGTTTAGTAGTATATGAGACTTCTGCCATTAGAGAGTCTAGAGAGAGTCAAATCTACGTAGGCTTATCCCGCTTACAAAGATATTGTATTAAACATTAATCGGTGAAGTTCCACCTGCTTAAGTTGTAAAACATCTTTTGTGTCATGCTATGTTGTTAATTCACTAGCTCCTTCTTAATAACATTATATCAATGAGATGCATGCATAAACATTTTCTCTGCTAGAGGTTGATACAAATTCCTCTCTCTCTCTCTGTGTCTAGCTGTGTGTATATCAGTGGAATTGATTTTTTGATACAGGAACCATGAACAGGCCAGGAGATTGGAACTGCAGGTCATGCCAACACCTGAACTTTCAGAGGAGAGACTCATGCCAGCGATGTGGAGAGCCAAGACCTGGAGAGAGAGGCGACTATGGAAGTTTTGGTGGTAGGGGAAGTTCATCGTTCGGATTTGCAGGCTCTGATGTGAGGCCCGGTGACTGGTACTGCGCTGTTGGGAACTGCGGAGCCCATAACTTTGCAAGCCGCTCAAGCTGCTTCAAGTGCGGTGCATTCAAGGAGGAAGCATCTAGTGGATTTGATTCCGATACGCCTCGAGGAAGAGGTTTCGGGTTCGGCAGTGGAAGCAGTGGCAGTCGCTCTAACTGGAAATCCGGTGACTGGATTTGCACCAGGTAAAATGCACACACACACACACACATATAGGCATATATGTGTTTTTGTTCATAACATGAAGTTCTGTAGTAAACCATTTTGTTTTCTTTGTTAGTTAGAAACCCTACTTTAAAATTTTACGCATTAAATTTGTGATACATCATAGTCGTCTCCAAAGGGTGGGTGTGTGCGTGTGTGATATGTATAAAAACGCACACCAAAAAGATAACTATAGTCCTTAGCCACCACGTCTTGGTTCACGAATTTTATCCCGATTCTCTTTTGGAGCAGGGACAGAAAGCACTATATGTCGATACACACAAATACACACACACAACATACAGTTTTTCAGTAAACCATTTGGTTTCTTTTTTCCCAAGGAAAACCAAGTTTAAAAGCTTAAAAATTCGATTTATGATACATTACAGTCTTCTCCCCGGCGGACACAGACACCCATATTTAGTATAGTGGATTACATTTACTTTCTCTCCCTGCTGAGCAAATATTTTCATTTAAACAGGTCAGGGTGCAACGAACACAACTTTGCAAGCAGAATGGAATGTTTCAGATGCAATGCGCCAAGAGACACTGGTGGCAAGTCTTCATATTAAATCATCACAGATTCTCCATTTTTGGGTAAACTCTTGGCTTCCTAAATGATTTAATTCATACAGTAATAATTCTCATATTCACATTTAACAAAATTCAATGGCTTCGCTTTTTAGGTACTGCAGTCCAAGAGAGAATCAAGAGAGAAGAAGATTTCATATTCCAAGTTGATGCTTTTGGCCACTATCCTTATCTACTTAATCTCTTCTTTTTTGTTTCTTTTTCTTTTTCCTATTTTCTTCATCTATGGTAGGTAGGGAGCTTTGGATTAATTATGTTTGCGGACCCTTGTTCAAGTATAGCTGAATCCTTCATTTTGTGAGGTTTCTTTATTTTAAATATCTCCATGTAGTTCTGTTGGTTTCAATCTGATATCAGTGTGTGTTGAGAATTTCAAGCATTATTATCTGGTGCAAAGTGTTCTACATGAGGCTCATCTGTTTTTTTTTCCTAGTAATACATCAGTGATGTTATGTACTAGCTTAACTTTCAGAAAGATTCTCTCTCTCTCTCTCTCTCTCTCTGCCCAAGAAAGTTTCATTATAGAACTGTAAATCAATATTGCACTTATCTGCAATGCGATTAAAGAAGTTATTCATGGACCGCAATGGGAGCTTTTGCTTATAGATATGGGATTCAAAGGATATCTGTAAGAATTTTCACCTTTCAAAAAACTTAATGGGCAATGAATATCCTAAAGCAGGCTACACAGATGTAGGATAAACTTAATATGCAGTTCAATGTAATAAGAACCCACTTTTCATTTTCTATTTAATCTTCTATATACCCTATGAATTTTAATTGAAGATTAATGTCAGCATGTCTGGCATTATTATTCCTTTAATACTAATTTGAGTCAGTTAAATTATAAAATTATTATTGAAGCCGTTATAACTCGGTTGGTTAAGTGTTGGGATGACACGTTACAAGATTAGAGGAGTCTGGGTTTAAACCCATTTGCGATAATGCAATGGCAAAATCCTCTCATATCATTTGCAATCGTCAGCCACTTCTAATCCCCATTCTATGCCCTCGTCTTACTGTCTGATGGTTTTTACCCCTTCCCTTTGGAGGGCGGCTTTATTTTTGGTCCTCAATAAATAATACATAGGTGGAGTTAAAAGTTAGGTTATGATATTTGAAGTGACATTTCGTACTCCAGCAAAATTCACCTTTTAACTACTTTTAACAGTATGAGGTTTTGTTTAAAGAATAGGTCCCCCAATATATAGTTGACTTGTTTCTCAATCGAGATAAATTATTTTGGAATGAATCTCATTAAAGTATTTAATCTAGTATTTTTTTTTACTTTTTTGAAGATAAGATAATACAATTTTTTTTGGAAGGGGGGGGGGGGGGCGG
>CM042198.1:14426242-14455048 GCA_023539305.1 Ilex asprella | reverse complement strand
CATCTTCTTCTCTAAGCAATATATAGTTTTCTCAAGGAGTAAAAAACTTCATTACAGCCAAGCTTTTAGCTAATGAACTACTATAAATTGTGTGTTTTTACTCTTCTTAGCTCATACTGTAATATCTGGTTTAACTGTAACATTGGGTAGAGCTACCAGACTCCATCTCGAATCATCTTGCGCTGCATCACTTGCACACTACTTATGAGGCCTTCAACTTAAGAATTTCACTCACGTTTTGAGTTCATATATCATCAAATCAACATCAAGCTTGTATTCCAACTTAAACTTGCCGTTACACTTATGTTCAAGATCAAGTTTAGACCATTTATACAAATATAAATGTTATTTTAATATTATTTATTAGTTTATGCACCCACCAAGCCTAAATAAGTTATTGTTTAGACTTAGCCTTCTTATTAGTCAATCTTTAAAATTAAACTCGGACTCAATTGGTTAGATAAATAAACGATCTCGAATAAGATTTTATCTTTGTCAATCTCTAATGTTACCGAACAGTTCGATTCATTTGCAACCCTCATCCCAATATAATTTTATGATGTTTTACTACATGAATTGATAATTAATAGACTTTTCACGCATCTTTTGGAAATTAATGGTAGTTAAAGGTAGTTAGTTAATGGAGAATAGATGGGTAGTTAAAAAGAATATATGATAAATTGTGATTGGAGAATTTTTAATTGATAATTTTAAAATCTAAGAAATTAAAAAAATAGGAGGGAAGACTTATCAAAGTCTCTCCCTAAGTAATTATTTGTGATATATATACAGATAGATAGATTTCGGGGTGGCCCGATATAATCAGGGGAGTTATTGGTTTTTAACCCTAATCATACTGTACCAAAGTTGATTTCTCTCATTACTACTATCAACCTAAAGTATAAAAACTTCGACTCAAGTTCAATCCCAACTTAAATTTAATCTGAACTTAGCTGACCATGGATTATACAAATTAAAGATTGTAATTCGGGTTCAATTTCAGTTTGGTTCTCGAGTTTTAGACATTGAGCTAGAATACATTCGTGTTCACCTTAGGTTGAATCTAAATCTAAGTCTAGAACTAGGGTTCATTTCACATCACCTCAGATTGAACTTGAATTCTCTAATTCGGTTCGAGTCTATAGAACTTAGGTTCCTAACCCAACTACTGTCTGAATTAAAACAACTTGAGATTTTTTGCCCAAGTCCAATCTTGAGTAAGGAAAATGTCGGTCCAAATACAAAAGGTTTTCAAGCTAGGGTTAAATTTAGGTTGATCTTCCCAACTTGCACCCCTATTATGTAGAACTGGTGGAAGAACAATATATAACAGAACAAATCAGAAGTTAAATACACTGACTAATGATCCAAAAAAAAAAAAAACAAAATTTACACTGACTGAAATTCTCATTTTAAAGGCCCTGAATGAACCTACATAAAGTTTTGAGGTGGGAAATCATGCTGATTTAATAGAGCACACAGTCTGTATGAAAGTAAGCATGAGAAGTATAACAGCAGCTACAACAGAAACAGCTGCCCAGGGAGTATGGAAATAGTCTCTTTTCAAATTTGCCTTCCACCTGTGCCAAGGAGTCCTGCAATATGCGTTCAGGTTCTGGCAAAGACTGCGGAAATAGACTTTGTGACCAAAAACCACCTCTTTACAGATATTGTTGAACAGTATCATCACATCTTCATTGCTTCCCAGCTGGCTCGTGATGATCCTATGGTCGATTAGTAAGTCCACATCCTTGGGAGTGTTGATCATGCTATCGAGGAGGGCCATGTAGTGGATTATGTACTTTTCATTGCAGTGACATTGCTCGTAGGCGATGAGGTTTCGGAACAAAGTTTCTGTCAAGTCATCTATTTGCAGATTTGGGATTTCAAGAACTCCACTTTTGAAATTGACATCAAGTAAACAACTGCTTGCCCTTACCTTAAACTTGATGCCTGCTTCATTAAGTCTTGTTGCACTCGGAGAGAATTCAATTGCTGGGCCTCCCTCTTGCCACTCTTTCGGTGGTGAAGGCAAATGACAGTGTCTCAAGAAATCGAGAAAATGCTTTACTTCAGCTGGGCTTATATTGTCAGGATATCTATGTAGAGTCAAAAAACTCTTGAAGTGTTCGTAAGTGAGCTCAAGCATGGAAGGGTTTTCCCTGAGGTTATGATCAACGACTAGGCTAAGCAAACCATTGAGAACAATGAATGGAAGCTGATTTTCAAGCAATATCATGTCACGCCCCAGATCATCAATCAGCCACGGGCTAGAAAATATGCGATCCCTCCGATTTTTTTTCTCACGAGACCTCAAGAGTAGCTCTACAATGAAACTTCCATCCATACATCCATAAGTAACATTTTCACAAACTCGTCACTGCTTAGATCAATGGTTTCTGCATAACAATTACGGGCATCTCTCTCCCATGTCCTGACGCGTTCAACATACTGCCCCAAGTTCAATCTTGTCCGTTGTAGTAAACTCTCTAGGTACCTTAATTTATGCTCTTCCATGGCTTGCAAGTTCTTTTGCCCTCGGTGAAAAGGGCCGATTGATATTGCACGAGGTGTGTAGGCTTCTCCATTTCCATTTACTTTGCGGAGTTTCTCAGGAGCTCTGTAGATACAACACTCAGATGGCAGGGGAGGTAAGCGCTCTAGCATTCCTTTTATTTCCATCTCAATCGAAATATGAGCTGATTCATTTGCTCTTGAGAAACTTGCCATCCCTCACAGGCTCACTGCTCGTCTTCCTAGTTAAAAAAGAGATGGCAGTTAAACTCAGCCCTTCCTCAAACAGAAAATGGAAAACCAGAACATACCTACCAATACCATTCATCTTTGCCAAACAGTTAAACTCAACCCTTCCTCAATAATATATAAATGTGGGTGCCTAAAGTAAAAACTGTAATTCTTTCTTGTAGATTTTAACTTGGTGCTGTGACTGTGACTTCTCCAATTCTCATTCGAGTCCAGTTTACAACTTTTGGGTTCGACCTATCTTCAATCCTCCTTGATGCAGAAAGGATCTAAGAGTGCTCCTCCTCCTCTAATCTAAGTGGAACTCCAAGGCTTCTAACCTATTTGCAATCTATATTTTATAAGTAATTTTATTTAGACCTAAAAATTTAACTAAATTAAATTTGTTGACCTAATATTGTGGTTTTATTCTAACAATTGGATTAATACAAAGTTACAATATTTCATGAATGGTTGAGTTCATAATTCCTATAATTTAGATAAATTGCACTAATAATCCCTCCGGTTTATCACTTGTTGTATGTTAGTCCTTAAAGCTATAATTCTATTAATTTGACCCTCTAAGTTCACAAATTGAGACAACTTGTCCTTTATACTAACTTCCCTCCAAAAAAATAAACGGAAAAAAGACGTGCATAATGCATGCAACTATAAAAGGGCATATCTGGTATTTTGTCATAAACATTACACCCAAACACCATTGGTCGTCGGTGGATCTTCTAACCCAATTTTTTAATTTTCAAACGTACTTAAAAAAAAAAGTGTTAGGTGGGGAGGGGGTCTGGTTGATTTCAGTGGTGATGATGGGGAGGCGGATGTTGCAAGTGGTGGTGGAATAATGCAAAAATTTATTATAAATATAATTTTAACATACAACTAAATTTCATTTAAAATTTGTTACTTTCAATTTTTGTGATGTAAAATTAGTTATTAATTTTTTATATTCACATTTTGTTAGTATATCTTATTCAAGTTTTATGCTTTTAATATTTAGATTCATATTTTTAAAATTGACATATTCAAAACCTAATATTTTTGTTAGCAAAATAAAGTGTTAAAACAATAAATGGTTATATTAGGAGAAGTTTTAATAAGAATGGAACAATAATATATAATAAATAGGTGAAGACAACAAACATAATTAGGGACCATCTATTTTTTAGGCCCTAGGCGATTGTTTACTTGGCCTACCTATTGGGCGGCCCTAGAGAGAGATAGAGAGAGAATTGTAGAGTGAGACTGAGAGAGAGTCTTTGAGAGGTCTTCATTTTGGTGGGGGGGTTAAATTTGTGAGGTATCTTTTGAGCTCGTACAATTATGTATAAAAATATATACTGAAAGTGTATTCAATTTATTATATGTATTAGTTTTTAAATGACGTAAGTGTCCTTCAATTATTTTTATGTATGATGCACACGCCTTCTTCCGTTTGTTGTTTGGATAGAAGTTAGTGCGAATAACGTGTTGTCTCAATCTGTGAACTTAGAAGATCAAATTGACAGAATTATAATTTTAAAAGACTAAAGTATAATAAGTGATAGATCTCAAGAACTATTAGTGTAATTTAACCATAATTTATAACATATGCTAGTGTGATTTGTATAATAACTCAAGATTGTAAGTCCAAGCTTCGATTAGTACACGCAGGAGTAATAGTATCAAATATGTTTTCAGGTAAGTATTGATTGTAAAGATAAAAAATATTTTTCTTGTCTTTTTAATACCTTGTGTCCTTTTATGAGCTGTAAATAGCTTAATCTAGTTAATTCGTATTGGCGCATTCATAGTTTTTCTTCTCGACTTCTTTCAGCAGAGGAAGAATCAGCAAAAGAGTTACTTTAGTGTATAAACTTTCCTTAAAAACAAGAAGTGGAAAATGAGGCGAGATGGAATTCAGATAAATAAAGAAAGATTTGTGAACGAGAGAGAGAGAGAGAGAGAAACCTGAGTTAATTTTCTGGAGGGATGAAAAGGGGAGGGATGATGGTTCCTTGCAGAGGAGAAGCTGCTACTATAAGGTAGATTGGATGGACTAATCCTCTCTCGCTCACAGACAGACACACACACACACACTAGTTATAAAGCCGGATATCAGGTCTGAAGACTTGAAGGTGGTCAACTCCTTAATTTTTTCTTTATTTGGTAGGTCCACCACCCTAATCATTCAGTACTGCTCCACATCTTCGAAGAGTGAAACTTAAATGTATATTGAATGGTTGGCAGAATCATGGCCTAACAGTAAAACTATGGAGAAGAAAGAAAGAAAGAAAGAAAGAAAGAAAGAGAGAGAAGTGGTAAGCAGATGAAAGATATACATGAAGCTCATTGTATAAACTGCATCACTACATTATGTTAGAAAAATTGGATGTAAATAAAGTGAACGGGAGGGTGAGGCGCAGATTAGGTCGTTCTCTTAAAACGATTCACGCCCTTTTATGAAAGAATCACAGCGCAGAAGATAGTAACGCGTCGTCTTCAGGATACAACAGCTCAGCCTATTGGTTGTTGCTTCACTCAGATCTGCACAATCAAATGAAGTAGACGCTTCACACACACCTTTAAATATTGCCCCTAAACTTATATTTGTAAGAAGAAAGTTGATATGATATTATATATCATCTCCTCCGCTAATCTCACATTTGCGCACGTCAAAGTCCCAAGATCTCTCTTTAATTTAAAAACTAAATAACACTAGTTTATATAAATACTTAAGTGTCTTTGATTATTTAGTTGATGTGAGATTGAGTTCTCACACATAAAAAACTCTTTTAATTAAAATATTCTAGCACATTATGTACAATTTTACCGTGTTTGAAGAGAGACAATCTTTTTCCGTTGTTCTTTTTTTTTGCTACTTAAACTATTGAGAATAAGGTTAAAATAAAATAATTTTATGATTGTTGTAAGACCCACCACCTATCTTATCTAAGCCAATGACATGTGTTACAATTTTAATCATAATTTCAATGTAAATAACTTATTTTTGATCGAATTAAAAAAATTAATTAAAATACATATAAATTTGCCTAAACACTTTCACCTATGACTCGAAAAAAACATAAAAACGAATTTGATCAATTAAAATAAAGTTGGTCTTCGTAAGGCCAGCTGTACCAACTACCACACCTAGTCTATAGCTGGCAAGGTTGAATAACGAATTGTTTTTCCCACCACACCTTTTAATACTATGACGTCAGTCACGATGACATCAGCTAAGCAATACCACCTAACCATGTTGTTAGGGCTTTCCATGGCCGGGTTGGGCCGGACTTGGATAGTGTAGGTTCAAATTCATATTCGGGCAAATAGTGTGCTGGACTTCGGGAAGAGATAATTACTCGCAGCCCAGTCCGTCACTTATTAGACGGGCTTTGTGGACGGACTTTTCAGGCGGGGCTTTTGTTGGGCCTATTGGGCGGGTCTGTTTTGGGTGGGCTTCTTAGGCCCTATTAAAAAAATATACAACTTCATTTAATTTTTTTGTAAATTATATTTTTGAATTAAAAATATAGTAAAAATTAAAATGGACAAAAATTAAATAATGACATTGATGAATTGAATGTTTATTTGTTTTAATTTGAATAAAATTACATGTTAATTTGGTGTTGATTTGATATATTTCATGTTAATTTAGTGAATTAAATGTTTATTAGAAAAAATTGAATATTAATTAGATGAAATTAAGTGTTAATTTGATGAATTGAATGTTTATTTTATTTTAATTTGATAAATAAAATATTAATTGGATGAAATTACATGTTAATTTGGTGTTGATTTGATATATTACATGTTTATTTGATGAAATTGAATGTCAATTTGATAAATCTAAATGTTAATTTGATAATTTGAATGCTAATTTGATGAATTGAGTGTTAATTGAATGAAATTAATAGTTTATTTAATTAATTTAATGTTAACTAGTTGAATTTTAATGTTAATTTAGTGAACTAAATGCTTATTAGAAAATGTTAATTAGATGAAATTGAGTGTTAATTTGATGAATTGTATGTTGATTTGGTGTTAATTTGATAAATTAAATTTTAATTGAATGAAATTGCATGTTAATTTGGTGTTGTTTGGATGAAATTACATTTTCATTTGATGAAATTGAATGTCAATTTGATAAATTTTAATGTTAATTTGATAATTTGAATGTTAATTTGATGAATTGTGTGTTAATTGAATGAAATTAAAAATTTATTTGATTAATTTAATGTTAACTAGTTGAATTTGAATGTTAATTTAGTGAATTAAATGTTTATTAGAAAAAAATGAATGTTAATTTGATGAAATTAAGTGTTACTTTGGTGTTAATTTGATGAATTGAATGTTTATTTGGTTTTAATTTGATACATTAAATTTTAATTGGATAAAATTACATGTTAATTTGATATATTACAACATTACATATTTATTTGAAGAAACTGAATGTCAATTTGATAAATCTAAATATTAATTTGATAATTTGAATGTTAATTTGATGAATTGAGAGTTAATTGAATGAAATTGAAATTTTATTTGATTAATTTAATGTTAACTAGTTGAATTTGAATGTTAATTTAGTGAATTAAATGCTTATTAGAAAATATTGAATATTAATTAGATGAAATTGAGTGTTAATTTTGTGTTAATTTGATGAATTGAATGTTAATTTGATAAATTAAATTTTAATTGGATGAAATTACATGTTAATTTGGTGTTATTTTGATGAAATTGAATGTCAATTTGATAAATTTGAATGTTAATTTGATGAATTGATTGTTAATTAAAAAATTATTTTATTAATTTAATATTAACTAGTTGAATTTGAATGTTAATTTAGTGAATTAAATGCTTATTAGAAAAATATTGAATATTAATTAGATGAAATTGAGTGTTAATTTGATGAATTGAATGTTAATTTGATGAATTGTATGTTAATTTGTTAAATTAAATTTTAATTGGATGAAATTACATGTTAATTTGGTGTTATTTTGATGAAATTGAATGTCAATTTGATAAATTTGAATGTTAATTTGATGAATTGAGTGTTAATTAAAAAATTATTTTATTAATTTAATATTAACTAGTTGAATTTGAATGTTAATTTAGTGAATTAAATGCTTATTAAAAAAAATTTGAATGTTAATTAAATAAAATTGATCGTTAATTTAGTGTTAATTTGATGAATTGAATGTTAATTTGCTGTTAATTTGATAAATTAAATTTTAATTGGATAAAATTATATGTTAACTTGGTTTTAATTTTATGAAATTAAATGTTAATTTGATGAAATTGATTGTCAATTTGATAAATCTGAATGTTAATTTGTTAAATTAAATTTTAATTGGATGAAGTTACATGTTAATTTAGTGTTGATTTAATGAAATTAAATGTTAATTTGGATGGTAATTTGATTATATGTTACTTTGGTATTAATTTGATAAATTGAATCTTTATTGTCTGATTTGGAATGTTAATGTAATATTAATTTGTTAATTACATGATAATTAAATACTTTTGGGTTAAGTTAAAATTTGACTCACCTAACTTTCAATCTCACCTACCAAATTATCACAAATTCTCAAGGGCGGGTTATTGGGCCGGGCTTCGTTCTTCGGGTCGGACTTCGGACTGGGTAATGAGTTTAGGGGTAAACTCAAGCCCTTTCTTAAAGGATAACGGGCTCGGGCTCGAGTGAATCAATTATTGGGTCTATTAAATATCAGACTTATTTTTTTCGGACAGAATAACTTGACCCGTAGGTAATCCGACCCATAAACACTCTTACATGTTGTATAGGACCGCTCAAAAAAATTATAATAATGACATGCATTCTAAAATATTTCTCAAATTTTACATTTCAATTAAGATGTACTAATAAATCCCACCATGGTTCGAATTTTCAACATCCCTTTTCTGCACCGAATCTCGAAACAGATGGAGATTAGTTTAGACTTTCGTGTTTTTTTTTTATAATGAGTAATTAAATTTATTTATTTTTTAGATAAGATTTTATACTTAGTTGGACTTTCATAAATTAAAAAGATTTGGTCATGGTCTGCCTCCATCCGGATGATAAAGAGAGGTTCTTACCCATTAGATCGTCACTGACGGCATTCGAGCAAGAGGAGATGCTCGACTTCCTTCGGTGTAATGCCGACATCTTTGCTTGGACTCTTAATGAGATGCAGAGCATAGAACCCAAAGTTATTTACCACAAGATTCATGTGGATTAGACCTACAAACCTATTAAACAAAAGCATGGACGATTGGCTCCACATCACACACCCACGATAAATGAAGAAGTGGATTGGCTTTAGCAGTTAACTCCATCAGAGAAGTCCAATTCCCTGAATGGTTGTCCAACACCACATGTGCCAAGAAGAAGAATGGGAAGTATCATGTTTTCATGAATTTCACCAATCTCAACAAAGTTTGCCCAAATGATGACTACCCCTAACCAAGGTGGATCAGTAGGTAAATACAACTGTAAGACATGAACAAATGACTGTCATTGACACTCGGGGTGGGATATCATCAAATATCTTTGTATGCTCCTAACTAGGAGGGAACTTCGTCCATAACTCTCGGGGGTTTATTGCGATAAAAGTCACTTCATTCGATCTGAAAAATGCAGGAACTATCTATAAGTGCTTGATGAATAAGATGATCAAGCAACAAACTAGGGTCACTATGGAGGTTTATATTGATGACATGTTTCTGAAGAGACGGTCCAGAGGGAACCACCTAAAGGACTTAGATGAGACCTTCCAAAATCTCCAGAGCAATGGTTTGAAGTTGAACACATCTAAGTGCTCTTCCAACATTAGCTCGGGCAAGTTTCTTGGGTATCTGGTGACCTGATGAAGCATTGAAGCTAACCCTGACAAGATACAAGCCATCCTGAAAGTATAGAGACCTCAAACAATCAAAGATATATGTAAGCTTACCAAGATGTTGGCTTCCCTTAACTGTTGCATCACCAAATCATCAGACAAGTGTAAGCCTTTCTCTTAAGCCCCAAAGAAAGCCAAAAGGGACATATAGGATGACAAATGTGATCGGGCGCTACAAGGGATAAACAAGTACATGAAAATTTTGCCAACACTCTCAATGCTTGAGCCTGGGGAAACTCTCTACTTGTATCTATTTGTCTTAGGTATGCGGTCAGGTGAGCGTTGATTAAGGGTTATGAATTGGAGCAAAAAGGCTAGTGTACTATGTCAGGAAAACCCTCATGGACCTCGAGACTACGTACCTCTCATTGGAGAAGGTAATCTTGGCCTTGGTAAGAATAGTTAGAAGACTCACGCATTACTTCCAAGCACACCCCGTTGGTGTCCTGACTAACATACCATTGAACGCTGTACTATGGAAGACAAACTTGTCGCGGAAGGTAGCTAAGTAGGCCATCGAACTTAGTATCGACCTCGGGTGTGCATCAAGGGGCAAGATGGCCAACTTTATTGCTGAGTTCACCATTCTCGAAAACATCCCCTTGGAGGAACCACAAACCGACCTAGAAATTCCTTGTGGAGCTTGGAGATTGCATGTTGATGGGTTATCCGACGTTCTGGTGGTAGGAGTGGAGGTGGTTTTAACTAGCCTAGAGAGATCCACTATTGAGCAAGCAATTAGGCTTGATTTTGGAGTGTCAAACAATGAGGCAAAGTACAAAACCTTTATTTCAAGGCTAAGCATGGCCAGGACAGTCGGGGGCGATCAATTGTACATGTTATGCGATTCCCAACTGGTGCTGAACCAAGTCAATTGGGAATTCGAGGTCGACCCTAGGATAAAGGCTTACAACCAGAAGGTGTGCGTAATGATGGCAGAGTTCAAGAAAATACAAGTTTTCCATATTCCTCAGGATCATAATAACCATGTTGGGGGAACTCCTCATATGCCACAAGGAGTCCTAGAAGATTTAGCTCAAAGCCTCAAAATTTTGGGTCTCTCCCATCTAGAAACATTGTCGAAAGTCCTTCTTGGGACCATACCTCTATTGTATCCCTGGGCACAAAGTCCAGCCGTTGTTATAAGAAGTCCAAGAGGGACAGAGGAATTATTGAATGTCTTATAGGTGGACCAAGGAACTATTGAACGTCTTGGCCTATGGGATGGAAGTCGTGATACCCGTTAAGGTTGGTCTCTGTTAGGCACTCAATATTGCATATTTTGTGATTTATCCCTTTTGCTTTGATCATGTGCTTCTTGTTTATTTCTCGGAATTATGTGGAAGGTTTGATTAATTGTGTGAATTGGTGTTTGTAGGTGCAAATAAGAGGAGATGGAATGATGGAGATTCAATATAAATGTCATGGGAAGACATAGCAAAGAGAAGGAAGCGATTCAGAAGGAGTAAAGCAAAAATCAGGAGAAGAGTCTGATGTACAGGTACAAGTTGTATCGAATGATCAGGCTCCATAGGGTCTTGTACCAGTTCATGCTATGTTTATTCTGGAACAACCCATAACAAAAACCTATGTGTCGGTTCTTCACATATACATATATATATACGACACACATGTCTCGAGCTTACATCCAGATGCCATGGGTTCACTTTATCCACCTCCACACTCAAGGGGGAGGCTGCCAATCCCTATGGCCTTGGTTTTGATTGGTTAATGGAACCTCCAAAGTATCATGTGAGCATTCTGATTGGACAACACTGGCGGAGGAAATTTTTTTGGCAAATCACCCACCACCCACACCACACACCATGGCCAATAAGGAAAAGAAGGAAATATGCTACTATATAGACAATTATATACACATTGGGGAAGAGCTTTTGCTTAGTTTTTGTCTTAGTTTTGAGTTTTAGTTTTACATTGTGAGAGTTTTGTCGAGCTTCGGAGAATACAACGAGTGCAATTTCCATTTCATTTTCAAAACTTGTGTTGTATGGTTTGTTCTTGTATTTGAACTTAGAATTTTGAAGAAAATGTATTGAAGTTATTCATTCAATCTTGTTATCCGTTTACCTTTTATTTACATATTGTTTGTTGCCGATTTCGGTTTGATGGGTTTTGTTTTCGGCTAAGTTTTGGTGCAATCCAAAGGAGGATTCTCATTTGTGAGCAAGCATTGTTGATTCTCTAATATGTACTGATGGTGCAGTTTCTCGCGGATGAGCAGAGGGCGTGTAAACCGTGATGATCGAGATGGATATGAGCTATATGGCCCTCGTGATTTGCAGTAGGGTACCCAGGGGAGTCTGGGGAAATGTGAACAGTAAGAAATATAGTGGTTCACCGGCTCTGGAGCTCGGCTAGTCCACTCTTCAATGGAGGCTCTTGCTCCTTTTTCTTTATTGATCACTTGAGTGCTTATTCGGTATAATATGAAAGAAATTAGGGTTTTGTCATGGCTCTGTAGTCTCTAGGTTTGCCTCTCGGGTATATGGTTCTGTCTTGCAATGAAGGTATAATATAGTATTTATAGTGCAATTCCTATATTCTAAGGGATCTACACCGAGATCTTTCCTTCATCCGTGGGATCCTCCATGATTTTAGGAGAAAATCTTGGTCGGTTGATATTCTATGCCTTGATTATAGCTTCCTACCGCTTCTGGGAGTGCTTTCTATTAACCGGTTATTCACTCCATGTTTCTCCTATCACCTTGCCCGGGGTGAGCTCAAGGTCGGTACTCCTGAGTTCCAGATTTCCTGTCCGACCTTCCTTCTGGGTTGACCTCGAGGTCTGAGCTCATGCTTAGAATATTTTCTTGGTATCATCATGTACTAACCATGTAGTACGATTTGTATATGGGAAAATTTTATTTTGAAAACTAGTTGTTATGTGTTCATCATGATTTCTCATCGACGGTTTTTCTGGTACGAGTAATGATTGGAGTTCATATATACATCTAAGTATTTATCATTCTAGCTATCATTACCTATCTTCAAAGTTCAATATTTTTTAAATCCAATTTTAGTTGAATATTTTTCATCCGAGTGAATTTGATTATGAGTTTGGATAAATTATAAATCATAATCAATAAATTTGATTATGGTGAGATGATTTCCGAGGATTGGTCGATTGTTTTCCATTTGGTTTTACTACATTAGTTAATACTTTCACAATTTTCCACAAATCAAAGGATTTTTATTTTTCTTTACAAAAATAATAATATTTGGATTGCCATTGTTCCTTGACGATAGAAAATCCCGAGTTACTATACTGCACACACTTCCTACACTTGAGAAACACATTACATATATTTCATAGATGCGAGCATAATTTACGAGAAATAATCAAATCATTATGGGAGACAATCATTTTTTACAAAGAAAAGCATTTTTGAAAAAGGGCAAGCATTTTCCCAACAATCAGGAGCCCATTTATGTTGACTGTTAAAGGTTACATATAAATGAGTATTACTTGTACATAATACAACTATGTGTTCAAAGCTGAACAGGATATATTAATTCCTTTGCTTGCCAAAATGGATCCATATATAGACATAAAATTATGAAATTTCCCTTAATATGTATTAATGAGATACACTTCCACGTATAAAAAGAAAAAAAAAAGATACTTGCTTGTCTGTCAGAATCATACTGACACAGATATGATAGAACATACAACTTGTATGATAGTGAGACAGAGCAATATTACTGTTGCCATGATGGAGATGATTGACCATGGGTGCTAAAATAATTGAGTCGAACGAATACTGTCCACCTGAACCAGGTTTCCTTCCACCAGTGTCAGTAGGTTCGATTGTAAGCATTCAAATCCTGACACAATCCACAAAAGAAGAACAAGTTTTCGTCCATAATAGTTTCCTTGTAAAGATTGCTGAGGAGATTTGCAACGTGTATGGTATGACCAAGTGAATTCTCAATAACTCTACAACAAACGAGTAGATCTACGTCTACTAGTGCTTTTATAAGGCTACTCATGAAGATTGCATAGCTGCTAATGAATTTATGTTCATGATGACACTATTCAAAGGCAATAATATTTTGGAAAAAAGATTTTGTGCACTCATTTAGTGCTATATGAGGAATTCTAGTCCTCCCTTAACGAGTGTTATATCAAGTAATCGGTTTCCTTTCCCCTTCTTAAAGTTGACACCAGCCTCTTGTAGCTCAGTTGCACTAGGAGTGTAGGAGAATTTTCCTTTGTCGCTTAGCAGTGGCCTTATATTAGAGGGAAGGTAAAGAGCTCTGATGAAATCAACCAGATGCCTCACTTGGGGTATTGTTTTTGGTAGGTTGTCTAGGTTTGCTATATTTTTAGCGTACTCAAAGCTGAGCTCAAGCAAGGAGATCAACTTTGACCATGGATGGCCTTGGATGAATTCATATATCCCATAAAGAACAAAGAAAAGGAACTGATTTTCTAATAGGATCGTATCATGTAACATGTCACTATTCATCCATTGCTTATTAAATATCGCATCATTGTGATCGAGATATCTAGCTAGGGAAGGAATTCCTTATGAAGAGCTCCATGATAAAGATACCGTCCACCAACATCATTTCTATGAATTCCTCACTGCTAAGTATCACGTTTTCTTGATAGTGTTGGCGAGCATTTTGCTCAGACGCGCTTATGTATGCAGTACAGGATCTCAAATCTACCATGGTCTGGCTCAGGAAACTATCTACATACCTCAGTTTAATCTCTTTCATGTTTTGCAATCGTGCACTGTTACGATGTAGAGGACCAATTGATACTGATTGAGGTGTGTATGCTTCATCACTTGTCTTCTGAAGATTCTGGGGAACTTTGTAGATACAACATGCATCAGAGTTGGAATGTAATCTGCTAATTTTTTGGGTAATGGTTGATGAGACTTTGTGCCAAACTTCGTTCTCATCGATTGAAATATGGTCATCTTCACCTATTTCAATCTCCGGTGTTCCACCATTTATTTCAGTCTCCAGAGTTGCACTAGCCTTTTTCATCTAAACTTCTTTAATTTCTTGATGATAAACCAGATGGAAATGATAAATTCAAAGTTATTTTTTCACTTTTCTCTTGGGAGGGAGGGCGAGGGTGTGTGTGTGTGTGTGTTGTGCTACATTTTTTATGGTTGAGTACATAGCCCATATCCCTCTGTTAACTTTTATGAATTCTCCAAATATAATAGTGACTCATGAAATAATGCAGGTGTTTTAGATAGTGTATACCAAGCAACCTTAAGGCTTCTGAAGGCACTCTTACTCATAAAAAAGATACAAATAAAAAGGAGGGATATTTGTTCACCGACAACCAAGAAACGAAAATGGTGAAGGTAATGTCCTTTCTAAGGTATTTGTGCCCTCTAATTTATGTAATTTTATTGATTCTTCTAGTTGAAACCTAAAAAACATATTTACAAATAGACTTTGCTTGAAATTTGAGCAATTGACATACATTAACTATTTTGAAAAACTATTGTTTTCCATTTATATGCCAATAATCTATCTTATCTTAATACCTATAAAAGTATATATATCAAAAAAACTTTTATTTTTCACTTTTAACCTTAACTAAAATTATAAAACCAGTTTTGTCCATCATAACTATTAGGAGATGGTGGCCTTTTTGTTTCCGTGCCTTAATTAATATTATAAAATTAATTTTATTCATCATAACTATTGGTGCCCTTTTTATTTCTGAGCAATGCATAGAGTAGTTACCCTCTCCCCTTATATTCGTTCAAGAAGAAACCAAAGATCTCTTGCATCTTGATTCCAACAGTAGTCGTTCCGATAATCTGGATTAGTGAAAGTTTTCGATGCGATAAATGATCCATATTCTATATATTTTCGATCTTCTCATCAATTGGTTTTGCTTTCTGTTATTTTTTTTGCTTGTTGTGATTGATTTTCTTTATATGCTTCGCTCAAGTACTATTTCACACATATGATCATCTCATTCAATTTACAAACCCACTGTTTCTATTTGTCAAATGTTGAACCCTTTTTGTAAGATTTGGTAATGGCCTTCTCAAGTCTGTGGGCCATGTGAGTTATTGTTTGCATTTCCTGGTTCACTATTTGTCGCTCTTTTCTAGTTTATTGGTTGATTGAGCCAATCCCTGACCCAAATTTTTGATTTCCTTTTGTTTGTCTTGTAGTCGCTTTATCCTTATGCGCAAATGAAAGTGAAGTGATTTGAACATAGTTTTGTACAGTCTATGATGTGATGAATTTTTTGTTCTTCTTTGTTGCACAAACCAGTAGGTGTTCTGTTGGTTTGTTCTTCTTGGTTGCACAAACCAGTCTTCGTTGTGATAAATTCATCAATTTTTTTGTTCTTCTTAATCGCACAAACCAGTCTATGCTATGGTGAATTCATCAAATGTGATGAAGTTTTTGAATAAATATTTCCAATTTGTTTCATTATTTGCGTTACCCCTCACACTCCTCTCTATTTTTCATCTCATTGTGGTTGTGCGGCTAATATTTATGGTATATGCATTGGGAATTACACTGTCATTGAATTAATTAACTGGTTGGTCGTTGTCATGGTTGGTTGTTACTATGGATTGTTATTACACTAATTTTCTCATTCTAACAATCATGAACTTGTCTTTGTCATGAATAAGCATTGGACTGTTATTTCAATGGATAGCCATTGGACTATCTAAGTCATGGATTGTTAATTGATAATTAGATTGTGTTTGATTAGTTTGTTATATTCGTCATTTTGTTTGCATATATTCAAAAATAATGGGCATATTTATGTTACCCACTTTTTTCTTGCGGATGATTTTATTAATGAGCTTGTACAATAAAATTGATTTTGAGCAATGCCATATAGCCCAAACAAATTCCAAAATTAGCAACCCAAATGACATGACACACTCCATGTCATTTGATGGGTCCCACCATGTGCTTGCTTTGTCATCACATGAAGCCTAATGACCGATGAGTTCCCTATCCTATTTCCCTTTTCTTTTTTTCCTTATGTCATTCGGTCTCCTCAAAACATAAAACTCTTTTACCATAGCTAAGTGTTGAACGGGGAAACAAATTTGACAGATCTAGCGAGATTAACATGTCTGGCGAACACGAGATTTTTTGGGTTACCACTCTACGCCATTTATTCAAGGTATTTCATTAATTTTTTTAATTTAATTTTTTGACTGATTTCTCTATCTATCACTCTTCTTGCTTGATTCGGTATTCTTTTTACCTTTCATTCACTCTTTCATTTGTTTATCTTCTGTTATTTCTTTGTATTATTTGTACATTCGACAATTTTTTGACCTGGAAAATAAATTAGGATTTAATATGCCACACATAGATTTTTTGATTTCTAGGCTTTCAAAATTAGCTGATTCAAAGTTAATTTCATTTTAAGGTATTTTGGTGAGAAGTCATGAATAATGAAAAATAATTGATATGTCATCCTTCCTAATCAGCTCAACGCTGGCTGGGACAACGTGCAAGAGCTATCTTCTTGTCCACACCTAACATAAATTGGCTAATTTCATCCCCATCACCACTCTGACTCTGACCTACAAAAATAAATAACAAATGAACAAGGATAAATTTCATATTTATATCAAAGGAATTTAAAAATATTAGAAGTCTTCCTATTACTAGAATTTCCATTATGGGGTGTGGCTGATTTTCATTGTGTGAAGGGAAGAGCAATGCTATAAGCACTAAATTTGAAGACCCAATCAAGGACTAAATTAATAATAGTCATTGTATTAGTTCTGTATAGGCCATAAAACTTGGACACGTGGACCTATCACTAGCGTACACATGGTATTTTAATTAACAAATGACAGCATGATGTTATGAGATCATAGCCTTCATCGAGTGATAGTGATCTTGCCCTAGAGGCAGAGTCATAATTCAACATGGCATGGTAAAAGTATAATAAAGTATAATACAATTCAAATTTTAAAAGATAAATAAAATAATTTTTACTTTTCGTTGAGTAATGCATATAGTTATATGGTGTTAGGTGGTTGTGAATCTTGTGATACATAATAGTGTACTTGAATTTTTGGAAGGTTACTAAAATAATGTGTTACTTTTGTAGAGCATGGAAGAGGAATTATCAAGTTGTTGCAGAAGTATTGAATTGAATGAAGAAACTATGGAAAATGAAATGCAAAAAACAAAAAATGTAGAAGATAAAATAGAGGAGGTTAGGGTGGGAATGTCATTTAATTTCGTTGATGAGCTTACTGAGTTTTATACAAGATATGGTAAAGAAAAGGGTTTTGCAGTGAGTAAGAGAACATGTTGAAGAGGAGAAGATGGAACATTAAGGTATTTGACATTGGCTTGTTCTCGTAACGAAAAGTCACAAAGTAAACCAAGTAACTTGCTTAAAGGACAATCGATTTAAAAAATAGGATGCAATGCTAAGCTTCAGGCCACCCTTGAAACCAATGGCGAGTGGCGAGTGATCTCTATTATACTTGATCATAACCATGCATTGAGTCTAGGGAAATCACAATTTTATCGGTTCAATCGCTTGCTTAAACCATTTGTGAAAAGGAGACTTGAGCTGAATGATAGAGCTGGTATCAAAATAAACAAGAATTTTAATTCATTTGTAGTAGAGGCAAGGGGATATGACCAGTTGTCATTTCTAGAGAAGGATTGTAGAAATTACATTGATAAAGTCTGACAATTACGGCTTAGTGAAAGAGATGCTACTGCAATACACAATTAATTTCTGAAAATGCAAGCTGAAAATTCTGATTTCTTCCACATGATGGACTTAGATGATGAGGGACGACTAAGAAATGTTTTTTGGGAAAATGTAAGGAGTAGAGTAGCATTTAAGGAGTTTGGCGATGTGATTACTTTTGATACAATATACTTGACAAACAAGTATGATATGCCATTTGCACCGTTTGTGGGAGTAAATCACCATGGACAATTAACATTACTCGGGTGTGGACTAATCTAAAGTGAAGACACTGAGACATTTACATGGTTATTCCGGTCTTGGCTTACCTATATGAGTGGATGTCATCCTAATGCAATTATTACAGATCAAGACAGAACAATGCAAAATGAAATTGAGATTTTTTTTCCAAATGCACGACATCGATGGTGCTTGTGGCATATCATGAAGAAATTTCCTGAAAAGCTAAGAGGGTATAAGCAATATGAGTCTATCAAATTTTCATTGCAAAATATGGTTTATGATTCGTTAGCAAGAGAAGAATTTGAAGAAGGTTGGTGTCAATTCATTGCAAAGTATGGCCTTGAAACTAATAAATGGTTACTTGGTTTGTACAAAGAGAAGAGTCGTTGGGTGCTTGCATTTGTGAAAAATATGTTTTGGGCAGGCATGTCTACTACACAACGAAGTGAAAGCATGAATTCATTTTTTGATGGGTATGTCAATTCGAAGGCCACCTTGAAACAATTTGTAGCACAATATGAGAATGCATTACAAGATAAGATGGAAAAAGAAAATCATGAAGACTTCAATTCTTATAACTCATGGTTCCCTAGTATAACTCTATATGAGATGGAAAAACAATTCCAAGGTATTTACACAAGGGCAAAGTTCAAGGAGTTCCAAATAGAAATAACATGGAAAATTTGTTGTAACATGCCTTCATGTCAACAAAGTATTCGTGTTTCAATGTATGAAGTAGGTGAAGATGTACCTTTTGGAGAAAGCTACCGAACTGCAACCTTCAAAGTTTTATTGGATGAGGGCAACAATGATATGAACTGCAATTGTCAATTGTTTCAGTTTAGAGGAATATTGTGTAGACATATCATTTCGGTGCTCCTACATAAAAAGATTTCAAAAGTACCTGACAAGTATATCTTACAAAGATGGTGCAAGACTGTCAAAAGAAGACATACTAAAGCTCGTATCAACTATGCCAACTGGTCTGCAACACTTGAATCACAACGATTTGATAAAATGTGTAATGCTTTCTTTGAGGTTGTTGACTTGGCTACAGATACTGAGGATCGGTGTTCAAAGGTGATGACACAAATTTCTGAATTAAAAGAGGAGCTACACAAAGATGTTAATGCTTGTGGAAGACAATAACCCAATTTCATTGACACTCACAATAATTCAAAATCATGTGAAAATGATATTGGTATTTCAAAAAAGAATAAAAGCATTCTTACTCCGATAGTTGTTCGTAGCATGGGCTGACCTCCAATTAAAAGGAAGCAGTTTACGGTTGAAAAGGCAGTGAAGAAAAAGAAAGGCAGAGAATCAATGTGGTGTCGAAAAATTAGCCACACAAAGAAGAGCTACAACTAGTGAGGGAGATAAAGTGAAGGAATTTTTTTTTTTTGGCTGCCACACTAATTTTAATAGCTTGCATTCAACACTTTTTTTTAACTTTGGAGAAGGCTAACTTTTTTTTGCATGTTGTAGGAGTACGAGGAGATTGTAGATGAACATGGTGTGGTCTAAACGCATGAGAATGTCACATTAAGTGTAAGATTTTTTGTACTGTTTTGTTTTAAGCACCATTTATTCATTTGGCATTGTGTGCTAAGAAAATTACAAATAAATTTTAAATTACATATAGGTGGATGAACATGCTTCAAATATGGGTGGATGGAGTCTTGAATTTAAGCAACTTGTCATGTGGCCAAATATAATTGGTCGGCCAATGAACATTGGAATAAGTTTATTTGAGCAACAGTATATGAAACAAGGACAAAGTTTCCATCCATTTCAAACAAATATCCATCCGGCGTTTAATCGTGATAATAGTTTTAAGGTACAAGTGAAAGTGTTTTTTTTTTACTTTGATTTCATCTGTATTTGTATTATTTATTTTACTTTAATTTCAGGCTCAGTATTACCCAAATTAGAGGAGTACGCATTAACAACTATGCAACCCGCTAGTTTCGCCTCAAATTTTGAATTGGATGAAGACCTGAAAGTTCAAAAATTAAAGAATCATTTTTTCAAATGAATGAATGTATTGTTTAGTGTCATAGATTTGTATTGTTTTAAGTGTTGCTGGATATGGTACTTGATATGAGACTGTTAATTTTGTGTTTATAGGAATTGTTGTAACCTACTAGATGTGGAACTTGTATGCTTTGGTCCATAATTTTGTTCTAATAAGAATTGTTGTGTGTTCAGTTTAATAGTCTTTGAATAGTGGATATATATAATCACAGGTCTTGTTAAATGCACTCAATGCTTTCGTGAGAATAGTTACAAATTGCATATAGTTATACATTATTTCTTGATTATGTAGCGCTCACTCATACTCGTCAAACTAAATAATGTTGATTAGTTACTAAGTTACAAAATTAATAAAAAAATTAACACAAAAATTAGTTAGAGAAATCAGTAAAAAGTTAGTTAAAATTTAATGAAAATATTAATTAAAAAAATTAATCCAAAAAATCAGTCAGAGAAATCAGTAAAAAAACAATTAAAAAATTAACGAAATACTTATGGAAAAAGGGCTTCACGTTTTGGGGAGATCGAATAACATTATAACATAAGACAAGAAAAAGGGAAATAGGAGTTGGATCTCATCAGGGTTCATGTGATGACAAAGCAAGCAAATGATGAGACCCATCAAATGACATGGAGTGTGCCATGTCATTTGGGTTGTTGATTTTGGAATTTGTTTGGGCTATATAGCATTGCTCATTGATTTTAATGTTGACAATTTGCCTTTTCTCTATTGGTGATTGTTTCAATGTGATTTGAAATCATGACAATTAATCCACCACGTAATTTAATGTAGGGGTCTAAATATATTGTTGTGTTGTTTAGGTTATGTAAATATTTACCGTGTGATGGATGGGCTCATGGAAAATGACATCCATTTGGATTTATGTTAAACAAAAGGATATTCAAAAAATCTTATTAGGGATTATTTTTTGAGTATTTTTGATGAAATATCTAACCAAGTGTGCAATTGGTGCATATAAAAAGTTACCATTGGATTTGGAGGTGGAAAACATTGTGGTCATTCTTATGAAATTATGTATTGGACATTTGGCATACACTATATGTTTGGTGTATATGCATTTTATGCGTTGCTTAGATATATTGATACTGAATATAACTGATAAGTCTTGTTAGTAGACAATTCTCTTTATCTTGGATTTTTTTTTTTTTGCTTATGAAAAGTACTACGAATTTTTTGGTTGTGTTACAAAGTTGTTAATTTGTATTGCTGGGTTGGATGGCTGTTCTAGGTTTTAAAATAGTAGCAAATTTGAATTGTTTGATTTTTGGTTTCGAGATGAAAAAAGTTTACATTTGTTGTACTTTTCACGCAACAATTGACTGATGAAACCTAATTGCTTTGTTGGAGAGACTTCGATTTCTCACTTATTCAGTTGGATAAGAAATTCAAGATAACTTAGAAGTAGAAACGTGGATGCGAGATAAGAGATAAATATAAATAGGTGCTTCACAGATAGAGTTCTTAGGCATTGACAACCAGAGACTTGAATGCATGATAGAATGAAAGAGAAGGAGCTATGGCGAAAGAGAAGAAGCTATGGCAGGAACTCTATCCATTATTCACCATATTTGTCCACTAAACATTAGTATTCTCATTGTTGTCATTGGTGTTGTCCGACTTATGCTTTAGTTAAAAAAGTGCCTATAGAAGAGGCTACTTGATTCTTAACATGGACTCCAATCTAATCAACTTTGTCTAAGTAATTTCCTTTAGAATCTAAACTTACACTACTAATAGAGTAACCAAAAGGCACCTTTGGGTTTCCAAGAAACTTAATTGTTTCTATTCTTCTCTCTCTCTCTCTTTCTCAAGGAGAAGGCTAAACATATAATTTGGTAATTAAGTATGAGAACATCTTTTCAATAGTTGTTGCCCTCTGATGATGAATTCGTCACAATTACATTAAATCGCTGCTCTTCTTTTTAGACATTATCTTATTATTTTCCTCTTTGCTTGCAAGACAATATTCAACTAATATAATGGTGAATTTTAATATGAGCATACCGCTAATGTTGAGATGTGTGAAATGATATGAAAATGTGTTCGCTTCTGATTTTGGTGGAGAATTTCAACTTGGCCACATTGTTGATATGCTGGAGTATGTCTTGTGACCTTCAAAATGCTTTTGAAATAACATGCTTTGTTATGTAAAAAATAGGTGCTACCTGAACCAATTTGCAATCTTATTTGTTTGTCTTTTGATGATATATTAGTAGTGACTTTACCAGAGCCCTTTTTGATCCGCAATATTTTGTTCGAGTATATTTATTAAGGCAATACTTCTAAGAATTGAAACATTCTAATAGAAAAAGAGCCACATCCAAATTTTTCAATGAGAATCTGCATAACGTAATAAAACCATATTGCTCAATTCCACGTTGGATGGTAATCTTAGAGTTCTATCTGTTTTGCTTGAGTTTGATGACAATTAGGTCTTATTTTCCACGACTAATAAGTTTTGTGGCACTATTCAAGTTTTGTATATTTGTCTACAAATTTGTTGGGAGGGGTAAGAGGATATTCTTTTAATTCATGATTCTGATTTGTCAACTGGCACTATATATCGGTCCGGTTATGGTAGAAAAATGTCAATTTCTATTTTTCATAGAATAAAAATGTGTTGTGTATAAAGTTTTTATATTCTATTAATGTTTAATACTTAATTATTTTTGCAATCAACAATTGTTAATCATTCAAATCAAAATCAAAGAGTGAAATTAAATTTTTGTGAAGTACCTTTATCGTACAATAGTCTTATCTAATATCCTGTATTTCTATTCTTAGGATAATAATAAATTGTCGCCAGTATGGGTTTGCTAACCAAATTCTAGAAGCAGAATACTAAGAATTCATCATAGGTCTCTTACCCAATATTCAATAGCAAAAAACAATATATCTTACCCAATATCCGAAAATATATATATATATATATATATATATACACACACACATCAATTAAAAGGTTACTTCTTTGTATTTTATATTGTGTAAAATACAGTTTTATAGTCATGATTGGTGATTATTCCATAATTAAGATGTTAGAATTTTTTCTCGAACTTTATTTGTCATCATGTAGTTTAATTCTAAATAGTTGACGTGCAACACACGTGTGCATTTACTAGTTACTAGTAAAAGTATCTTACATGAAAACCTTTTAATTCACTATTTAATCCTTATAGAAATTTATAAAGACTAACATGTCCTTTTATATTTAAATATACAACTGACCATTATATCCCTCTATATTTAAATTACAAACAAACCTATAACATATCATGTAAATCTCTATATTTGTAAAACTTTTAGATGGTCATGTTACTCTTAACAGAATATATAAACATATTATTCTTTTTTTTTTCAAAACCCCAATATTAATACACATCGACAACTTTCTTAATACAATATTATCTCCGGTGTCAAAAAATTAATATATCTATCTTTTTCTCTTCATACAAATACAAATAATTTAAGTATGATAAATATGGGATAACATATAATTTAACTATATAATTAAATATTTATGTATTTTATCAAACAAGATATTACACACGTGTGTTGCACGTAAATTATTTTTTATAATAATTTTAATTTTATATTTATCTTATCAGTATATATGTTAATTTATTTAGAACTTGAATATTATCAAAAATTGCTTCAAAATGTGTTTTTGTAATTTATGAGTCCTACTTTATACTTCAATTGTAAATATGGTAAAATACATTGGCCACATACCAACACATACCTACCAACAATCTCATCTTTCGAAGTATAAAAATAATAAAAGATCAAACTAATTTGGTCTATTTTAATTGACAACCCTTCGATCTCTTAAAACTAAATCAGTTAAGAGGTTAAGCAGACAACTCTTTCGAAATGTAAGAATTACTTTTTTATGTTGCCCTTTTTTAGGATTCTATCATGTCATCTTTCAAATTTTTCTTTAATTCTCTGTAAATTTTTTGTTCTTTTAAATAGATGTATTGTGCTAAACCTATAATATTGATTTACCAATGCATACTCCTATTAAATGAATAGATAATTTTATTTATTAATAATATTTTTTAATGTAAAATTATTACTTGACACATTGGTACATATGTGTGTTGCACGTGGACAAGTTTAATTTATAGTGGTAACATTATGCTGAAATAATTAAATATACACCTATGAATCAAAGTGTATGCCCTTTGATACTTGTTGTCCAGATATATTATATATTACTATGTGTTTCAACGACAATAATCTTCTAAAAAGTTAGACTATATGCTAAATTAATTACTTTAAGATTGATTGATCACCCCATGACTACTAGAAGGTTGATTGAAACTATTCGTTTTTGTGTGATAAATCAACTATACTTGCTAAGAGTCCATAATCATTGGTTATATGAAACATGGTAATACAAACTTTGTGAGAGAGAAGTTTGATAAAATCACCACAAACAAGGGCGGAGGGAGGCATGGGCCAGGGTGGGCAAGTGCCCCCCCTCCCAAAAAAAAATTTATTAGTTATGTATATATATTATATATTTTTATAATATATTATTTGTGTCCACCTAAAACAAAAAATAAAAATGTTAGGCCCACATTATCTACCCAAAAAAATTAAAAAATTAAGCTTATTTAAAACAAAAAAATTTGAGCCCACCACTATCTACCCAAACTTATTAAAAAATCAAATCTACGACCTATCGCAATCCACTCAAACCTATTAAAAAATAAAACTTTTGGCCCACCATTAAAAAAAAAATTTTTGGCCACTTGACAAATATCACCTAACCCTTATAAGAAACACATGGGGATCAGGGTGAGCACTTGCCACCTCACTTTTGGGCCACCTTAAATGAGAATTCATAAAATTATTTTATACATTATATTTGCCCTCCTAAATTTTTGAAAATTTTAATGGTTCTAGTTTTTCTTTCAATAAATTAGGGGACCACTAACCCTCTAAAATAAATATGTTTGAGTCAATGATCTATTTATATATTGACGAAATACAATATTTATATTTATCTAGCATAATGGTCGTTATTTTTTAAGAACAATTTTTAATTCTCATTTACCATTTTTTAAGTAATAGTAGGCTATAACCTAATAAAATACGATTATATACAAAAGATAAAATGTTGTAATCCAAAAATATTTCAAACTATTTTGAATAAAAAATTTCTCTATAAGATGATAATGGCCTAAACCAAAATTTGCAACTAAATAAAGAATAATTTTACTACAAGACTTGTGATTGTGCACATTAATAGAAATTTAGTGAAAATTTAATTTACATTTAATTCATATACAAAATTTTAGAGATTTTAAAAAATAAATACATTATATTGAAATATATAATTAGGTTAAAAATGTACTATTTCTTTTTGTGTCTTTTTTGTTAGGATTTTGTTTCGGCTAAATAAAAATTGAATTTACTATTTCACAATAATTTTGTTTTGATTCTTACTTTTTTGTCATTCTTGAAATGAATTTTTTTATATCAATTTCGGCTAAATATAATATAATAAAATATAAATATATTATATAGTGTGATTGGTTAGGAGAAAAAAATTTAGAGTGCGTAATTAAAGTGTCCACCCTGACCAAAATTCCTAGCTCCATCCTTGACCACAAAAGATATTGTATTTTTATAATAGAACATAAGATAATATGATAATTAAGTAAATCATCATAACGTGCCTTCAAATATAAATCAAGAGCAAGTGACAACTTTAAGTTCCACACAAACCAATAGATAGAAGTCGTACATGTTTCAGCTCCAAAGACTTATTTCTTTTGCATCATTTATCTTGAGGGATTATAATTTTGGAAAATTCTCCAGGACTAACTTATCTCTAGTTAAAGAAATTTAATTTTAGAATCATTGTTAGATTTATCTAAATATATAAGATATTAGTAACTGATGAAAAATTCAAAAATCGGATTTTAAAGGGTTTAACTCCGTATAAATTTCATAAGTCATTGTTATAGCTTGATATTTACTTTCAAGAATTCTTAAAACTTGTTTGCACTATTTCTAAAATCTATAAGGTCTATAAGTTAGTTAAGTTACAATACATATTAGACCAACGAAAAAATTTAGTTTTATATTATGAATCCATAAAAAGAAAAAAGAGAAATCAATTAGAGTAATATTTGGATCAAGGATAATATAGATTTTATATTATTGTTAAATCATAGTTACAAAATTATAATATGGACTTTATTGAATTGTGTTGGGATAAAATTAGAAAATAATAATTTTTTTTGTTATTGACTTTTATGAATTGTATATTGGGAATCATTGAACTTGTAGGTTTATTTAAGGGTGAACACAAGGTCAATTTTTTGTGATTTAAGCCATAAGTGTTCATATATTTATTTAAGGATAAAATAGAAACTCAAAAGTTTTAAATGAAATTATTAGTGTGAGGTATAGTTGTCTATATAATTTTGTTTAAGGGTAGAAGAAGAATTCAAAAGTTTTTCATCTTAGGTACTTTTATCAGTAGTATAGATAGATAAATATATTTAAGAAGAAATTAGAAACTCAATTTTTTTTTATATTAAGTCAAATTAAGGAATAATTGTCTTTCAAACAAGATCATTTAAGGAGAAAATTAAAATAGAAATTAAATGTTAAAATTAATTATTAAAGCTCAAATGGATATAATTAAATGTTAAATTTATGCACATAATTAATTTAAGAAGATGAAAGGATATAGGAAGATTTTGTAATTAATTGAATAAAATGAAAAGAAATAAGAGGATATAATCACTTTATAACAACAATCAAATGACAAAATAGTCAAACAAAGTTTTTCACTTTTGTTGACATTTTAAAGTAATATATATATTTTAACGAAAACTTTCATGTATAACACACACATTGCATTGCTAGTATTGTTAAATGAATTACTATAGTACTGAGAGAGTTACCACTACGAGTATGCTATTGAGACCCAATTTGTTGATCTAAGTCACTATTATCTTTGAATTGACTGTGAGATTTGATGTTGATTCAATGGTTCAAATGAAGTCACAGCATTAAGTTAACAATTAGGTTAGATTTTTAAATTTAAATAGCATTACTATACCACTAGGAGCTTATTATTGGTGAGGTTGCACCGAGAGCCAGAAGTTTTTCACAGCAGGGACAATTTAATTCATTAATATTTCTTTTAAAAAATATTAACTCTTACGCTCTTTTATAATTACTAACAATGCAAAATGTGCGTTGCACGTAAATAGTTTTTGTACATAAAAATTGATATAATATATTAGTATATTGAATTAAATATTATCTCAAATTTGTGAGACTTAATTTTTCATTGAAAACTTAGTATATTTTTAAAATTCGCTATTCTAACTATAAGAAAAAAGATATAAAAAAATAGTTAAAGTTTTATTTTTTTTGTAGAATTTTGTGATTGAGAGTAATTTTTTTAGTAATGTTTTATAAATTAAATTTTTTGAAATTCGATTAGGATTTTACTTATAATTTATTGAATAAATAAAAGTAATTGTCAATATACTACTTAATTATATTGGAATTTTACTGTAATTAAGAATTAATTAGGTCAATTAGGATAAGATTTAATATGATACTCTATAATATATATTTTAAAACATATCAAAATTTTAAAAAATTCAAGTTTTACTTAAAACTACGTTACAAACTATTTTCACATAAAATTTTAATATAACTTAAAAAGTTTATTGTAAACTAAAAAATTACATTGATGTAGCATAAATTAATTTTGAAAATTATATATATAATTATTTTTTATCATAGAAATAAAAAAGGTTAAAATTTTTAAATAAAAAATAAAATAAACATATATGCGACTAATGCTATCTTTGCATATGAGATGAATAATATTAGATTGATGAAGTTTTTGAAATTTTTTTGAACACCTTATTGAAAATATAATGATGCATATTTTTTAAAGATAATATAGTCAATCAAAAAATTTCATAGAAATTGATATTTATATAGAGATAATAGATAACTAAAAGAGAAGTTAGAGGTAATTTAGAGATTTAAATACATAAGGAGATCATAGATAATTTAGATATTTAATTGTGAAAGGATAGATTAGTATTTGTAACTTTTTATAAGGATAAAATAGAGAATCAAAAAAATTTCATGTTAAGGTACTTTTATTAGTA
>CM042198.1:14401217-14417975 GCA_023539305.1 Ilex asprella | reverse complement strand
TAAATTGAATATGTTGTCATTAAATGCCACAGAGAATGCAAGTTTTCGTGGATTTAATATTTTCATCAGCAAGAATAACTGTAGTGCATGTTTTGTCTAGTTTTTACCGATGACAAAAACATATTATCTTGTGGTAGTCTATCAAATCAGTTATAAACTTCTTTAGATCTGGGTTGATTACTTCTTTTCTCATAGTTGATACAAAGGCTTCTAAAAGGCCATATAATTAATAAGCAAGATTGACTTCATTTGTAAACGGGATTCCTATAATCATCTGTTTGATGGGTCTTGCTTGTTTGTTGAGAGGAAGCTGGTGAGCTACCAGTGCAATCAGTCGATGAAGCCCCAACTGACGTTATGATTTCTCCTGCTTATCAACCATTGGACAAAACTGCTTCCCAATCTTTGGATGAAAGTGATGTAGCTTCAAACGATGCTTAGCCAGTTAGTAACCTTTCCAAACAGGTCACAATGGTATCATCAACTAAACCAAAATACAGGTAAACCCAAATTTCTGTGCTTAACTCAGTTCATCTAAAGATTATTGACATATTCAATTACATACAGTGAATTACCGAGTAACTAATAATATTGTAAATAATATGTTTAAATTGTTGATTTATAAAATTGACAAGTGTTATCCTTAGTTATGATTATCTAAAACTTTCTTAACTTTTCACACCAAGAAAAAGGATTTTCACATAAATTCTGCACTTTCATGGGCGATGCATAGATGTTATGTCAGTATTGCTCTTAGCCTGGCAGAGAAAAAAATGTTAAACGGGTATTAGTCATGAACTTAATTGTTGGTAAGAATCTTGTAGGTTTTTCCTGAAAATTGTTGTAATTAGAATTTTAAAGTAATCATATGTTAACTATATAATTTGAATTATTAAAGGGACAGCTGTGTTCTAAGTATTCGTATGGTCCTCGAGGGCCTTCATATAAACAAAGGAAATTACATGACTTTCTTTCAAGCTTTATTACTGTTTGTTTCTTATATTTATTTTGTTTGGCCCCTTTAGTTTGTGTGTTTAAAGGTTTACATTTTCTTCACACCTCGTTTTTTTGTAAAAAAAAATGCCTTTAGTGCTCATATATATTTAGTCATCTAAGAGACAATTATTTTGCAGGCATGAATTTTAGCAGAAACCAGAGGAAATACTTGTGACTATATTTGCAAAGGGTATACCAGCAAAAAGTGTTGCAGTTGACCATGGTGAACAAATAATATGTTGGTCACTTTTAGTTCGTCTTGTGTGTTTTGCATAATTATTTTTCACTATATTATACCATATTTTTTGAACATTAACTTTTTTTTTCTTGGGTTGCTTTGCAGCTGAGTGTTGCCATTGATTTGCCGGATGAGGATTCATATACTCTTCAAACTCGGTGTCATTTGGAAAGGTGATGCATAAACTTTGTCATTAAGTGATGTAGCAGGTTCTGCTTTATCATGGGTATCATGGTCTGCTTGAATTGTTTCTAGATCTATTTTGCTTTGGTACCAGAATTAATTGTAGATAAATTCATGGATTTAGACTAATTTTTATCGTTTGATGTTCTTCTCATTTCAAACAGATAATTCCTGCAAAAATGCAGATATGAAGTTTTGTCTACAAAGATTGAAATATGCCTCGCAAAAGCTGAACCCATACACTGGACATCTCTTGAATTTAGCAAGGATGTCACAGTTTTATGGAAAATAAATGTATCATCAGGTAGGTCAACATTCTTCTGTAATTGATTTTTTCAAACCCTGACCTGAGTTTGAAAATTGAAATTAGAAAAATATCAGTTAATGAGATTGTGTTGGTTTAACTTGATGGTTTGTGACATGAAAGAAAGAAATACGCCCAAGAGAACTAAAGCTTACTACTACTTTCTAAAATCATCAATTAAAAAGAATAAAATGAAATTCATACCCAACTGTTGTGTTAACTTGTAGGGTGTGTTTTGCGTATTAATAATCTGTCACAGAAAAAAAAAAAAGAATGTCCTTATCCAGCATTGCAGCAAAAAACACCATACTTTTTATTAGGTCCTGCCAATAGTGGAGTCTTGAAACTCAGAACCAAGGCAGTTGACTGCTTTTGACTTTATGGTGTCCAACTGGTAGTTGGATTCCTGTTTTGAAAAAGTGACGTTTAAGTTCTGCAAAATTGCTTATGTCATGGTTTGATTTTTGTGCACGAGCCTTGTGTCTTCCCTGTTTCCCTTGTTCTCATAATTTGTTTTCTGGTAGACAATGATGAATCTAGCCTACTTCTAAGGGGAAAAAGAGATGAGTAGCTATGGGAAGGGTGATACTCAACCCCAAGTTGTGCTTGGGATGGGCAGCTTTCTAACCAAAATGGGAAACCTTACTTTGCTCTGTTATTTTCTCATATTGAGAAGCTTACTTTCTGCTGTTGCATTTTTTGGCAATCAAAAACCAGCTTATCCTTCCTCAAAACCGACAAAAATTGAGATAAACTGGAAGTAGAAATGAAAAAGGAGGTATGCCTGTACCTTGTAGTTGTATGTTGGTCTTCCTCAAGCTTTGTATTGACTTGCAAAGTTTGGACAATTTAAAATTCCATTTTTGGCCATGCTTTATTGGTGGTCTGAATTTCAGGAAAAAAGAAGAAAAATTGGATGGAGATGCAGCTTTGAACAAAATTTTCCGCAACATCTACCAAGATACTGATGAGGACACAAGAAGAGCCATGCAAAAATCTTTTGCAAGATTGAAATACACTTTAAACTAGTTCATGGGTGCATTGCTTTTGGTTCTTCTTTTTTCCCCCATCTTGACCCCCGCAATCTTCCTTCTTGTTTACGCCCTATTTGATTTGCATCTCAGAAATTGTTTTTCTGTTTTGGGGAGAAAAACTATTTGGTCAGCTGTTTTTTGTTTTTGTTTTTTGAAAATTGTGAACAAAAAGCGGGTAAATTTAGAGAACAAGTTAGGGTTGTTTTGTGTTTTTTGAAAACAATCTTTCTAAAATTTAAAAACCACCACAACATTTATGTTGTCATTGTTTTATGGGTTACTGTATAACTGTTTTTTGAATCATATAACAAAACAAGTTTCGAGACACAAAAAACACAAACAATTTTTTGGATACTATTTTTTGAAACGTAAACCAAACAATTTCTAAAGATTTTTTTTTACAAGTTTGTAGTTTCTTTTTGCCAAGCATCACAAAAAACATATCTTAAATAAATATTGTCTTTTACCTTTCCCGGTGTTGCTTAACAGGTTGAGTCGAATGGGATAGTGCTATTCACAAATTGGTATGAAGTGGGTTCAAAGTTGGTGGAAGGAAGCCCTCCTGATGGCATGGAGATGAGGAAATAGTAATATTAGTGTCTTAACTCCAGCTAAGATACAGTGTGACATAATTTTTTCTTTGAGCTTTTGCCTGGTGGTGTTTGAATCAGTCTATTCATTTGGTCTATTTTTATGTGCTTCAAGATCTTCTGAACTGTATATGATATCTATTCCCGGGTCGAATTCAAGGATTCTATAGAGTTATGGTTTCCTGTTGTGGTACTTTTTCTAGGATCGTTTTGTTTTTAGTATAATTTGGTTCTCTTGAAACACTGGCATTCCCAAAACTGGATCACTATTGTCAAAACCAAAAATAAACGAACAAGTAAAATTTGTCAACTCCGCCAATCCAATGTCATAGTTAATTTGTTCAAAAAAGTGAGTTATCGGTTCAGGTACAAGATATTATCATTATTGCATGAACAATTAAACATTCAACTCGTAATTACAACGGCCTAATTACAAGGGCGGAGTTCCACCAATTGAGCTATGCAAGGAGTGAGATTTTTTTTTTGTAAAATAAATCATTGTGCCAACGATCTATCAAATTGGGAGAGAATCAATAAATAGATTTCATTGACTTTTGTTATTAATAAAAAAATAATGTTATTTAGATATAATTTATTAAGACCAACAACTAATCTAATAATTATAGTGAATTAGATTAAAATATCATGTCAACAAATTAAACTTAAATAATATTAGGAAAAAAAAGTTCAGGGGTTTAATTGACAGAAGAGTCATAGTTTGAGAGTGATATGTATAGTTTATTCAATCATTTGTATTACTTGAGTGGCACACTTCGTCACTTTTAAATGACACACGTTGCCGCTTTTATTAAAAAATTTAACAGAGATAGATAGAAGAGCTCAATCGACACAATCAAAGAGTTCAAAGTTTCAATTTACATTTTAAAAAAATTATAAACTTAATTAACACACATCATAATTCAAGAGGTCTAGCATTACCGCTAGACGCCCGAGTAGTCCAGCGAGGGGAAGAGGAGAGTAAGTAAACTAACAAGTCAAATTGGTACTCCCTCACTCTCTGCTAAGCTTTGTTCGCCCTGTTTGAAAAACTTCACTGCTTCACTTTGATTAGCTCTCTAGTGTCTTGTTTGGTTGGATGGAAAATAGAGAGGATGGAAAGTGAGAGAGAAGGAAAAATTTTCTATTGTTTGGTATGGAGGGAAAATGGGAGGGAATAGAAAATGGAAGGGAAATACTTTCTCTTGAGCCCACCAAACTTTTCCCCCCTCCCCCAAAATGGGTGAAAAATGGACTGAAAATGGAGGGAAGATGAGTTTTTTTGTGAATTGATTATTTTACCCACCACTCTCTACTTCTAGTGTTCACCACCAGCAAGCCAAGCCTGTTGGAAAAATATATATAATTTCTAATTAGATAGCAAAGGAAAAAATACATATAATTTCTAGTTAGACACATATTAAATAATTAAATGAAGAATTTCTTTATAAGTAAATTTTATTTCTATAAATGATAGAATATAACATAAATTTTAGTTGTAAAATTTAAATTATTTAATATTTCATCTTTAATTGAAGTATTTTTTGTCTAAGTATAATATTTTAAACATAAATGGTCTAAATATTATATACTTATAAACTTAGGGGGGTTTAAATATTATATACTTATAAAAAAAATCATGCATTTTAGTTTATTTTTTATAATCTTATTCATGTAATTAGATGTGAGGGTATAATGCTAAATTTGGTATATATATATATTTTCCATCCAATACCCAACAAAGAAAAATGCATCCTTTCAATTTTTCATCCATCATACTAAACATAATGAGGAAAAATATATTCTTTCCAACTTTTCATCCATCCAACTTTCCATCTTTCCTACCAAACAGACCCTAGGCCTCTCTCTCATTTTTCTTTACAAAACTATTTACACCGTACATTTGATTCTGCTATTTTGTTTGCTGAATAGTATTCGTTTAATATTAGGGTTATGGCCGATTAAATCGAGCTATTTGGTTCTGATCTTGTCTATATTCAGAAATTAGGGTTTATGAGTTGTAATTTTTGTACGCTTATTTGATTCTAAATGAGCCTGGGAGGAAAATAGAACTGTGTCAATTATAGGTTGTTGAAAATATTGGTAAATGAAAGCCAACTAATTTCAAATGGTTGAGTTCGTTTTGATATTTGAAATAATGAAAAATTCGCAGATCCCAGAGTTTAGCTTTTGATCTCTCCCTAAATTATCTCTGCTACAAAGCAAAGCAAACCATATTCCTCTCCTTTGAATATATGTTTTTCTAATTAGATGAAATATATTGCAAATTTTTGTATGTTTGCAGAGACATTGAATCACTGTTCTTTCGTATCCAGAATTGTACATTTTGACCCAATTACTTTGGTTGGATTGAACTATATTTTTACAATGCAATTTTTGATGGTTCAGAGATCCGTCCATCACCTCCAGCACCAACAGCAGTAAGAAACAATGGCAATATGATTTATGTGTTCAATAGAAATGGAATTCATGGGTGCATTGCTTTTGATTTCTTCTTTTTGTTGGGCTTTTATGGAGCCTCGTTTTTTGTGTTGATCTGGATGGTGACCCGACCCGTAATAATGTTTGTGTGGTTTTTAATGAGAAATTTTCTTAGGTTTGGGCCTGTTTTGTGGCCCGGTGCGCAAGACATATAAAAATCGTTGTTTTGGTGATTAGGGTTTGTGAGTGCATTGTGTAACCGTTCTTTGTAACTCTCCTTCTCAATAATGAAATCCCTGCAATTTCGTGGATATATACAAATTGTCGTACCACATAAAATCTGTGTGTCTTGTTCTTTATTATTTTTTCTTTGTACTTTTTTTTGTTTTTGTTTTTTGAAAATTATGAACAAATAGTGGATAAATTTAGAGAACACGTTAGAGTTTTTTGTGTATTTTTGAAAACAATCTTTCTAAAATTTAAAAACCACCACAACATTTATGTTGTCATTGTTTTCTGGGTTACTATATAATTGTTTTTGGAGTTATATAATCAAACAAATTTTGAGACACAAAAAACACAAATCAAAAAATTTCTCAAGATTTTTTTTTCTTTACAAGTTTGTAGTTCCTTTCTGCCAAGCATCACCAAAAACATATCTTAATAAATATTGTCTTTTATCTTTCCCGGTGCTGCTTAACAGGTTGAGTCGATTGGGACAGTGCTATCCACAAATTGGAAAAGAAGTGGGTTCAAAGGTGGTGGAAGGAAGCCCTCTTGATGGCATGGAGATGACGAAATGAGAATATTAGCCTCTGAACTCCAGTTTAGATACAGTGTGACATAATTTTCTCTTTTTGAGCTTTTGCCTGGTGGTATTTGAATCAGTCTATTCATTTGGTCTATAAACTTTTATATGTTTCAAGATCGTCTGAACTGTATATGATACCTCTTCCCTGATCAAATTCAAGGATTCCAAAGAGTTATGATTTCCTATTGTGGTACTTTTTTTGGGATTTTTTTATTTTTAGTGTAATCTGGTTCTCTTGAAATACTCGTGACTCGTAAGCAGTGTTTTAAAACCCCGCCCGGCTTGGCGGATTGACCCGGTGAATCGGACTCCAAACCGGGCCGGTTACTTAATTAGATCGGTTAAGCATGGAAACCGGTAATGACGCACTGAACCGGCCGGTTTTTAACTAAACCGTTCAAACCTGACGGGTCTCGAACTGGGTGGGTACTTTAAAATGATATAAAACCGGACTTTGGACATTTTTGCCCTAATTGCTTTGCCTCTTCTGAAACAAAGACAGCCAAACTCTCTTGAACCGTTGGCTCCTCTACGAAGAATACCCAGCCAGCGCCTCTCTCTCTCTCTCTCTTGCAAGCTTGCGATCAGCGATTGTAAGATCATTAATATTTATTGCGATCAGCGACGAAGAATACCCAGACAGCGTTCAGTAGGGAGTCTAGCGACCAGCGTGCAGTCTAGCGAGCAGTAGCGACTCCAGTCCAGTGCAGTCCACCAGCAGCGACTCCAGTGAGTTTCCCTCTCTCTCGCCTTTTTTCCGTCTCAGTCCAATTCATCTGTTTGGTTACATTATCCAATTCCTCTCTCTCTCAATTTGGGTTTTTTATTTTGCAATTAGATGAGGTAGATTCTTTGATCAATGGAATGAGGGTTTTTCACGTGTTT
This sequence comes from Ilex asprella, assembly GCA_023539305.1. Taxonomy (NCBI): domain Eukaryota; kingdom Viridiplantae; phylum Streptophyta; class Magnoliopsida; order Aquifoliales; family Aquifoliaceae; genus Ilex; species Ilex asprella. The sequence goes on along the minus strand of CM042198.1, from coordinate 14,410,495 downwards.
GCTTGATCGAAAAATTGGAAGCTTTGTTGTTGTTGGGTGCAGAAAAAAATTGAAGGCAGTGGACTTTCTGGGTTTTCAACATAAAAACTTTCCCTTTGAGTTCCTTTAGTTTTGACCCACTTCTATATATATGGTTTGGGGCTTTTATGTGCAGAATTTGTTTTTATCTTTGTTTGTTTTAACACTTGTTTCTTGGAAATATAGTGAAAATGAAATGGGTTTTGGTGCAATTGGAACTCAAGTTTGATTTGGGTTTTGTTATGTTGAAAACCCGTTTGAGATGTGTATTTACTTGTGGATTGTGATATGATCAAATTTCTCTGAATGTATCTATTCATTTGTTTTATAGGTGCTATAGATATACACCGGCAATTTGTTCTTAAATTTCTTCTGAAATCTATGTTATTATTGTTGTCCATGTGTTTGCTTGATCTAAAATCAAATTTTGCTGAATGTTTTCTTTTCTTTTCTTTTTTTGATAGGTGCCATAGATATACATTGAAATTGGATACATGCTTGATGATTTTTCTCTACTTAACTTTGCATGTTTGATGTTATTTTTATAATTATTGTGACTTTATAGCCTATTTATTATTATTTATAATTATTATTTAATTTTTTATTATATTACCGGTCTGATGAGTAACCCAACGGTTGAACCAGTGACTCATTGATCCAGTCCCTTCACTGGTTTGATGTCCGGGCCCGGATTTAAAACTATGCTCGTGAGCATTGTTGCTGTAATTAGGATATTGCATGTAATTTAGATCTCTCCTTAATAATGTCAAAATGACTGCATTTTTGGCTGTTGCCTTCTACATTGCAGTGGCATTCCCAAAATTGGATTCCGTGCCCGGATTTAAAACTATGCTCGTGAGCATTGTTGCCGTAATTAGGATATTGCATGTAATTTAGATCTCTCCTTAACAATGTCAAAATGACTGCATTTTTGGCTGTTGCCTTCTACATTGCGGTGGCATTCCCAAAATTGGATCACTATTGTCAAAGCCAAAAATAAACAAACAAGTTAAATTTGTCAATTCCGCCAATCCAATGTCATAGTTAATTTGTGCAAAAAAGTGAGTTATCGGTTGAGGTACAAGATATTATCATTATCGTATGAACAATTAAACATTCAACCCTTAATTACGATGACTCAATTACAAGAGCAGAGCTCCACCAATTGAGCTATGCATGAAGGAGTGAGATGTATCTTTTATTCTTTTCTTTGACACAACTAAGCTATTTTGAACTTGAACCAAATACCTCGCTTGGTAAAATAAGTCATCATACTTACGATCTATCAAATTGTGAGAGAATCAATAAATAGATTTCATTGGCCTATGTTATTAATAAAAAAAACAATGTTACTTAGATATAATTTATTGAGACTGAATTAGGTTAAAATATCATGTCAACAAATTAAACTTAATTAATATTATGAACAAAAAGTTCAGGTGTTTAATTGACAGAAGAGTCACAATTTGAGAGTGATATGTATAGTTTATTCAATCATTTGTATTACTTGAGTGACACACTTCGCAGCTTTTTGTTAATGAATCTAACAGAGGTAGACAAAAGGGCTCAAGTGACACGATCAAAGAGTTCAAGGGTTCAATTTACATGCAAAAAATAAATAATAATTAGAAACTTAATTAACACACATCATAATTCAAGAGGTCCAGTATTACTGCTAGACGCTCGGGTAGTCCAGCGAGGGGAAGAGGAGAGTACGTAAACTAACAAGTCAATTTGGTACTCCCTCACTCTCTACTAAGCTTTGTTCGCCCTGTTTGAAAAACTTTACTGTTTCACTTTGATCAGCTGTCCAGGTATCTCTCTCATTTTTCTTTGCAAAACTGTTTACACCGTACATTTGATTCTGCTATTTTGTTTGTTGAATAATATTCGTTTAATATTAGGGTTATGACCGATTAAATCGAGCTATTTGGTTCCGATCTTGTCTATATTCAGAAATTAGGGTTTATGAGTTGTAATCTTTGTACACTTATTTGATTCCAAAGGAGCCTGGGAGGAAAATGGAACTGTGTCAATTATAGGTTGTTGAAAATATTGGTAAATGAAAGTCAACTAATTTCAAATGGTTGAATTCGTTCTGATATCCAAAATAATGAAAAATTTTGCAGATCCCAGAGTTTTGCTTTTGATCTCTCCCTACATTATCTCTGCTACAAAACAAAGCAAACCATTAAGATCATATTCCTCTCCTTTGAATTTTTTTTTCTAATTAGCTGAAATATATTGCAAAATTTTGTATGTTTGCAGAGACATTGAATCACTGTTCTTTCGCATCCAGAATTGTACATTTCGACCCAAACCCAATTACTTTGGTTGGATAGAACTATTTTTTACAATGCAATTTTTCAGTGGTTCAGAGATCAGTCCATCACCTCCAGCGCCTACAGCAGTGGGAAACAATGGCAATATGATTTATGTGTTCAATAGAAATGGAGTGTGTTTGCTTTACAGGGAGTGGAATCGGCCTCTCCGGACCCTGAATGCCCAACAGGACCACAAGCTTATGTTTGGTCTGCTTTTTTCTCTCAAATCCTTGACTGCCAAAATGGATCCCACTAGGTTTGTTTTTTGTTTTTAATAATCTTGTATTTATTAGTAATAATTTTCCCCGAATTGGGAGGATGTTCCATCTGAATGAAATTGTATTGTTTTATTGGCTTGGATTTTGATGGTATAAATCCATCATCTGGTCTGAATCATTACATGAGACGTAATAATTTATTAAGTATACCTGAATTCAATACAATAAAAATTTCATTATAAACCTGTCTGAGATGTATTGCAATTCAACAAGCCAAAAGAGCAGAGGAACGTGTTGACTGTTGAACAATGCCGATTTAATCAAGTAGAGAGAAGGGGAGGATCATGAGGAATGATTGAATGAATCTATATGACGAGCGAGAAGGAGAGAGAGAGAGACAGAGACAGAGAGAGAGGATTGGCCACCAGATGCACACGAAAGATCCCTATCAGTTTTAAAAAATTGGGGGATACCCCTGAGACTGCCTGCCATGGAATACCAGGTTTCATCATGGTTTTTCCACTTTTACGTACAGTGGAATCCAATTGGTTTGGAACCCATAACTAAAGACAAGGTGTTCGAGTATGCATGGACATTACTATATTATGTGACACTTAATTTTGAGATGTATTGCGAGTTGATCAAACCAGTTTATAGAGGGGTTCTTCTTGTAGATAGGAATATCAAAGTGTTTTATCTTCAGGAAATTCGGAAAAAACTTCCTCCATTAGTGGCATCAGCATCTTCTAAAATTTTTAACTTTTTCTGTATGTTTGCCAGATATTAGTTGAATTTGGTATTCCCATATGGTAGCTAGATATGTAATTGATTGGTATTGGTGTTCCTACACTTGATAGAGTTGATCATTGTTTTAATTTGGAGCTAGTTTCTATTAAGGCATGAATGCAGTGCTTGACACTGTACCTAGTGATTGTGATGGTTTTTATTGTGGTTGATTTTTGAGTTAATTGTGTTTTTGAAGGGCTCTCTTCTTATTTTTTGAAACTTTTCCTGGGTAGCGTTGATAAAGGAAATCTTGGGGTGCCACAGTTACCAGGACAAGGGTGTTCATTTCACAGTTTTCGTACAAATACTTACAAACTTAGTTTCATGGAGAGTCCATCTGGCATAAAGGTTAGTAAAGTCTTTGTGTTGCATATACTTATTAAAGGAAAAAAATCAGCAGCTCATTAATTATGAATAACAAAGCCAATTGGAAAAGGACCTTTTTTGAAGGGTATAGTTATATTATGTGTTTTCCATTTTGAAAGATCCTATCTGATCTAGCATCCTTTATCTGTACCAGGCTCAGACTGCACTTTTTAATGCACTCTTTAGCATATCTAATTGGTTTTGTGCAGATCATTCTGGTTACTCATCCTAGGACCAGTGATCTTAGAGAAGCTCTAAAGTTCATTTACAACTTGTATGTTGAATATGTTATGAAGAATCCGCTGTACACTCCAGGAACTCCCATCAGGTAAGTGATTAGCTTTCGAGACTGGGGACGCATAGTTGAAGATTTTGTTGGTCAAATTAAATTTGTTTGCTCTCTCATTCCATACAAGTGCATCCTACAATTTTGTACATATGAAGTAATGGCAAATTTTCTATGGTTGTAGACTAAAATAGTACACTCATCAATCCAAAGCTTCATGTTTGTATATTTATGCTGATTTATTGATCAGACAACTTTAAGCTGGCTGCTGGTCAATCGTTTTAGCTCAGAGTCATTGCTTGGTTTCTTTATGAGCATCAGACATGAGATTTTTGTATTGTTACCTATCTGTATATGCTACTTATTTGCAATCTTTGATGGACCAGTCAACCATTTTCTTGGATAGAAAAGATTATGTCCAATTCTAGGAAGAAACATTTAGTTCAACGCAAGAAGTGAATGACTAGTGACTAAGTATATCCAGTATTATTGACAATGTACATGAGTTTCCTGTACTGGAATATCAAAGAACAGTCAATCAAGTTATATAAACTCAATACTAATTAGTTTTAGGAAACATTTGGAACCATGACAAGGTTCATGATTCATGGTTTTAAAGCTTATAACAATATTACAGATATTACTGAAAAAAAGGCATTATAGAGGGTTATCATGAGAGACAGAGAGTTTATGACATATAGTTGAATGACTTCTGGCACGTGTGGCATATTCAATATGGAGTCCAAGTTACTGCATGCTAGGGTAAGTTAATGGCTTGATGCATCACCAATTTTGCTACATGAAAGGGGGAAAGAAGATTACACCATGTCAAAACTAAGCATTTATAGGTGAATAAGATTTATTGGGAACTTCATATAAAAAATTTAAAAACAAACTTTGAAATCTGAGTCAGATTAAAGTGAGCTCTGTGGTAGAAACAAGCTTGACAATGAAGGAATACATGCTAAGAATTGGGTTTCAGAGTTAAGGAAGTTTCAAGAATAGAGAGTAAATTCTGCTATATTGCAAAACTGAGCCTTTAATTGTTCAGATAGTAACATTTCTGATGAGTTTCTTATTTATTAGTTAGAAGATATTGAATATGAATTTAGTTAACACGAATTTTCAGTGCAATATCAGAACTTTTCAACCTGTTCTTGGTTTTGTGGCATCTCAATCTTGAGCTCACATTGTTAGGCTGATTGTGTTTATAATGACTAGGTTCAAGTTACAAATTGCTTGAAAGTGCGGAAGTTTTGGATGTTAATATGCCCTTTCTTGGTTGTGTAGATGTGAGCTATTCAATACAACTCTTGATCAGTATGTGAGAGGACTTGGATAGCATGTCAAGGTATTGCTCGACCACCATTTTCTGGTTATTCTCCATCAATGCTTTGTGATTGCAGGAGTTGCTTATGAATGTGTTGCTGGTTCCTTAGAATATTCTAGGATTTATCAAAATTTCTCTCGTCATATTTCAGTCTGTCCCCTGCCCTTCAGCATGTCGGTACATTTGCTTGACATGCAGGCTTTGAGGGCTGTCGTTTAGTTTGTATCCTGTGGCGGTTCTGATTTTAAGGAGGCAAACATGGACAATGCAAATTTATGGATGTATTTGTTCTTTTCTGGGCCTTTTTTTGAATGAATCGTACCTGAATTATACGCCTTTTGTTTGGGAAAACAAATATTTAGTCAAAATGTATATCTTGTGTGTGAAGCTGTGGACACTGAAAATTTTGAATTTTGACATTATGTCGAATAAAAATCAATGACACACCCCCATAAAACCCCTTTCATCATTAGCCACCTCCCCCGGTCACCTTGCAGCCCTGCCTCTCCAACCACATCACCTGTATCTACCTGCTTCTTGCAGCCCCTTTGCCCACAACCACCCAAAACCCATTTTCACCAGAACAACCCCCAACTCTCCCCACCAGCCTGCTCATCCCTTCATTTTTCTCCCCACACCAGAGGCCCCTTCTAGTCACTGCATCAAACCCCCTTCCACCACCAGAATGACGCCTCTGAACCACCACAACCAATGCCCCCCACCATCACACGAGAGAGAGCTTTGACCCTCCACCAAAGATTAGGCAGATTAGACTCAGAAATGATGGATGTCCTGTCTTCAAGAAAAGCACTTTTGCTCTTACTAGTACCCTTCAATATGTTTCCCTGTCGTTCTCTTTTCACTAACTATTACTCTTGCAATTACTTTCTCTTTTTTGGGTAATTGTGGCCGTGATTGGTGGTGGGGTAAACCTAATCAACTGAATTAGCTGGTTGATTCAGGTTGGAAGGACTTCATATTTGCTTCTTGTGCTGGTAATGCAGAATATTCTTTTGTATAGTCTCTAGTATGCTGTTGATTTATCGTCATTATCTTCAGTTCTGCTGTTTTTTTTTTTCTTTTCACAAACTACAAGCTTGGAGATTCCCTGCAAACTCGTGATCTCTTTAGACTGCAAGATTGTGGTTTTCCTTTATTTCAACTTGTAGTGGAGGGGCCACATGGAGACCAGGTGGGCACTTGCCCCCCTCTCCCCAACTACCACACTTTTGGACTATCTTTGATGAGCACCCACAAAATTATTTAGGGTAAAAATCACTGACATCCCGAGATTAGGGTAAATGACACGGCGACCCCCCTGACATTTCAATAATAAAACGAACACCCCCTCAGTTTTATAACTTGTAGCACATAGACCCCCTCTGTCTAGCAGCTGTCAGTGCTGTTAACTAAAAGTGATGATGTCATAAAAAAACACCATTATGCCCTCCTCTGATTTTGGCTCCCAACAACATCAAATGTTTGACAATTATGCCCTCTACTCTACTCAATCAACCAGTGGTTTACCTTTTTAGCAATTTCATTCAGATTTTCTTCTATATTTCTTCTCCTTCATTTTGATGCATATATATATATGTGTGTGTGTGCGTGTGCGTGTGCGTGTGTGCATATTATTCTTTTAGTAAAATTTGGGATGTGAGTGATAGCAAGCATGTAATTAGAAGGGGTCCAGGTGAATTTTAGTAAAATGTTAGGGGTGTTAGTGATAGTAATCATGTAATCACAGGGGGTCTACGAGAATTTTAGTATGTTTTGAAACAAAAGTCTTTTGCTTTCCTTGTAATTCCAAATTTTTTTACGGACAAGGAAACCCATGTTTTTAACAAAGACATAATTTTCACTAATTCCCTCCATCACCATCCAATGACGGGATCATATATCCAAAAGAAATATAATGTAAATTCTCGATAACTAATATAGTAGTAGTTCCCATAAAACATATGACCTACAAAAAAGTATATGACCTGCAAAACAACATATGGCTTGCACAAAAGTAGTATAGTGGTAGTGCCAATAAATATATGATTTGTACAAAAGCTAATGAACTCTCATTATCAGATTCCCACACGGGCCACACCCTGATCTGATTGCCCAACTGTTGCTCATTCTTTGTCACCTCTCTTATGATCTTTGTTTTTCCTTTTCTTCCACTTCTTAGTCTCTTGTAGCTTGTGACTGCGAACCACCTTGTGAGTCTAGCACAGATCCTGTATTATCCTAGACAATCAAGTTCACATTCAACATCAGTTCAAAAGAGAAAAATATATATATAATGGAACAAATGAAAATACATATACTTGGGTTTTATTTGTAGAAATGCTATCTTTCTTGCTTTGTCCCTTCTTTTTTACAGCTTTCTGGCATGTCCTATTGTTATGCCCCAATTGCAAGCAAATTTTATGCCTAATTGTCATTGACATTCGCATTTGACTTGTGGCAGCTTGTGGTTCATCTGCAACTCTTCTTCTATTTACCTTAGGCCTTCCAGGGAGTCTACGTAAAGGAGGAGGTTGCAGTGGTTCTCTTACTGCAGCCCACATTTTTTGGTCAATTATGGGATGAATCATACCTCCATGGATAGCAAGATACACTTCTTTACAAAAACTTTTGTGGCAATATTTCTCTATATTGTCCCTTTGTGACCCTATAGCAGTTGCAACATGCATACAAGGGATGTCTGATACCTGCCACTCTTTGCATGCACATTCTGATGTTGCCAAATTCACAGGATACCGTGTACCCTCATGAGTAATGTCAAACTCCAAATTCCCAGCAAACAACACATTACAATTCATGCTAGCTTTCATCACTTTATTTGGCTTCTGCCTAAATTTTCTAGTGATTATGTCTTCCCATTCCCTCCCTTTTTGTAATCTCTTTTGAAACCTAACCATAATTTTACACCTAATACCCTCCATTAGTGTAAGTATAGGTTTTGATTTATGTAACCCAATCCAGCTGTTAAATGACTCACAATGGTTGTTAGTCACATGATCACTCTTATGTGCCAAAAGTATGCCTAGCCCATGTGTTTTTGGGGATACTTATAAGCCATTCATATGCTTCCACATTTTGTTCTTTAATCAACTCCATAACATTCACAAAATTCACTCGAGTATATGCTCTTGCTGCCTGCCAGCGTATTTCCTAAGGAGTAAACCTGGGTACTTAGCTTTAAAATTGTTCACCTGATGCTTATAGCACCTCCTGTGTTTAGCCCAAGGAAAAATTTTCTTAAATACCTTATCAATTCCTTTTTGGTTATCTGACATAAAAGTCCAAGCCTTTGATGTATCATCTGCCCCAAGTAGAAGATTTTGCAGAAACCATCTCCAGTTATCACTTCTTTCACTCTCAACCACACCATAGGCCACGAGGAACAATCCTTTATTCCCATCAAGAGCCACCGCAACCACTAAAACTCCACCATATGACCCCTTAAGGTGACATCTATCAACCCAACAAAAGTTCTGCATCCTGCTCTGAACCCTTGTTTCATAGCAGCAAATGAAATAAAACATATCCGAAAAATTGGATTAGAGTTTATTGAAGCCTTGAAATAATCAATTACGAACACGGAACCACGATTACTTTATCTCACTTCTTTACCATATGCAAGCAACAACTCATATGATTTGCCTTGATTGCCATCAATATATTCCACTGTCAATGGACTTTTGGTCTAATGGTACTCTTTATCATGTGAAGAATTTACCTTTTTGAGGTTAAGAGTTCAACTTCCCCCACCCCCTTCCCAAAAAAGAAAAAAAAAGTTCAAAAAAAAAAGAGAAAAATCAATGGGTCTTTGGTCCAATGATACTTCTTACCTTGTGAAGGCTTTGCCTTTTTGAGGTCAAGGGTTCAAGTCCTTTTCCCCTCCCCCTCTCCACTTAAAATATATATATATAAAAAAAAAAAAAAAAAAAAAA
>CM042198.1:14349717-14395670 GCA_023539305.1 Ilex asprella | reverse complement strand
GAAAAAAAAACTCGTTTGGTAACCGTTTATGTTTTTCGTTTCTGCCACCGTTTGATAAACGAGGGGCGATTTTCAAAAACAAAAAAAATTATTTTTTGATTTTCGTTTTTCGTTTTTCAAAAACGAAAAACGAAAATGTTATCAAACGGAGCCTACTACGAAACGGAGTCTTAGTTTTTATTCGCTAGTTTTAACTTTTCTATGGCTGACTCTGAGTCTTTTGGGGTCTATTAGGTTGGGCCCATCCCATGGTGGAATAATTAATCATCAGAATAAAAAACCCTCAACAAATAAGATTTTAATTATTATTATTATTATTATTATGTACCTGTCTCCACTTTACTATATCATGATTTTATTCATTATATTATAACTTTACTGAAAGTCATATTATAACTGTCCGTTATATCATTGCTTAAGAAAGGCATCACTTACTAAGGTTCTTTATTATTATTATTTTTTATCAATTACTGAGGTTATTTAAAACCTTAGCAAGTGATTCCTTAGCAAACTTTCTTCGACTTGATTACGGTACCGACGAATAAAAATTTGTATTGTATCTCTAAAATTTATTATTTTAATGAGTATTTCTATAATTTTTATGATTTATTTTATAACTAAAAAATATATCATTTTTTGGATATTTTTATCACTTTTATTGGTGTTTTTATCAATATTGTGGGTACTGTTTTAAAAACTTTTTTTTAGTATAAAATAAATTATCATTTTTGTAAGTGATTTATCATATTTATGGGTGTTTTTATCACTTTTATAGTAATTATTTTTTACCACTTTTTTTGGGTATTACAATAGTGGTAAAAACATCTACAAGAGTAGTAAAAGTAACCACAAATGTAATAAATTGAGGTATGGTATTTGAAGTTATTTTTCTAGTATCATAGATAAGTCTTTCTTTTAATTTCACTGTCTCTCTCTCTCTCAAGAGTAATGCTATTTCATTCAACAAATTTGACATAATTTATTGACTTAATAATGTGACTTTAGTGGAACTATTGAATCAATACTAAATTTTAATGTTTGATGAATTCTACAGTCAATTCAAAGACCATAATAAATTAGGTCAATAAATTAAGTCAATAAATTAAATCCTAATAAATTTTAAATTTTGTGTAGCCTTGCTCTAATATAAAACTCTACCCTAAACTTCCCATTCCCTTACCTAACTTTCAAAGAGAAAATTCAATGGTAAGTAGGTACGACTCATTTTTTCTAGAGGATTTCTTTGGGATATTACTTTTATCCAAAAGTGACCTTCTTAATTAATTATCTATTAACCCGTCTAATTTGCCTTTAAATAAATAAGTTTAATAGTTATATTAATTAATGCGAGTTATATGGATAATAGAATTTATTTTAATTAAACAAGTTAAGATGAATTATAAATAGGTACTCATTAAATTGAGTATTTATCTTTCTATAAAATAATATAAGTAATACAATTAAATTATATATTAATATCTATATTATTTATAAATATCAGTATCAACGAAATTTTTTTAATTTCTTATTTTATCCTTAATTATTATAATAAAATCAATTATACACACTTATATATTTTCATCTAATTTGTATTTTTTTACTCCTATTTGACTTTCAATTTGATTCGAACTCTCTTATCATGACTTCTAAATTTTTTAAAACTCATAGTAGTAGAGTTATATATAATTTTCTATATTTATATGAAGTAAAGTCTAATAGATGCTAAATTATTACACACATGTAATTACAAGATTGAATTATACGATCAAATATATGCTATTTTTTATTTTTTGTATATAATCTATATAATAAAGTAGTTAGTATAGTTTATCTTGATGTTTTCGCAGTTCAGATCGATTTAGTATTATTGATCCAACGATCCTAATTAATCTACATTCTAACAAGACTTTACTACATTCCTTTTATCTCTTTTCATCCCCATTCAAACTATCGAAGAGTTAGACTTGGACAATTTCAAATTTTTTAAATTCAAATTAACACTCAATTTAAAAAAGCTGAAGAACAGTTTAGATTTAATTAAAATTTAATATAAGGTTCAAATCTCATCTAAATTCATCTAATCTAATCTAATGGCTAACAATACATTCCACCCAAATCCCAAATCCCGCCAAAAAATTAAAACCCACTACATAAAACTCCAATGAAGTCGGTCTATCTCCTCCCCCTCCCCCCTCTCTCTCTCTCCTAAGACAAATGCTCTCGCCAAAAAACCACACACACACACACATAACGATAGACTCTCTCTCCTACGACAGTCTAGCTCACCTCACCACTGGTGACGACCACTCACCCAAGTAAGCCTCTCTGTCTCACACACACACATTCGAACCCATACACACAGACACACATCACACATCACACACCATATACACACACAGAGCATCACACACATCGCAAAAAAAAAAAAAGAGAAGTTGTTCTGTGTGTTTGTATATTTTCTTGGAAAAGGGTTATTTGAGTTAAGATTTTCTGAATTAATCTTTGTTTGATTTGAGTGAAACACCATATCTATGAGAAAATTTTTGAAGAACTGATAAAGCCAAGAAATTGTTAGGGATTCGGCAAAATTTTAGGCATAGGCATGAGGTGTTTTAATGTTTCTGTAGTATCTTGAAAAGTTTGTTACTGGGAATGGTGATTAAAATTTAATTGATTATTTAAATCAACTATCCTTTTCTTTTTCCAAATTAATGATGGGATATGATTGGTATACAAAATTTAAGATGGAGATGGGATTTAGAAAATACCTGAATGTTTTGGGTTAAATTCGGTCTTAAGTGTTATGGGTGTATATTATGCATCACATTGTGATATGAAATCTTCCCCAAAAAAACACGAAGAGGAGCTGGAGTTGAAAAATTCGAGACTTTGTCCGCATGAAGGAGAAGCTACACATATGAAGTACTTTTTTCATTTCCAAGCTCTGTTTACTTTTTAAGTTCTTACTGTTATTATTTCTATTTTGAGATTGTTATCATTCATTACTATTTTATTATTGCACATGATTGAAGATCATCTCTATTGTTTTCTTTTGCATGTCTAATGGGGTATGGATTCACTTTATTGTGTAACTACCTAAATAACATTAATTTTTGTTGTTAATTAATTATTACCAAGTCTAACATTATTCCACTGTGACACCTTTCTGAATAAGTGGCAAAACTTCTTAATGTTAAAGCATCAATGTAATTATTGTTATATTCATTTGTTTGGATTCGACTCATTACAATTTAGTTGTTTGTTGTTGAGAGTTTTGATGGGGTTAAGATATTTTCATGCTTGAATTGGATGTTAATACCTATGAAGCACAAACACTCTGAAATTGTGTGATTAATTAAAAGGCAGAAAAAATAAATTAATGCTTGAGCTATTTAAGTTCCAAGATCAGTGTTCGATTTTTTTTTTTTTTTTTGTTAGACAATGCCTTCATATTGCTCGAAGTCCGTTGATGCATTGCATGCAACAATTGTTCTTTTGCACAGGTACTTTAATGACATGCAATGATTTGAGTTGCTCTTTTGTTTCAAAAAAACTCGGTTCCCCTATTTCACGATGATATTGTTTTTAGTCAATTGGCTCTTTACTTCGGTGCCTAGTCATTCTCTCTCTCTCTCTCTCTAGTATATTTCTTCTTTTTGAAATGCAATGAGTTTCTTTATTTGTTGGCTTTTCAGATTGAAGGTGTAAAGAAAGACCATTTGGCCTTGGTTTTGTTGATTGCTTTTATTGATTTCTGGTAGTAATTTGGTGTTGGCTTCATTGATTTCAGTTTAATTTTACTTGGTGCAAATCAGACGATTTCACGATTTTATGGAAATTGTTCTGATTGTTTAATTCAATTTTTTTCTTATAATGTTTAGTCAGTTTTTGAGGAACCATAGGTCTAGAAATTCAAGTTTAGTTTTTCATGTTGATTTTTGGTCACATCTTTTTCAATTTTTTTGGAATTCGAAATGTTTATGGATTGACAAGTCTATATATCCCTGTTTTGTATGTTGAAAATAATGGTTTGGGGAGCGTTTAGTGCCAACTAGTATTGTGATCATACCAATTATGACCGAGTGTGTGACTTGGGATACATATGGATAAATGTTTGTGGTGATGCATTGGTGAAGTGAATTGGGGTGATTGTTTTGTGCAATTGTGGGGGTGACATATTGGGTTTTATGATTGCTACGACAACTAATAATGGCTTTCTAAAAAGTTTTTCATTGTTACTCTTAAAGTTATGTTTTTTTGGTTATTTTTTCTTCGCGTAGTGTGTGAATTTGATGCAACTTAGATGAGAGATGTTTCTTGCTTTGTTTAATTTTATAATAGGTTCATAATACCCATAAAAAGAAAATAAAAAGCAAGGAGTGTACTCAAAATTGTTATGATGTCTTTATCAATTAATTGAGGTCCACATTGACACAAAATAAATAAATGGTTAAACTATAATTCTTTTTTTATAACCAAGGAAGAATATAATGAAAAATGAGTGTGATTTTATGTGGGTTTGTGTGTTGTCCAAGGAAAACGGTTTGTTGTTTGGTCATTGAATGCATGAAGATTATTGGGTCTATGTTGTAGTAGTTGGTAAATCTTTTTATTAAAGCAGGATTGTGGTTGGTGGATCCCAATTAATTTTAACTCTGCCGAGTTTTAACTTTGTTTAATGCACTTTAATTAACGATTTTTTTTTTGTGCCTTTAGACATGACAACCAACTAGGAGCACAATATATTGATTTTACAGGTTATTTGGCTTCTACGGGATGAGTGAATGTACTTAATTATTGAAATTAGCCTCAGTTTGGTGTTAATTTAGTTTATAATTTGTATCTTATTCATTTTGTATTAGATGTTTGAGCTATTATATTGCAGTAGTTGATAAATAGTGGTAATAGCAATATTAACGTGATGTGATATGATTATTGATTTAAGTTAGTGTTATTTACATAAAGGTTTGATTATGAGTTGTACACATAGGTTGGTATTGTCAATTAGATCATGTTTTCAAGGAGAACTCTATCGAAATTTTTTTAAAGATAAAAGTTGGTTTATATTAACAACAGAGATTTTATGTATCACACAAATTATTTTGATTTGATATTCACGTGTATAGTCATAACTATATGTAATATGTTGTTGTTAGTATTATTGTTGAACATGTGGTTTTATGTGGTACCCCAATTATTTTGATTTGGAATAAAGAAATTTATATTTTTCCTTTTTCTCAGTGATCTCTCTTTTATTTGGTGTGCCTTTTAATTAACCACAATTATTTTTTGTTACTTCATGCCTTCAAACACAGACAATTACTAGTAGTATTATAAGTGATCTAACTAAAGTGATCAAAGAGATACCTAAATAATTGATAGATTAAATAGTTAAAACTTATATAATAAATTAATAATTAAATTTAATAAATATTAAAATTAATAATAATTCACATTTCCTACAAAAAAATTATTTAAGTTTATTTATATGTCGTGCATTACTAATACTAAAAAAAAGCACTAATATTATAAACATATCCTTTCTTGAAAAGTTGATATCAGTAATATTATAGACTTATCCTTTCATCACATGCTTTCGCTTGTGGACACCGTTTTTTTTGGGAGGAGGGGGAGAGGAAAGTTGAATGGGAGCTTGAATCATTGACTTCAAGAAGACAAAAATCTATTTGGTTTGTATCTTAAAAAATAGTATTTGAAAATTATTTTTGGGAAGAATTTTAAGAAAATGTTTTTAAAAAATTTTAAATTGTAAAAACTGTTTGGTTATATATGTTTTTAAAATAGTTTTAAAGAACAAAAAATAATAAAACTTGTTTGGACAATAATCGATAAAACTAATTTTTAGCTTATCACTTCTGATAAAAAAAAAAAAGAACTTATCACTCTAGGAGGTGTTTGGATAGTGGATTAAAGGAGGTTATCCACTAGTCGGATAGGATAAAAATGGAGTGGGACCCATATAACTCTTGTTTGGGAACTCATTTTTGGGATTGGCTACAAATCCCGGGTCACCGCTTGACCCGGTGCTATAGTAGAATGTTAACCCCCTTACACCGGTCTAAGATAACCCAGCCCCCCTTGGGTTACAAACCTAAGACACTTGGGTTACAAACCTAAGACACTTGGTTACCCCCCCTCAAGACATATTTACCCCTTTCTCTTTCTCCACGTTCTGTCCAGCGACGATTCTCTCTTTCTCCTGTGTCAGCTAAGGTCGTCCAAGGTTCGCACAGAGGCTTCTTCTTGAGGTAAGTTTCTCATTGATGTATCTATCTCTATTATTATGTCTCTCTCTCTCTCTCAATCTCACTGGATAGAACGAAGAACATACACTGAAGATCAAATCTATTTTCGTTCATCTTCTATTTGACGAATAGATATGGATTTGAATTTGACGAACATATTTAGATCTTAACATATCTACGACGAACAGAGGGTGGTAGGAACAGATCTGGTAGTACCCATTTCACATTTGGTAGAGGCTTAGGAACAAATGTTTCATTCTTGAACTCGGGTACCCAGGTGAACTTTTACTAAAAATCTCCACTACCCATTTCACATTTGGAAGAGGTTACAAGTTTGTTTGATTTTATTTGAGAGTTTAGATGGTTTAGATGTTTCTTATTTTCTAAAAACTAGAATAAACTACTCGTTTACTGAAAGAATGAAAGAGAAAACTTTACAGGACCCTCATTAACCTTGCCTGTTTGCTTCAATAAATTGACGATATGTCTCAAAAGTAACTCTCATATGAATTTTATAAATGGAATTTTCATCTCCATCTCTCTGTCTGTAATTAGTATAATCTGGAGCTTATTAAAATACTATGTTGAGGACATTTAGGTGAGCCCTTTACAGTTCATTGCTAGTTTGAAGTAGCATCCACAACATAATTCATTTACAAGTGTAAGCCCAGGTGTGTTTTCTTAATTTTGTCTGCTTTTTTCTTTATTATATACTTTCTTTTGATCCTATTTCCAGTTTTATGAGATTTTTCATGCTGATACCTGAAAATATTTCTTAGGAGTCTTTCACTGGATCCTTTTTTTTGGAAGAGAAGTTTCCCATTTTTATTTTTTTTTTGGGTTGCTTTGAGAAGTGCCTACATACAGGATTAGGTGCAATATGTATTGGAGGAACAAATACCTTATTCGGAAATTAGAAACCAGTAAAGGAAATTAGAGTTCCAAAATCACTTCTTTGTTCTCTTGACAAATTTTCTAGATCACATGAAGAGGACGTCCTATCTAAGCTCGAATTTTGCTTTTTTTTTTAAATGTCGAATGTTATGTTTTTTTTTTAAAAAAGGTGTCCTAAAATACATATTTAGTGCCTATGGTTCTCAATTTTTCAATTGTATTTATTTGATGTCTAAAATTTTTGGATTGTATTTAAATGATCAAATCTCAAATACTGTCAAAAAATTATTGACGGTTTTGATCACTCGCCAATTACACGGTTCCTATTTTTATACCAAACACTGAGTTCTAAAAATTTTATCTGCTAGTTCATTAGCTTCTTTTGATCAAGATAGAAACCAATGCTCTTTCGTATTTTGCAGGCCCGAGTAATTGGGAAATGTAGTTGGGATTGTGTTTTTGGTCTTGGCAATTTTGGTTCAATATTTTAACTTCACATCAGATTCAATTGTAAGTATATTATATCCCAATATTGTGGCTTCTTTTCTTTTTTCTTAAGCTTCCTTTTGTTTTTAAGTCTGCTAATTTTTTATCATCAATGATTCCATAAATATTTGCACTATATGTGATAAACAATTGTAAGTAGTCTTGCTATTATATTGCGCTCGAAATTGCTTGGTATGGTTCCGTGCTATGTATTTTATATTGCAATGTTTGCTATTATATTGCGCACTATGCTAGGCATTAATGTTTTCTTTTGCTTAGCTTCAATTGCGTTACATAAATACTATATTTAATATTGACGTGACTATTGTACAAAAAATTGCAAGGGCGTTCAACAGATAAAATTCCAAATCGTATTGATGATATTGCTGAATTGATTGTTGTGTTGGATAAAACGAGAAGAGAGATGATAGTAATGTTCTATATGTTTGTGGTCCTAATAGTTGTGTTGTGGGAAATGGAGAGACAATCAAAACCACAACCATCAAGTCAATTGTCTAGAAATCAATTTTAATTTGAACACTTGCACCGTCTAATTGGTGATAGTGACATTAATTGCATAGAACAACTGAGAATGGATAGACACACTTTTCGCGTCCTTTATAATTTGGTGGAACAAGTAGGTGGCTTAAATCGCACGAGATATGTAAGCGTTGAAGAAATGGTGGCTATGTTCCTAAATATATTGGGTCATGATATGAAGAATAGACCAATAAAGTTCAACTTTCTTAGATCAAGTGAAACTGTGAGTAGGCATTTCAATGCTGTATTGAAGTCAGTTATTAAGTTGCATCGTCTGCTATTAACGAGACCCAATCCAGTTACTGAGGACTGTACAGATAACAAGTGGCGGTGGTTTAAGGTAACGAAACCATACAATTGTTTCATATGTCATTGGATAGAATTTGGATGAATGGTAACACAATATACTTTGTTTCATTATTTTTTATTTATAGAATTGCGTAGGTGCACTAGATGGCACGCACGTTAGAGCAAAGGTACCAATGATTCATCAAGCTAGATATAGGAATAGACATGGTGACATTTCAACAAATGTCCTTCGTGTATACTCCCAAGATATGAAATTCATTTATGTCTTGCCTGGTTGAGAAGGGTCGGATGCTGATTCTAGAATACTACGAGATACGGTAACGAGGAGGAATGGTTTTAAAGTGGCTTGGGGTAAGTTATGTATGATCACTAGTATTATTTTGTCTAACAGTTAGTAGGAGTGTTCTTACAAAACCACAATTTCTATGCATGCACCTACTACCTAGTGGATGCCGGTTACACAAATGGGAAATGGTTCTTAGCTCCATTTAGGGGCCAAAGATACCATGTGCAACAGTGGGCCGAAGGGGCAGCTGCACCTCGTAATGCTGAGGAACTCTTCAACCTTAGGCATTCAATGGCTAGGAATGTTATAGAACTTTGTTTTGCCTTACTCAAAAATCGTTAGGCAATCCTAAGGACTCCTTGCCATTACCCAGTACGCACACACAATCAAATCATTGTTGCATGCTTCGTGTTGCATAATTTGATTAGAAATGAAATTACTTTTGACCCAGTGGAAGATGAGTTGCCAGAAGATGGTCAGTGTGATGGTCAAGGTGATATAGAGTCGGATGTCATCAACATGGTCGACACATCGAATGAATGGATTGCATTTAGAAACCAACTAGCCAACAATATGTACAATGAATTGTGTAAGAGTAGGGGTGGCTAAATGTTTTACCACTTTTTTAGTAACAGACCAATTAAGTTGTATGTATTTAATTTGGGATAATTTATGTCAACTATTTGTGTTTTCTTATGATTACTTTACCCAAGTCATATATATTTGTGTGTTTGTCGATTATTTAATGGTATTAGGCTTGTACGTATGTAAGTAGGTCATGTCAAGTGTTGGTGCCAACAGCCAAGTAGAGCGTGGTCCACGCCGAATATGGACAATTGCGGAGAAGTCTTTTCTGATTCAAACATTGAAAGAACTATGTGTCAACGGATGAAAGTGTCAGAATGACACATTTCGTCCAGGGTATATCTACAAACATTAGAGAACAATTTAAAGGAAGCATTCCCAACGACTGACCTTAGGGCATCACCACATATTGAGTCAAAGATCAAAGCATGGAAAAAATAATACAACTCTTTGTTTTCAATGCTAAGCACATCCAGTTTTGGATGGAATGATCGCGAGAAGAAAGTGGATGTTTATGGTGAAGATATCTGGGTGGAGTACTTGAAGGTTTTATTACTCGCTTGCATCCATTAATAATAATAAACCAAGATAAACTTGTATATATTATGTCCTATTAATTTTTCTAATGACAATGTAGAAAGACAAGAATGCAAAGGGGATACGTGGTAGATCATGGCCATTCTCTGATGATTGGGTTAGGAAAGATAGGGGAAAGGGTGATTTTGCTCAAGGACTAGAGGAAATGATTGAAGATAATTCAGCTGCTGGGGATGTCCCTGATGATGCCAATGTAGAGGCTCAGGGGGAACGGATGTTGTTAGCCACTCTCAAAGTGTTACTCAGGGCAGGGAGAGTAGACTATGAACAAGATGCATCTACAAGTAGACGTGCCATCTTAGCAGAGTTGTCAAAAATAGATGGTCTTACAATGGCACACCGCCACGAGGCAGCATACAAAATTGCTTCAGATAACATAAAAGTTGACATTTTCTTTAGCTTGCCAGTTGAAGAGCGAGCAGTTTGGGTTGGTAGCATATTGTAGCCTGATTTAGATGTTTATCAAGGTCAAATGTAGAGTTACTTGTGCCCTGCTTGTGAACTAAATTTTGGTTGACACAAGTGTCACATTTTTTGTAGCAACTTATGTATGATGTAGATGTTTTGGATGTTTGACTTATTAATTAGATGTTTTACTTTAATGTTTTGCTTGTATGTTGTTCACTTATTATGTTATCCTACGTATGTATGGTTATGGATGATGACTTGAAAATAAATGTTTTTTTGTAATCGTTGTGGTATTAGTACACAATGAAGCTACCCGACATGATTGAGGATGGAGTTGATATCATGCTAGACTTATTAGTTGACTTTAAGAATCGCGGGAAATTACTTAGAACAGGCAGGTATTCTGAAAGACTGCTTGATGCATTGTTTACACATATACAACGAAGGATGCCTAGGTTTCATCTGTCATTGAGTGATATGTTGAGGGTAATTATTTTCTGGGAGCATCAATATAAAATCATTGCAGAGATGTTAAATAGCGGAATGTTTGTTTGGGACACACAGACTACGTGTGTTGTTGAAGGCCCAGAGTCTGGTGGTTTGGATTTCATTCAAGTACGTGATTCTAATTAATTTGTTTCATGTTCGTGTCAATGTGTCATTGTTTTATTACTTGACACAGTTATGGTTCTATATTTTAACTTGACACGTTATTACAAGATGATGGTTTTGCTTGTAACTATTGTTTGGATCTTTGTCCAAACTTCCCAATATTGAAAATTATTTTCAAGAACGATGTACCAACCCCAAGTCTACAACACATTGATAGCAGTGTTGGATCATGCCCATCAATAAATTCGAGGAAGAGGGAAAATGATGTCATAGTTATTGATGATGATTGACATTGTCCTTTGTCATGTAACAAAAACTCGGGGTGTATGTACTTGGGCAAACTTGCCCAAGTGAACCTGCATGCCAATGACTTATTTCTTTAGTTCATAGATCATTCGATAGAGGCAGAGTTGTTTGATCACTCTAGTATTGTTGTATGTTTTTAATGTAGGTTTATGTATTATGTTGGATTTGTGGGTTTAATTATGTGGTGTGTGGCATTTGTTTGCCATGTTCTTAATTTGTGCTGAAGGTTGTATTTGATTGAATTTGATTCTCAAGTATTAGTTCAAATAGTTTTGGGGAAGACCGTGGTGCTATTTTGTAATTTTTTCAGTTCATTTTTGGGTGTTTATTTGTTTTGTTTAACGTGTTTATCAAGTTCCAGGTAGCAATTCCTATCATACCCAGGTGCTTGGGCAAACAGTCTTGAGTGCTTGCAGTTCATGATGATTTGCATAAGGGCTATAGTAATGGTTTTTCTGAGGTCAGTTGCTGGGGTGTTTGTGGATTGCTATGTGTTTTAGAATGATTCACTTTGTGGACTGATTTGCTTTTGTGAGTACAAAAATTTGCTAGTTCAGTGGTTTTTACTGTTGTTCTAGTTTATGTTTGGGGGTGGTAGTAGGCTCATGAGCTGAACTGTGAGCAAAAAGAGCAGCAGTGCTGTGAGAGGTACTTTTAGCAGGTGGGAGTATCATACTCAGGTGCAAATAAATACCCACATTGTGTCGTACAATAAGAATATTTGTAGAGATCCTATTTTTGGAAGCTGAATTGTTTACCTGGCCGGATGCCGAACCCCAGCTACATCTTATAATAATGCAAAGACCTATCATCATTAGTTTGGACCAGACAGAGAGTCTTTAGTCAGATAATCAACTTTAAGCCAAATGTGGAGTTACAACTTTGTGTATATAGTTTTATGAGATAAGAAATCTTGGAGTGGACACTTATTTGATTTTTGATTTATGATTTATCACAAGTAGAATGTTATAGCATTTGTGGCTTTTTATTGGTTATAATTAGGTCCACGCACAGGTTTGACATGGTCAAATTCTTGAAGGAATGATCCTCATCAGCTTTTCTTGAAAAATATGGCAGTGGAATTTCCTAACTCAAGTTCCCATGATTTTGTCTCTAAGGAAACAATATTTATTGGAAATGTAGTTTTTATTTTTATTTTGTCAGTGGAATTGAAAGACCAATTTTTTTTTTGGAATGTGCATATGCTTTGTTTAGACATGTTACAGTAGTGTCAAATTATTGTATTTTGGAATGCCCCTTCCATTGGTGAAATGCCCCCCTTTTTTTATAACTTTCTTCTTTTGGTGAGGAGCATTTCCAAAGGCAAAGAAATGAGTACTGCTTGTCTTGGTGCAGAAATTGAAGCCCTTGAACTGCACGATGAAAATATGGAATTGGTGAATTGGACTGAAATTGATGACTCTATTTTTTTAAAATAAATAAATATTTTTCTGTTAAAAAAAAAGATTTGTTTGGAAAAAAAATACCAAATAAAATGTATATACATATTTAACTTTCCTTATTTTTATATGTTTTTATGTATATGTGAAAAATGTATAATTTTATTATGCTTGGATAGGTTAACCAAACATAGGATAGGATTAAAATGGATAAAGTCATGGGTAAAATGGTAAATTATTATAAAATTATTTGTGTAATTTATAGGGCCCACTGAATTATATATTTGTTCTCAAACAAAGCTTAGGGTTTGTTATAACTTTGGGTTAGGGTTTTAAAGTAGATGAGTGGGTTTGACTTGGATGGATTAGGATATAAAAATAGAAATTCTATCATATTCTATCCTAACCCATTACCCAAACACGCCCCTAGGAGTCACATCCATCGCCTTCTCATTATCTTCCACACAACAACCATCTCTCTCTCTCTCCATTATCTTCCACCCAGCAAGTGTCTCTCTCTCTATTATCTTCCACCCAGCAAGTCTCCCTCTCTCTATTATCTTCTCACCCAACAAGTATCCTTCTCTCTCCATGATCTTCCACATAGCAACCATCTCTCTATGTTATCTTCTCACCCAAAAAAAACAAAGACACACAGATCTGTATATATACATATCTGTTGCACAGAGAGAGAGAGATGAGTTGGAGAAGATGAACAACATGTCACATTTTTAGTGAAGATGAACATCCGGTCACATTTTTTGTCTCCAACGAAACTAGAAGGGGAGACCTTATTAATTTGGAGATAGTGTATGTTTCCTGTGTTTTCACTTTACCTTAGAAAATAATGAAAACACCATTTTGTTGTTCTCTAAAATCACATCTCATTTCTCAAAATTTTTAAAAAATTTGAGAACCAAAAAGCTAAACAAACAAGTTTTCATTGGTTTTAGAGTTTTGAAAAAAAATTTGTTTTTGAAAACCAAATCAAACATGCCCAACATTTTCATAAGAGAAGAAATATCATTTGACCAAAAACATATTCGCTTGTGGACACCTCATTCCCTTCTTGGTCCATAGACTCAATCATTCTTAGTTTATAATTCATAATATGCTCAAGTGATAACATAGATGAATTAAAATTTTAAATAATTTGAATTTAAATTCTGATAATTTTTAGGACCAGACTACGAAATATTTATCCATCATAAATATTTTAAGTTTGATATAAATAACTTATCTTTAATCAAATTAATCAAAATACGTATAAACTAATTTGAATAATCCTGTTAAACTTAAAAAAAACATGCCTTGAGGATAATTATTGATTAAAAAAAATCAATAATGTTACGTTTGACTAAATTTTGAGACCAAATTAAGGGCACAAAAGACATGATAATATATTATTTGGAGTCTTTGTTAGGGTCTAAATGATATGATACCAAATAAAAAAGTCCAAGTCAACTATCATATTATTTAGACTCTTAATTTGATCCCAAAATTTGATCAGTGTGACGTTACTCAAAAAAAATTCCTTAGCTTCAATAATTGTTATCTGGTCCATTATCAACATTATAATAAGTGACTCACCGGGGGGGGTCATGATTTCCTAGCCTAGTCTACCTTAATACTCTCTCACACACACACACACATATGGAGGCAAGGACGAATTTATTAGTGGGCTGAGGTGGGCTAAAGCCCAGAGTAAAAATAAAATAAAATTTACCATTAAGTACCAGCCCATCAAAAATAAAAAAATTCCATCCAACCCAACTCAACTCAACTAACCAAACCCAACCCAACCCAACCCAGCCCAGCCCACCTGCAAACCTTCCTTTCCCCAAAATCAGTCGATCACTCCCCCAAATCTCGGACAAGCAACGACTGCAACACAGACAATGAGACGCCAGTCATTTCCCCAAATCCCCGTCTCTCTCTAACACAGGCGGCGAGACGGCGAGTCACTTCCCCCAAAACCTTCCATCAAATCTGTCTCTATAGAGTCTAGATATATATCACACAACTATAAAGATCAATGAACGTTTTCCACCATCTTCTCTCTCTTCAGTCCCTAACTTAGATCCCCAACAACACCATAGGTCACCGGTATTGGTGCAACAGCACCACCTACCCGCAAGAAAATTTGTAATCCAAGCTCGGCAAGCCACAAGAACTGAGTCGAAAATAGTCTCCCTTGGTTTCAGAGCTCCCCATTTCGAGGTATATATATCAATATATGTACAAGTCTAATTCGTTAGTTTCATATTTTGTTCCTTGGTTGGTTTGATTCAGCTCTTTGATGGTGATGCGGAACGATATTTATTGTTTTTTCCCTTTTTTTCGGTTTTGTTTACTTGTGGCCTTGTTAATTTGATTTTGTGTTGAATGGATGGTTTGATTTTGATCATTTGATCTTTTAGTATTTGATGCGAGTTTGCTTTGATTTGAGGTACAGAGGCATAATTATCAATTGCTTATATATACTTTTGATTAGTTCTTGATTTTAACCGATTAATTTCACTGTGCAATCGACCTTTACTTTCTAATTCTGTATATTTAGAACTCTAGGCTTTTAGTTGGAGTAGCTGGGAAAGCAAAAAAAAAAAATAGATGTGCTGTTAGTATCTAATTTCTTCATCCTCTTATTTCCCTATGGTTCATACTCTATGTTTTTAAGGAGTAGTGAGGCTTTTGTTTCAAGGAATCATAGGAATCATATGAACTGCAGAAAAAAAATAGATGTGATGCCTTTTGTTTCAAGGAGTAGTGAGACTTGTGTATAACTGAATTGAATAGGTGCAGAGCCTTGTGTAGAACTGAATTGAATACATGTGATGCCTTTTATGAATTTTCTTGCATTCTCCTTTTGTGTTTTTTTTGAAATTTTATCCTCAAATCATACATTCTAATTCTCTGATCACCTTTTGCCTGCACCTTTTTTCCAACTATTGTTTTCTTGTTGAAGCATTACTGGTTCAAGTCTTTCATTGTTCTTAATAATTTGTTTTATGTTTCAATTTTGTTTTGTTGCTATGGTGCAGATAAATTTGTGTTATTCTATTTATCTTGTTGATTAATGTTTGGTTGCGTTCATTTGTTCCATGAAAGTTGTATTTTGTTAGTCGTATGAATACTTAGTTTAGCCCGGGATAAACGAAAATCCTGGCTCTGCCCTTGAATGGAGGATGCCATAGTTCTTTATCCTTCTCCGTCCATTGGCCACCTTATCTCCATGGTAGAGCAAGGAAGGCTTGTACTTAAGCACCACCCTTCCTTCTCCATCACCATCCTCATCACCAATCCACCTTACAACACCGGGTCTATGGCCCCTTACATCAACCTCGTCTCTGCCACAACTCCCGCCATCAAGTTCTTCCACCTCCCAACCATCTCCGTCTCTGTCCACCCTTCTTCTCCTCACCCTGAAACCCTTGCCTTCGAATTTCTCCGACTCAACAACCCTCTCCTCCCCCAAGCCCTTCTCACCATCTCCCAAGCAAGCAACGTTCGTGCCCTTATCATTGACTTTTTTTGCATTACGGCTCTCACCGTTGCAGCTGAACTGAAAATTCTGGCTTATTGCTTCTCCAATTTCGGCGCCGGTTGCCTTGCTTCCTTCCTCTATTTCCCCATCATCCATCGGAACACAACAAAGAGTCTTAAAGATCTTGACACCCATCTTAACATCCCAGGCTTGCCACCAATTCCAAGAACTGATATGCCGAAACCGATGCTCGATCGAATAGATAAGGCCTATGAATGCTTCTTGGACGTATGTGTCAACTTGCCAAAATTAGCTGGAATTATCGTTAACACGTTTGAGTTGCTAGAGTCAAGAGCTCTCAACGCAATAAGAGATGGTCTATGTGTTCCAGAGGAACCTACTCCGCCTCTTTTCTGCATAGGACCATTGATTGCGGCCGATGATCGAATTGCTGGTGGTGGTATGCATGAGTGTTTGGCGTGGCTTGACTCACAGCCGAGTCATAGTGTTGTGTTTCCGTGTTTTGGCAGCTTAGGGTTGTTCTCGGCGGAGCAGTTGAAGGAGATAGCCGTTGGGTTGGAGAGGAGTGGACAGAGGTTCTTGTGGGTGGTGAGAAGTCCACCAACAGAGGACAAAAGCAAGTGCTTCTTGCCACCAGGTGAGCCGGATTTGGATTCATTACTCCCAGAAGGTTTCTGGGATCGAACAAAAGAGAGAAGACTTGTGATCAAGTCATGGGCTCCTCAAGTAGCCGTGTTGAATCACGATTCAGTGCGTGGGTTTGTGACTCACTGTGGCTGGAACTCGGTGTTGAAAGCAATGTGTGCCGGCGTGCCTATGATTGCGTGGCCGCTCTATGCAGAGCAGAGGTTTAATGGAGTAATTTTGGTGGAGGAAATGAAGTTGGCGTTGCCAATGGAAGAATCGGAAGATAGGTTTGTGAGTTCAGCCGAGGTAGAGAAGCGAGTTAGAGAGTTGATGGAGTCGAAGGAAGGAGATTCAGTGAGGAAGAAGATACAGGTTGATGATGCACAAATTAGCCTTCGTATGAGATCAACAGTCACGAGTGTGATTAATGAGTAGTAATGAGCAATCAATGGTAACCAAGTATGAAAAACAATAAATAAATGGTAAACACAGGAATTTATAGTGGTTCGGCCGTGGCCTACGTCCACTTTCTTGAATGGCAGCGGTGGCCGGCGATCTTTATTAATGTATCAAGGTACTCCGGAGAGTTTACAGTACAAAGAGAGAGGGAGGGGGATAAAGAGCAGTGTATGTGTGAGGGATTTGGAGGCATAGTGTGCGTAGGGAGCAAGATCATGCCCCTCCATGTGGAGAGGGGCTTACATTATATAGGCTAGGTTTTAAGGCGGTGAGGTGGTGCCGTGAATAAGAGGAGCTCTACCATTTTGGTAAGTATGACTTAGGTAGGAGATATCCGTATCCCGTCTTTCTCTCCCTCGTGCTTCTATTTAATCGGAGGCGGACTCCCAGTTGGTATTAGGCCCGACCGTCTCCTTGAGTTCGGACTTGCATTGGAGTGGGCTTGGTCGTCTTGGACTTGAGTGAGGAGGCCGGAGGAAGGAAGAGGAGGAGACGCCCGAAGGGGAGCCAACCCAAGTCGACGCCCAAGGATGCCTGGGCGGCGCCCAAGGGCCTTCGGCCTCTTGGGTGTTGTCCTCTTGACACCCGCGCCTTCTTGGAGGAGCTTGGGAGTTGGCCACTTGATCTCCTTGGACTCCCTTCACTATTCACCTCCGATTCACTAGTCACCTCCGATTCACTATTCAACTCCCTTTGACGGGTGGACCCAGCTTCATAGGTCTTGGCGACTTGGGGTCTTTCGTGGGTCCTGGATGTTTGGGCCTTTTCTCAATTCATTGGGCCTAAGCTTAGTAAAATCCGGACTCATCACAGGTTATAAAAGAAGTGTAGAGTAGAGGTGTCAATCGAGTCGTGTTGTGTCGGGTTCGTGTCGTGTCGAACATTTGTCAACCTTAACCCAACTCATTTAACTGATCGTGTCGTGTCAAGTTAACCTGTTTATTTTCGTGTCGTATTCGTGTTGGATAAAAAATTTAACTCTAAGATTTTATTTTCACTTAATGGAATTTCTCCTCATACTTTTTCTACAAACTAAAAATTAACTTAATTATAATAATAATAAGTAATAATATTTTTTTATACAATAATTATGTCAGTGCTTGATAAACTGTTACAAATAACTATTATTTTATTTCTGTAATACTAATTAAATATGTTAATCATACATTGCACAACCAAATTAAATTTTAGAAGTAATGAAAAAAACAAGTCATCAGAACATGAAAACTCATACATATAACGAAAAGGTCATGTCAATCTCTTTCGAGTTAAAAATTTCGTGTTGACGGGTCAATTCGAATTAAGCGGGTTGAACCCGAACACGACCCATTAACATTTTGTGTTAACGGGTCGTGTCATACAAGGGTTCGTATAAAAAAATAGTCAACTCAAACTCATTTATTTGTGTCGTGTTCGTATCGAGTTATCGTGTCGTGTCAAAAATTGTCACCCCTACTACAGAGACAACAATAACAGCGGACAGTGGTTCCTCTCGCCTTGCTCTGACCGAGTTGGCTGAGTCATGGATTCGGGCTGAGTTGATACAATGATTTGAATATCTTAATTTTTTTTTCTGCAATAATGAAATGTGTCGGACACTTACGTGCAAGTGTCCTTCGACCAATCGTACAACAAATCATAATTTGGCAATGAAATAAAGTCCACAAGTGATGAATGCATTTCTAACTTCATCGTGAGAAATTTAGTGATATTTAATTTATTTCCCTAGTATTTATTAGGTTAGTGAATTGGATCACTTTATTATTTATTAAGTTAGTGATTTTTATTTGTCTTTTGTTGTATTATATATTTATTATGCAAATGATTAGCTGATTAAGGCAGTTGTTGCCAGCCTGTGGCCCACCCTACATGATCTGGGACGGGGGCGTGATAGTCAATCCTTAAATTTAAACTCGGACTCAATTTGTTAGTGTAGTAGCCCATAAATTCAAGACATTTGTCCATAGAATAAAAGAAAAAATGACAATAGTTGACAACTTACATGGCAGTGAGGTCCAATAGGGTCCACTCAGATTGGTAGGAACAACAGTGCTGCTACAACATTCTAGCGCCTCGGCAAGAATCAGCATCGTGATAAACATCTAGTGCCGCGACATCACCTAGTGTAGCGACAGGCACATAGGGCCGCTGATACAGGGTAGCGTGAATAAAGAAACGAGATTAAACGATAGAAGCTTTAATTGGTTTATTATCACAATAATATGTGATTAAAGTCTTTTAGAGTCTTATTTATTCCGCTGAGTACTAAAACAATTGGGAAAAAAGGAGAACTCGTCTCTAATTTTTATTCAAATCAAAATCAAAGTTGTTGAATCAGTTTTCAAGATCATATAAATACGAAATTATAATAGTCCTAAATTACTAGAAAAATCAAGTAAATAAACAATATTACGAAAATAGTCCAAACATCATATAAAAAAAATGCATAAAAAGTGTCATAAACGTCATTTTTTGGTTTAAAAACGATGGATAGAAAGATACATGCTTCAATCTTACTCAGATTGTCAAGAGTTTTTAAATGAGGCCTTCTAAAATTTTCAAATACTGTCATCCAGAATTAGTCATGATTGGCACTCGATCAATGTTGCTTTGGACAATCTTGATATGTCATGTAGTACTCTGTTATACGTGCTGCATCAGCCACGACAGACACCCAGTGTCGCAAAAGGGCACGCCACATCTTCATCACATTGAAAGTGAAAAAATGGACTATTCACTAAGGACGGACCTTAACCTACTAGACACTGTTACTCGACTGACCCACTGGACTAAGAGAAGGGGTCCTTACCTAGGGATGGGCAGTATGACCCTCCTCAAGAGAGAACTGAGAAACAGATGTGGATGAGCATGATTGTAAACCTTAGCCTAAGGCAAAGTCTTGAAATTTTAGTCTGCTCGAATAGGCCTCCTAGTGTATGACTCATTGCCTACTAGGATGTGCTTGACTGGGATTCGGAGGGACTTCTAAGGTAACTGGAGTTATAAGTCCGGATCAACATATAAGATAATGAGACAAGTAAATTGGTGGCTGAAGAGCCGAAATTAAGTGAGTTTTCTCTATCGGACACCTTAACAAAGGTTTTGATGAAGGGTTCAGAGATGGAAATGAGGATCCTAGGTAGGTGCGCCCTTGGGGCATTGCCTACATGGCTTTCTCACGGTCATGGTTCCGCGATGACCAGTCGTGATCATTAACTTTGGGGTCCACTTCGCCTTGAGTGTCACACTCCTTCTCGGGGGTCGCATCCAGGCTGC
The DNA here is from genome assembly GCA_023539305.1 of Ilex asprella. NCBI lineage: Eukaryota > Viridiplantae > Streptophyta > Magnoliopsida > Aquifoliales > Aquifoliaceae > Ilex > Ilex asprella. The sequence continues at coordinate 14,375,114 of CM042198.1, read as the reverse complement.
ATTTAGGGAAAGTCACATCTACCTAGTTAATGTTAAGATACATGACTTGCAGTTAACAACTGCTGGTATAGTTGCAGTTAAGGCAGTTGTGGGCAGTTGTGGGTTTATGCAAGTGTTAGAGGGTCGTGACGTGCTGCCCAAGTTAGGGCACTGTACTATAAATACCCATATTACTTGCCTATTACAGAGAGAGATTTCCGCCCGAATAATGAGAGTATTTACTCTATCCACCTATCATCTGTCCAATTGATTAGTCTCTTCGTTAATAGGTTTCGAGTTCCTTTCATCCCATCTGCTTATCCTACTCATCATTTTCGATTATTCTTGGTATAAACACGTGTATTAACCTCTTTTAACTCTCTACCTATTTCAATTAGATAAATATCAGCGTGGTAATCAACATTCAACATTCAAGCCCACTGGAAAATATTTCCAGCAAGGTCAAATCCGACTGTTAAACTCACAAATAGATATAATCAACATGACATTCTTACACTCTGATAACTATGTGACATTTCAAAATTATTCATGTATAACTCTCATCTAATACTATGCGACGGAGATACATGGTAGGTAAGTTTATTATCATGAATAGAACACGTTATTTTGGGAAATATATTCAACCAACTCCAATTATGTTGCTTAGGGTAAATTCTGCGGGAGTTGGTACCCAACAAAATCAATTAAAAATATTCAATTCAAGAAAAAAGACTAAGATTCTTGACAAAAAGTCTTGGTACACCCCCGGCTGGGGACCATAAACCTTAGACAGTTCACAACTATCCAACAAATAATTGATCGGTCATATTGATTGAGCAGCAGTCCTGGTCTACGTCTATACACATGCCCATATACATGCATTTATATGGAGAGAAAAAATCATATATTAAGGGGACAACTTGGGTAGGTGGCGAAGTGAAACTGGGTTCAACCTAAAGTACAAAACCTTCGACTCAAGTTCAACCCGAACTTAAATTTAATACGAAACTTTTAACTTGAGTATTGTCCATGTTTAACTTTTCGAACTCAGCTGACGATGGATTATACAAATCAGGTTGTAATTCGGGTTGAAATCAGGTTTAATACCAATTTGGTTCTCGAATTACATATATAAATCGAGCTAGAATATATTTGTGTTCACCCTAATGTGAATCTAAATCTGTCTTGGGTTAGAACTCAGGTTCATTTCACATCACCTTAGGTTGAACTCGAATTTTCTAATTCGGTTTGAGTCTACAGAACATAAGTTTCAAACCCGAATATTGACTGAATTTCAATTAAGTTAAAATATTTTTTCCCAAGTCCAACCTTGAGTATGGAAAATGTCGGTCCAAATATTAAAAGTTTTGGGGCTAGCCAGGGGTTAAATTCCGGTTGATCAGCCCAACTTACCAACCCCCCCTCCCCGGGGGGCGCCGCCGCCTTTTATGTATAACTGGTGGAAGAACAATATATAACACAATAAATCAAAAGATAAATACACTAACAAAACACTCATTATCACAATTCTATTAATTTCAAAGACCAGAATGAATCTACATAAGGCTTGAAGGTGAGAAATCATACAGATTTAATAGAGCACACAGCCTGTATGAAAGTGAGCATGAGAAGTATAACAGCAGCAACAACAGAAACAACTGCCCAGGGAGTATGGAAATAGTCTCTTTTCAAAGTTGCCTTCCACCTGTGCCAAGGAGTCCTGCAATATGCGTTCAGGTTCTTACAAAGAGTGAGGAAATATACTTTGTGACCAAAAACCACCTCTTTACAGATATTGTTGAACAGCATCATCACATCTTCATTGCTTCCCAGCCGGCTTGTGATAATTCTATGGTGGATTAGTAAGTCCACATCCTTGGGAGTGTTGATCATGCTATCGATGAGGGCCATGTAATGGATTATGTACTTTTCTTTGCAGTGACATTGCTCGTAGGCGATTAGGTTTCGGAACAAAGTTTCTGTCAAGTCATCTATTTCCAAATATGGGATTTGAAGAACTTCATTTGTGAACTCGACATCAAGTAAACAGCTGCTGTTTTTCTTCACTTCAAATTTGATGCCAGCTTCATGAAGTCTTGTTGCACTCGGAGAGAATTCAATCGCTGGATCGCCCTTCTCCCACCCTTTCGGTGATGAAGGCAAATGACAGTGTCTCAAAAAATCCAGAAAATGCTTTACCTCAGTTGTGGAGATGTTATCAGGACATTTGTTCAGAGTCAAAAAACTATTGAAGTGTTTATAAGTGAGCTCATGGATGGAAGGTTTTTCCTCATGGTTATTTTTCATGACTAGCTCAAGCATACCCTCGAGAACAAAGAATGGAAGTTGATTTTCAAGCAATATCATGTCGCGCCCCACATCATCAATCATCCATGGGTTACAAAATATGCGATCCATTTCATCTTTAATATCACGAAGGTGGGACCTCAAGAGTATCTCAACAACGAAACTTCCATCCATTACTAACATTTTCACAAACTCGTCACTGCTTAGATCAGTGGTTTCTGCATAACAACCACGGGCTCTTCCTTCCCAAGTCCTCACGCGTTTAACATACTCCCCCAAACTCAATCTTGTCCGGGACCGAGATAGAAAACTTTGTAGGTACCTTAGTTTATGCTCTGTCATAGCTTGCAAGTTCTTATGCCTTCGGTGAAGTGGGCCGATTGATATGGCACGAGGTGTGTAGGCTTCTCCGCCATTAAATTTGCGGAGTTTCTCAGGAACTCTGTAGATACAACACTCAGATGACAGGGGAGGTAAGCTGTCTAGCATTCCTTTTATTGAAACTGCCACCATATCCGTATGTTCTGCACCAACATTTTCCATCTCAATTGAAATATGAGCTGATTCATTTTCTCTTGGGAAACCTGCCATCCCTTCTCAGCTCCTCTGCCTAGTTAAAAAAGAGATTGCATACCAGGCACCACAGTCAATGTTATAATTTTTAAGTACATTTTCTTGCTAAATGATAGCAGACTGAGGAGAAAGTTTCGATTCTTAATGTAAGACCAAATTTGCTTTTTGTTTTCTTCTTGTGGTACAATCTTATAATCTTTTTGGGCATAAACAGAAAATGAAAAAGCAGAACATGAAAATTGTAGGTGCCTAAAAACTGCAATTCTTTCTGGTAATGCCTTCTTGCAGATTTTAATTTGGTGCTGTGACTTCTCCACTTCTCATATGGTCATATGATTCCAGTTTAATACTTAAAAAGGTTTTCGACCCATCTTCAATTGGCCGTGATGCAGAAAGGATCTAATGCTCATCGAATCTAAGTGGACCTTAAGGCTGTAACTTATTTCCAATCTATATTTTATATGGATGTTCTTGTACCTAATAACATCTGTAAAAACTCTAGCAAATGAGAACAATGAAAACAGAAGAAAAGAAAAGATCAAATTTATGATCCAAACATGTTTGCTTTTACCTAAAGACGCCAGAACAGAACAGTAAAAGCGTAATTACCAACTGAACAGAACATCCTAATGAGTTTTTCACTTAATAATTCCTATAATTTATGTCAGATTCTAGTGTGTTTTGTGCAATAAATCAAGATTGTAAGTATCAAACATTGATTAGTAGACGTATCAGTTTGCGGGTAATAGCATGGATCCCGAGTTTACATTGAAATCAAGTGTGGTTCAAGTAAATATTGGTTGTCTGGTAAATAGTAATTGAAATTCCTTTATTTTACAACCTTATGTCTTTTTTTCTGATCTCTAAATGTCTTAGTTATGTAAGATTCACATTACTGCATTCATAGTATTTCTTTTTAACTTCTTTCAGCAGAGGAAATATCAGCAAAACAGTCAAATAAAGTATATAAACTTTCCTTAAAAATGAGAAGGGGACAATCATGCAAAATGGAATTCAGATAAATAAAGAAAGATTTGTCAACAAGAGAGAGGGAGAGAGAGAGACCTGAGTTAATTTTCTTGAGAGAAGGAAAGGGAATGGATGATGGGAAGCAGCACTCCTGGTTTTTCCTTCCTAGCAGAGAAGAACCAGCTACTATAAGGTAGATTGGATGGACTAGTACTCTCTCTCTCTCTCTCTCACACACACACACACTAGTTATAAAGCAACTCATCATGTCCGAAGACTTGAAGGTGGTCAACTCAAAAATTACAACTCATCATGAGATTTTTTTAAGCAATTGTAATTTCTGTAACTTAATTTCTGAAAATTATAATTTTTATGCTTGATTTAATATTTTAAAATCAATCATACTATTTATAAATTATAACTAATACCTCAAAAAATAATAATTTTCAGCACAATCCTCATGGCATTATGGAAATCTCTCCCTTTTCTTTATCTGGTACGTCCACTTCCACTCTACCATTTCAATACTGTTACAGATGTACAAATAGCCAAACTTAAATATAATAACAGTTTTTTTTTTTTTTGATAAAAAATAACAGTTTCTTGACAAGCATAAAATTGACTGGTTGTTTGTGGGTAGAATCATGGCCGTTCAACAGAACTATAGGGTCTGTTTGATTAAGAAAAAAAAAATGATGAAAAATAAAAATAATAAAAAATGAAGTGAAAGAAAAAAAATTATAAAAAATATATTTTCATGCATATATTTGGTTAGAATGAAAAATTTATGGAAAAATTTTAAAGAAATTTCATTCTATTTGTTGAAAGAAAGTAAAGTTATAAGAAATTTTGTATAATTGTCTAAATTATTTTTAATTATCTTAAATAGGTCTAAAAAAGCAAAAAATATGAAATTATAATTGGAAATTAATATTTTTTTAAAAATGCTTGAAATTTAATTTTAAGACAATCACCAACACAAGTTTTTGAGCCAAATTATATAATCAATCAAATCCATACCAAAAATTTTTAAAATTAATAACCAATAAAATATTTAAGAAAAATAAAGGTAAAATAAGAAGTTAGTTATAGATTACAACTTTTTTACATTTTCTTGTATTTTTTACAAGAAAAAAAAGTTAATTATTTGTACGAAAATTCAAGCATGAAGAAATTTTTTTTTTTTTCATGCTAACAAAATACATAAAAAATTTTAAAAGTTTATCTTCCTTGCATTTCCTATCAGGTTTGCAGTTCATCTTACCAACTGCCGGTCAAGGACATGGAGCATCAACAACCGCAAGGTCCAAAAAAGATAATATATATGGAATTTTACCTATATTGCAAAAAAGTCGTCATTTTCTTGGTGACGTTTAACAATCATTTCACATTGTCCCCACAATTATTTGAGTTATTAAACATCGCTCCGATCGCAAATGTTTGTTATTATTTTGGAACAGAAATTACCAACTTGTCAATACATAATTGAGGGGACAATTTTTTTTTTATTAAATATGTAACGAACATGAGTGTATAAGGTGAAAAATATGATAATTGAGAGGATAATATAAAAAATAATCATACTTGAGAGCATTAAAGTATAATTTACCTTTTTAAAAATAAATTTAATTTTATAAAATAAAGATTCTCGTACGAATTTCTATACCAACTTCCACAAAGTGGAATAAAGGCTCTTCTTCACATTATAGCCGGCAAGATTGAATAAGGAATTGTTTATTGAACACTCCTAATATGACATCAGCCAGGATGACAACAGCTAAAAAATAACACCTAACCATGTTATATAGGTCCGGCTTGGGTTGGACCACTAAATTCGCCTGGACTTCCCTTTTACGTGGGCCGAGGTTGTTTCTGTTGGGCCGGATACTAAGACGTTCCAGACTCGCAGGGCTTCTATTCTAAGGGCGGCCCATGATTGAAAATCATATCCCAATCAGTTGCCCCCCAACCCCTGGTCATGATAATGACGTCATCTCTGACCTGGGGTTATGAAGTGTCTTTTCCGAATTGATTCTGGGCCCGGTCCGGGCTGGGCCGAAGTTTGCCGGCTACGAATTGTACTTGTGTTACCAGCGGACGAGCCTCAGTGATTTATCTTGTCATGGACTTTAGATGCTGTGAATAAGAGGGTGAACCTCTTTGCCTATTCGAATTTCGCATTTTCCAAGAGTTTCTTCGCATCTTCTTCCCTTCGATTGTCGCGGCGCCTTGTTCCAGATTTCTTGGCGACGTTGAGCATTTCCGACTTTGGTGTTCTTCTGTCTATAGCCCTTCACTAGGTACGTCTTATCTTCCTTTCCTTAGTTGACTCGATCTGGATCCCTTCGATCCTCCTCGGTGGAGTTTCGGGCTCCGTTTCTTGATCTGGAGGTTTAGTTTCTTTAAGAATCGTCCCGGTGCCCTTTCCTTCCTTTTCCATTTTGTGGATCATTCCTCCGTGCAGTGGATAAGCTCCTTTAATTCCTGGTGTCAGGATCCTCTGTTTTTAGCGGACTGTATATCATACTTGCCTTCGCTCTCTTTTATCCTGTAGTCTAAGCACTCAATGGGGAAGTTTGTAGTTTCCTCCGACTCAGAATCTATCGACGAGGGGGCCGAAGAGGCCTCGGCGGCTTCTAGTAGCGGTCGTTCTTCCTTTTTAGGGGACGAGGCTTCTGGGTCCGTCCTAGGGACTTCGTCCTCGATGCCCCCTTTAGACGCTAGTCCTCTTTTCGCCTTGCCTCCCAGTTTTTGAGTCTAGTCGAGAAAAAGGGGGCCCAGGCCGGTTCCACCTACTGTCCATAGAAAGAGAATCTGATGCCACCATTCCGACCTGTTCTGCTGCTCCGAGGATACTCCTAGCTGCCTCGACAAGGGGGACTAAGAGGATTTGAGGAGGGAGTACCAATTTTCTGAATCTATATCTTTACACCCTCCTGAGGGGCACGAGAGGTGTAACTCCTCCATCCCTGGTTTGACATGTTTCTTCGAGTTCGCGTTTTAGGCCAGTCTCTGCTTTCCTATTCACCCTTTTATCCGAGATGTTCTTGCCTTTTATAACGTCTACCCGGCCCGACTTTCTCCTAATGGCTGGGGTCTCTTGGTCGGTTTTCTCATCCACTGGTTTGAGAGTGGGAACGATTCTCCTCCGTCTATACCTGAATTCGCCTTCTTGTTCCAACTTAAGTCTTCTCCTTCCTTGGGTCTCTGTTATTTTGCCAAGAGGGTGAAGGCGAAGACATTAATCTCTAGGCTTTCTTCTTCCAACAAGGGGTGGAAACCCAAATTCTTCTTTGTAAGGGGGATTCTTGGGAGTTATCTGGAGATCCTGGTGACGTCCCCTGAGTTCCCAGATCTTGGAGGGTTCTGAGAAATATCAGTAAGGCCAATTAGCTGGCAGTTTTGTTGTGTTTTTGATCCTCCAGCCCTTACTAATTGTTGACTTGCCTTGCAGATTTTTGTCCTGTCCTGAACGCTGAGGAGTTTGCACGAGTAGCCAAAGCCAAGGCCTTAGAGGATCAATCTTTTGCCGATCTAGTGACTGAAGAGAATCTTGCTAGGTACGAGTTAGGCCCGCCTATCACTCCATCCGCCAAGGAAGTATCTCCGCCTGTCCCCAGGTCTTAGTCTATGGACCCCAGCCTGATAATGTCAGTTTTCTCGGATTCTGAGGGATCGAGGAAGAAGAGGAAACTGGTGAAGGGGGTGTGACCTCCTCCGAAGGCGTCATCTCCTTTTGGTCTGAAGGCTGCCACTTTACAAGGGAATCGAGAGGATCCCTCAACTATTCAACTCGCTCCCTCCTCTCCTTTGCCCGTTGATCCTACTGAGAGTGAGGTCCCTCCCGGAGTGTCCTCAGCAGGGTTGTCCGGGGCTGTGCTAACTTCGGATGCTCCTCTCTGACCTGTCTTTTCACGGGGCATCAGGGAGGGAAGCGCCCCCTCATCACTCAAACCGCGAAGGGTTGGCTTCCTTCATGATCCCACAGCGGCTGCTGCCGCCCTGTCTGACCTGATTCCCATACCGGATTCCCGAGAAACCACGCGGGTGCCGTTCCAGAGGAAGATCGATCACACTTTTCAGACCATGGCGGAGGTATCTTGAGATTTTGCCGATCCTTTCGCTTTCTCGTGCGATTTCTGTTATCTCCTGTACTAGCTGGATCTTTTCATTTTTCAGTGCCTCGCTTGCGTGAAGATGATGGGTCTCCATTATGAGCAAGAGCTCGCAAAGGTCAGAGAGCCTCTAGACGCAATGATCGTAGCTAAAGAGGCGGCCGAGGATAAAGTGAAGCTATTGTCGTCCGAGGTGGTTGAGATGAAGAGGCTTTTTGACGAGCTGGACGCTCATTTCTAGGATTTCTCCAATCTGAAGATGACCGAGCTGGCTGCGAAGGTAGATGAGCTGAGGAAGAAGGACGCCGACCTGGCGGCTAGAGATGCTAAGTTGAAGGCAAAAGGGGCCGATCTAGATGCCAAGGACGTCGAGCTATCTTCTCTGAAGGTAAGGGTTTCAGACCTCCTAAGAGAGGGTACTGTGGCTTTTGTGAATGGATTTGTGAACTTTCGGGATCAGGCTGAGGAGGCTTATCTGGAAGTCGATTTTGACTGCTTTGCCCCTCGCCTCGAAGGTCTGAAACCTGCTGAGACAGCTGGTTCTGAGAAGGGGGCTGCTGTGCCTGAGGAAGAGCCAAGCTCTGATAAGGCCATGGGGCAGGCCGCCGATGTAGGGTTCACTGTTTGAAATGGCTCTGTTGCGTTTTGTTGTGGTTGACCCCTTGTAGAAAATGTATTCATATTCCCGGATCCGTTATGGTTGTTATTTTCTCTCTTTTTCTTCAATGAATGAACTGCTTCTAGGATGGTTGTTGTTTTGAACTTGGTTGCGGTATCCAGCTGAACTGCCTAACCATCCCCTCTTTTTTTTCTTTTGGATGGGATCGATTTTTGGAAATCACACCATCCCGCTGAGCTTTCTAGTCACTGTGTAACTGTACTGGGATCTTCCGGGGCTATCTTGGTCTTTTCTCGCTTCTTTTCGTGTACTACAGGTATGATGATTGTACCTTCTTGAGAATGTGTGCCGTAGGCAGAATCAGTGCCTCCTTGATCGTGGTGTCTATAATTCCCCCATGTTGCCATGTGTCTCTCTTATTAAATGCGAAAGACATGTACTTAATGCGTCTGCAGCAGATGTTGGGGGCGTTCCTGACAGGCCTATATATAGGCCCCACCTCCTGTTGACTACTGGCTTTCCCTGGGAGTCAGAGTTTCCCACTTTTTCCTGCAATTGTAATCTCTCTCCTACTCCGTCGCTTTAGGGAAAAACCTTTCTTTCTTATTTCTCATACTTTTTGATGCTGCCACGGCTGCGAATCCTTCCTCTCCGCGTAGGATCATGGCGAGGCTCTTTCCCGAAGGGGAGGTTAGTGCTATTGGGGAAGAAGAAGTCTATGCTATCGCGGAGCGCTTCGACTTTTCCCCTGGGGTGGTCGTTCGCCATGCCGGTTCACGTCCGTTCCACAGTTCGGTTCGAGATGGGATTTGCCTTTTCGAGGCCCTTTTCCTACTAGGGCTCCGGCTTCCCTTTCGCCCATTCGTTCGCGAAGTGCTGCACTTCTTCGACTTTTGCACAGCCATGCTCCTACCATCGGCCTGGGCGGTCCTTCTGACTTTCATGGCGGTGTGGGGGAGACTATTCTCTCAGTCCAGGGCCATCGTGCCAGAATTTCTCCAGTTTTTTTGCCCCGTGGAGGTGTCTGAGTTTTACCAATTCGTCCCACGAAAGGGCGGGAAAATTCCTATTCGGGACCTTCCGCCAGATCCTGAGGGGTGGAGAAGGAGGTACTTCTTTGTTTCTGGAGTTGGTTGGGAATTCAAGGCTCAATTTCTAGCCTCCGTGAGGGTTCCTACAAAGTGGGGGCAACGTAGGAACATAGGTGAGTTTGTGCAGCTGTTGGTTGGTTGGACTTCCCATTCTGTACTTGTCGTTCACCATATTTGTTTATGCCGTTGCAGGTGAGCTTCCGCCTTTGTCCGCTGGAGAGCTGGTTTGTGTCAACCAGGCCCTTCTCCCTTCTCCCTTCTCCCTTCCCTTCTCCCTTCTCCCTTTTTCTTTCCGTGATTCAGTGCACCCCGGGCTGTCTCCGGCTCCGGGTGGCCGTAAGTTTCCGGCGCCCTGCTCTCGCTTTTCTATTCTTAGCTCGCTCGTTGACCCATTTTATCTTTGACTTCTCTTTACAGTTCCTTCGTACTTGGTCACTCAGCGGGACAGGATCATGGAACGTGTGGTCGAGAGGGAGGCGGGCCAGGAGCTCGGAATCCATGGCAAAGAGGGCCAGGTCAGGGGAGGGTAGTTCCGGTCATGCCTCTGGTGCGAGTCCCGTTGAAGCTCCCGTTCCTCCGCCTATTCCTGGAGCTGGGGTAATTCCTCTTCCGCCTTTGTCAGGAGTCGAGACATCCACTCTTCCACGTGCACCTGAGGCGGGGGCATCTTCTTTCCTACCTACAACTGGTGTTGGAGCTGCCACGGTAGGCATCGTTGTGACTGACCCCCTAGGGGGGACGTTCGTCGTGGCTCTTTGCCCGTTAGTGCAGTCAGTTCCAGCTCGGTTCGAGCTTCCCTTGCTTCCGCTCATGACTCAGAGGGCAGCCTGCTTAGGGACGTGGGCCTGAGTAGTCGTGCCTTGATGGGGTTGATTCCTCGTGCTGACCTGCGAAGTTTTGTCGAGCTTCCTTTCCAAGCCCGGATTCGCGATGCACTTCATGCGCTCCTTAAGGTATATCTGGGTTACCATTATTATTTGGCCTCGCTTCTCCTGTACGTCTGCTCTTTTCTGTTTACAGTCCGCTACGCACGTCTGCACTCTTGGAAGAAAGATCCACATCTTGAGGGAGAATGCCCAGAGGAGGTCACCCCAGCTTCTTGAGGCTCGCCAACGTAATTCCGAGCTTCTGAGTTAGGGCTTGGAGACCGAGAGGAAGTTAGAGCGAGTTCTCGAGCAGTGGGCTCAGATCTTCAAACAATTAGTTGCCAGTACTTCTGTCGAGATGTCTTTGAGTTTGGTCTTCGACTCCCCCTTCACCGAGACATCATTCGCCTACTTTTCCACCATGGCATGCGTCCTTCTTACCTTTCCCCTTCGGGGTGGGTTGTTTTGATTGGTTTCTTCATCTTCTAGCGGATGCAAGGCATTGAGGCATTTCCTACTGTTTCCGAGTTCTTCTATTTTATGGATCTTTCTTTCGACTGGCTTCCCTTCTTTAGTTCTTTGAGCTTCAAGTGGTATTTTCACCCAACTTGGATTACCGGCATCCCTGAGTCTCCTGAGGAGTGGACCCAACGCTTCTTCTTCGTTTCTGGGGACTCATGGGTACCTTCAACTGGTGAAGGCGAGCGCCTCCGGGTCCCTCAGTCTTGGACCAGTTTTCGTGAAAGAGGTGAACATCCCTATCTTCTTCTCTTCATTTTGTTATGAGTCCTATTTTTGGCCTTACCTTGAGTTGATTCTCCCTATGTAGGTATCCCTGCGTTCACTCCGCTGGAGGCATTCCACGTCAGTGTGGTTGAAAAGGCTTCTCCTATTCCTTACTCTGCTCTTGTCACCCCTCAGAACCTTATCCGCTATGGTTTGGGCAGTGGATCTTCTCGAGCACAAGTGGTGGCTTCCATTTCTCTTGATCAGAGTGTTGAGGTTGAATCTTTGAAGAAGAGATTGTCGGAGGTGGAGAGGAGAAGGGACATTCTGATTGAGGAGAACGCCCGTCTGAAGGAGGCGGTTGCCAAGTAGGAGGAAGATCATGAGCAGAAGGATGCTGCTTTGTGAGGGTGGAGGGCTTGTCTGCAACTTCTATGTCCCGGTTATGATGGCTGTAGCTTTCACGTCCATGTCGGACGTTTTTATGCTTTGTGACTCTTCAAGTCATAGGAGAGTTTCTTTTTTCCTTTTTTTTTTCTTTTTTTTTTGAAACCGCTTGGGAGCGGGAAGTAATCTTGTCTTTTCTGGAATGAAAAATATTTTTGTTTTTCTGCAGATCTTGCTATCCTTCCTTCTTTTTAAAGATCCTAGTTATCTCCTCCCCCCCCAGCCCCAAGCGAGGGCTTATCTATGCTGACAGTTGGTTGGGGCTGAGTAAGCTAAGGCTTAAGGGATCTTTGTGTTAAGAAACTTGGGCTGGCGAGTAAGGTCTCAGCTGAAGGGTTGCATCTGATCTTGGTTGTTCTTATGAATATTTAAGCCAGAAGAAGCTTTTAACGACCCCGAACATTTGGGCCAAAGAGCCTTGTCGACCCCGGGCTTACGAGCTGTTTTAGAACTTTAGGCAATGGAATTTCGTTGATGCTGAGCCTACGGGCGTTCTTAGGCTGAAAAGCCTAAACTCTGAGCGTACGGGCTCTCTTAGGCTGAAAAGCCTAGATTCCGAGCATATGGGCTCTCTTAGGTTGAAAAGCCTGGATTCCGAGCGTACGGGCTCTCTTAGGCTGAAAAGCCTGGATTCCGAGCCTGCGGGCTCTCTTAGGCTGAAAAGTCTGGATTCCGAGCCTACGTGCTCTCTTAGGCTGAAAAGTCTGGATTCCGACGGCTATTCTCTTTGTGAGGACTTCAAAAAATTTTCATTGATTTCTCATAGTAATTTTTTACAATTGCCTTGTTTGCAATTACAATAGCCTCGCAGGGTGTTACTGATAGTAACACTTCAGGTGATCCGCGTTCCACGAGTGTGGCAGGTTTTTCCCCTCCTCAGTTTGTAACTCATAGTTTCCCGGTCGAACTACCCTTTTGACGACGTAAGGCCCTACCCAGTTAGGCCCGAGCTTACCATGGGTCGGGTCTTTTCTAGCTGGGAGTAGCTTTTTCAATACCAAGTCGCCTTGTTGGAAACTTCTTCTCCGAACCCGTCTGTTATAAAATCTAGCTGTATTCCTTTGGTAGGAGAAAATTCGCTGCAGCGCCTCGTCTCTTTTCTCGTCGAGGAGGTCGTGGTTGATCAACAAGGATCTTTCATTTTGCTCGGGATTGAACAAGTCGGCCCTGACTGAGGGCATGCCTACTTCGACCGGGGCCACCGTCTCAGTCCCGTATGCTTGGCTAAATGGGGTCTCGCCGGTGGCAGTGCGCACTGTCGTCCGCTATGCCCACAGCACTGCCAGTAGCTGATCCACCCATTGGGTTTTGGATGCCTCCAACTTGGTCTTGAGAGCTAGCTTGATTGTTCGTATTGTCACTTCGGCCTTCCCGTTGGATTGAGGGTGAGCAGGAGCCAAGAAGTAGTTCTTAATCCCCAGCTCGGCGCAGAAGCCGGTGAAAGTCGGGTTATCGAACTGCTTCCCATTATCTGAAACTAGCGCCATGGGGATACCAAATCGACAAATAATGGATTTTCAGATGAAATTCTTTATCTTATGCGTTGTGATCCTAGCCAGGGGTTTAGCTTCGGCCCACTTTGTGAAATAGTCGACCGCGACTACAACGAATTTGCATTGTCCTATCACTACGGAGAGGGGTCCCAGGATGTCCAAACCCCATTGCTGGAAAGGCCAGGGGCTGACCACCGGAGTTAGGAACTCCAGCGAGCAGTGCGGCAGGTTACCATGCATCTGGCATGCTTGGCATTTCTTTACCATTTCTTTGGCATCTTGGGACATGGTTGGCCAAAAATAGCCTTGTCGTAACGCCTTGCTTGCTAGGGTTTTTGCGCCAATGTGGTTTCCGCACATGCCTTCATGGATCTCTCTTAAGATGTAATCCGTCTCCTTCCCTGTCACACATTTCAGTAAAGGAAAGAAAAAACCTCTCTTATATAGATTACCTTGGGCTATCGTGAATCTGGCCGCTTTGGCTTTTAGTTTCGACACTTCTTTCGGGTCGCCTGGCAACACTCTGTCTTGCAGGTAGGATATGATTGGGTCCATCCAGGAGGTATTCTCCTCGATGGCCATGGCTTGTTCTTCGTCTACCCGTTCCTCTTCGAGCCGCATGCTGGGTTCAGCAATGACCTCGACGGGTACGCGCCCTGGTGACTCAAGTCTGGCAGTGGTAGCTAGTTTGGCCAGAGCGTAGGCCCTGGTATTAGCAACCCGGGGTATCTAAACCAGCTCGGCCGATATGAATCTCTTCAGCAGGCCATGCACTTTCATCATGTATAGGGCCATCTTCTCATCTTTGGCGGCGTATTCTTCCTCGACTTGCCTGACTATTAGCTGCGAGTCGCTGTGGGTTACTATCTGTTGCGCCTCTATTGATAGGGCCAAGTTCAGTCCTGCTATGAGTGCCTCGTATTCTGCCTCGTTGTTAGATGCTTGAAAATCGAATCTTAAGGCGTACTCTAGGTCATACCCTTCTGGCGAAGTAAGGATGAGGGCGGCCCCTCTTCTTTGCGTGTTTGACGCTCCGTCTACATACAGCCTCCAGATCAGAACGTCGGGAATGTGGTCCTGGTCTTCTCTACTTTCTTCCAACTGCGATGTGAACTCTGCGAGGAAATTTGCTAGGACCTGCCCCTTTATAGCGGCTCTGGGTTTGAACTTGATATCGAACTCACTGAGTTTCACTGCCCACTTCACCAGCCTTCTAGAGGCTTCGGGCTTATGCAAGACTTGCCTCATTGGATGATCCGTTGGAATTTCGATTGTGTGGGCTTGGAAGTATGGTCTCAGTCTTTGAGCTGCCACTAGGAAGGCCAAAACGAGCTTCTCTATTTTGGGATATCTCTCCTCGGCTCCGCGGAGGGTCTTGCTGCAAAAATAAACTAGCTGTTGTGCCTGGTCTTGGTCTCTTACTAGCGTCGCGCTGACTGCAAAATCGGACACGACCAAGTAGAGGGTGAGAACTTCTCCTTCTCGGGGGCTGGCCAACATCGGCATTGAGGCCAAATAGTCCTTAAGGGCTTGGAAAGTTTCTTCGCACCTCTCGTCCCATTGGAAAGCCGTCTTTAGAGTCCTGAAGAAAGGCCGGCACTTGTCACTTGAACGTGATACGAACCTGTTGAGCGCCGCTATTCTCCCGGTCAGTCGTTGCATTTCTCGTGTGCTGGTGGGGGTTTTCATCTCGAGGATGGCCGTTACTTTTTTTGGATTTGCCTCAATACCTCAGCTATTGACTATGAAACCCAAGAACTTCCCCGCGGATACCCCGAAGGCACATTTTGCGGGGTTCAGCTTCATCCGGTACTAACACATGATCTCGAACGCCTCTGCGAGATGTTGGATATGCGCTTCTACTTTGAGCGATTTCACGAGCATATCGTCGATGTAAACTTCCTTAGTAGAGTCCCAACTTTTCTCGAAACATTCGGTTGACCAACCTCTAGTAAGTAGCTCCGGCATTTTTCAGCCCGAACAGCATGACTTGGTAGCAGAAGGTGCCCTGTTTTGTGACGAATGAAGTCTTCTCCTGATTGCTTGGGTCCATTTTAATCTGGTTGTACCCCAAGAAAGCGTCCATGAAGCTGAGCAGCTCGTGCCCGGCTGTGGCGTCGACAATTAAGTCGATCCGGGATAGCGGAAAGCTATCCTTGGGGCATGCCCTATTCAGATCGGTAAAATCGATGCAGAGTCGCCATTTTCCATTTACTTTTTTCACGAGCACAACATTGGCCAGCCAGGTTGGGTAATCGACTTCCTTGACGGCTTTCGCTCGCAGTAGCTTTGCTACTTCTTCATTGATCGCCTTCTGTCGTTCTGGGGCGAAGCTTCTCCTCTTCTGCCTTACAAGCTTATACTTCGGGTCGACGCTGAGGCGATGCATGATCTCTGCGGGATCTATCCCTTCTATATCCTCCTGTCTTCATGCGAACGCGCCCACATTATCCTTTAGGAACCTGACGAGTCTTTCCTTAATCGGGGGAGGGGGCAGCATAGAGCCCATGAAGACGACGTGATCCGGGTTCTCGTCTAGTCGTACAGGTTCCAATAGTTCCGTCAGAGTGGGCCTTATCTCCAGCTTGTCTCTCATGTCCAGGTCCTCTAGCTAGACTGACTCGACCTCCCTTTGTCTCGTCGAGGCCACGTAACAATCTCTCGCCAGGCGTTGGTCTCCCCGGACCGATCCCACTCCGTTTTCGGTGGAGAACTTCACCACCAGATGATATGCAGAAGGTACTGCCTTGATTGAGTTGAGGGACGGCCTTCCTAGCAAGACATTGTAGGCCAAGGGCGCATCCACAACTAACAAACGGGTTGTGGTTGTGGCCTGTCGAGGTTGATCTCCCACTGTAAGGACGAGTGAGACGGACCCGATTGGTAGGACTTTCTCACCCGAAAAGCCTATGAGGTGGGACCTCACGGGTTCGAGTGTGGGCTTATCTATTCCGAGCTTCTCGAATGCTGACATGAATATTATGTTTGCCGAGCTCCCGTTATCGACGAGTACCCGATGTATGATTTTGTTCGCAACAATCACCTTTATGACCAAGGGGTCGTCGTGTGGGTGATGGCACCCTTCAAGATCTGCTTCGAAAAAGGTGATTTCGTCTTCCCGGCGTGGGACCTTTACTACGACCTGGACGTCGGGAATGTCTCTAGATCGTGCCCTTCTAGCGTGCGCCTTCCGTGCCGAGCTGGTTTCTCCACCCCCGGCGAAGCCTCCGGAGATTACCCGAATTTCGCCGATGGCTTGCTGGTGTTTTTGAGGCGCCGCTACGGCAGCTCGGGCTTCTCGTCCTTGGTTATGTTGGGCCCTTCCATCTCTCGCCACGTATTTTCGCAGGTGGCCCCTTTAGATCAGGTATTCTATTTCTTTTTTGAGTTGGATGCAATCGTTAGTTTCATGACCTGTATATTTGTGAAATTCGCAGTACTTCGCAGGATCCCGTCTGCTAGGGTCGGACTTCATCCGTGGTGGCCACCTAACGAATCTCTCGTTCTGGACTTCATGGAGTACTTGAGCAATAGAGGTGACGAGGGGGGAAGCCGTGTTGGTACGAACCTCGACCGTAAGTCTTGTACGGGTGGCCCTAGGTAGTCCCGAATGTTACCTCTTTTCTTCGGGGAGGGCTCTCTCCTCCTTCTAGGCGAACGCTCCCGTTTTGGGGATCGATCGAGCCTCCTTTCTTCCTGGGACTTCAGTCCCTTCTTTTCCTGTCTCCTTCGACCGGCGCCGAACTCCCCTTCAGGCGGAGGGCCTCCTCTCCATTGATATACTTTTCAACTTTAGCCAGGACCTCCGCCATGGTGGCTTGAGGGTTCTTAACTATCGAAAACAGGAGATCCTTAGATTATAAACCGAGCCCCGACATGAAAGTGGTCAGTGCGAACTTGTCGTCCACACTTTTTACTTTTAGGCATTCTTGGTTTAAGCGCTGCACGTAGCTCCGAAGGGATTCGTTGGTTCCTTGCTTGACGCTTAGCAGGTGATAGGACGGCTTTCGGTATGTCCTAGCTCCAATAAAATGTGACACGAACTAGATGGACAGCTCCCTGAAGGACGAGATCGATGCAGGTTGCAACCGGTTGAACCAAGCTATCGCCGACCCTTTAAGGGTGATGGCGAAAGCCCGACAGCGTATCGGATCAGGGTAGCCTTGAAGCTCCATTTGATTCTTATAGGAGTTCAGCTGGTTGAGCGGGTCTTTAGTTCCGTCGAACGCCTCTACTGACGGTACCCAGAACTTCTGGGAGAGAGGAAAACGGAGGACCTCAAGGGTGAATGGTGACTCGGTTTGTTGGACCAAGGCGTCCATAACGTCGGGGCCTTTTCCTCTGACTGCCTCTTTTATGTTTCCCAGCTCCCGCTGGAGCTCGTGCAGTTTCTGCTCCAGAAGGTTATCCATGGCGTGTAGCGGGTGGCAAGGTATGTTTTCTTGGTTGGTGGGCCTGGCCCTGCTATGGGCCTCATCTTCATCGCACTTTTCAGGGCGTCTCCTTCTGCGGTTTTCTCCTGAATGGCTATGCTCATGGAGCTCAGTGACCCCGTTAGCCGGAGCTTGGCGCTCTTGAGGAGGGGCATTGCACTCGGCCTGGGGGAGGGGCTCTTGGCGTGCTGGTAGGGGTTGAGGGAGTTGGTGTGCTTGTATCCATTTCATCAGCTCCTGGTTCTGTTTCATTAGCTGAACCGTGATTTGACGATAGGCTTCTAGCTCATTGGGAGGAGGAAGGTTTGCCGGCAGGGGGCGATCCTTGACGTCTCCTTCTATGACCCGAGGGTTTTCCGGCAAATTCTGATGGGCTTGGGGATTGGCGGGAGTTTTACTCATATTCCGAGTTGAAACCATCAAACAAATAAAGATTCGAAACGATGTAAAACGTTCCCACAGACGGCGCCAGCTGATGATGACTCAGATTTGACGGCCCAAGCCCGGCGATCCTCGCGGGGGTTAACGGGTCGGTTAGATACTTGCGGTGAGCGATCAAACCAAAATTTAAAGAAGACACAAGAGATAAGTGGTTCGCCCCAGCCGATGGACTGTGGTTACATCTACTATAATGGAGCATCTTGCTCCTTGAAGGTGTATATTTAAATTCTGAGAGTTATCGGGAAAATGGGGGTGAGGGTCTGGTAGACGATTACAGTCAGCCGGACTATAGGATTATCCTTCCATCTACCGTCGAAGTTTTTTGTCAAGGGTCTCCCCTCCTTGTGAAGTGATACTGTTCTTTTTATACTAGTCCCCCGCTCTAGGGTTTTCTAGCGACTCCTCCTCCTGCTTTTCGACTTTGTGGGGACCTTTTGTCCTCTCTCTGCCATAGGATCCTGCTAGCCGGCGCCACTACAGTTAGTGTTCCTACTACTACTCGCACCACCACTCCCAGCAGGCGGGTTTGTCTGTCCTTGATTACATAGGTGGTCTCCCTGTCCTTTTGGACGCGTGGCCTGGTGGGATGCATTTCAATGTTAAGGTCCGGCTTGGGTTGGACCACTAAATTCGCCTGGGCTTCCCTTATACGTGGGCTGAGGTTGTTCCTGTTGGGCCGGATACTAAGACGTTCCAAACCCGCAGGGCTTCTATTCTGAGGGCGGCCCATGATTGGAAATCCTATCCCAATCAAATACTATTACAACAAAAATCTTCTACTAAAATATATAACAAAGTATATATTTCACGAGTCTATAAGATTTCACCTAAAAAGAATAGGAGGGAATTCAGAAAAACGGATAAAATAGAACTCGAAAGAAGGAACATGAGAACCTCTCAGTTGGTAGAAATAGAGGTGACCAAGTAGACCAAGCACGTTCACAATCCTTGAACATGTTTAAAAGATCTACACGATAATAACTTGGCAATCCTCTATGCTCTAGCGAGTGTAACAAAGAGAATTATGGTAATATATAGTCACAAAAGAGGAGTTCTTGAATCTTAAACAGCATTCTAAGACAAGTATTTTCACTTCTCCTTTCCAAAATAAATAAAGTTGATTCTTTCATTTGCATTCTTCATCAAGCCTCCGAAAAAAGAAACAAAAGAGATAGAGGTGGTGTATCTTTAAGAATATTCTTTGGTGCACACACGGAGTTACGATTCAATCTGATTAAGTTGTAATTAAAGGAAAAATATTATAATTCAACACGATCGAAAGATTGATCCAAAAACTTTGAGATCGATCCCAATATTTTGAACCCCAATGAGTGCTTACATCCACCTGTTTGATCCCAATATTTTGAAGCCAACCGAGTCATTACACCCACCCATTTTAGTAATAATTTGATCGAATTGAATCATTATACCCATTTTAGTAGTAATTGAATCATTATTTTTGGTTTGGTACTGAATTTGATGCCGAAAAAAATGTCTTTCATACAGCCATAATATATGTCATTCATATGAAAATATGTCACTCATTGATGCACCATATAGTTTTAGGTTGATGACTTCCTTTGTAACACTTCTAAGTTGGTTTGTAAACATATCGGAAATCAATTGATTTCAATCTAAATTTAATGGAGAAACTTTGACATCTACTATATTTATTTGACGGTATTTTTTATCGTACCCGAACCCATTAAAAATCAAGTATAATTCAAAACTTTAATCCGATTCGAATAACTTACTGAAGTTGAATTTTAGCAAATCACATACGACTTTCAATTCGATCCCATAAAATAATCATTTAATTTCATCGAATATTAATATACATATATAATCACATCGAATTATAATTAAATTTTATATTATATATCCAACTCCAAATCTTTGAAAAAATAATAAAAGATTTGCATATGGATTAGAATTCAGGTCTCAATTAAAATTTTAAACAGTTTAGTTCAAAATTCAATCCATTGACAAGCTTATTTCCAAGAGTCGCACAAAAATGTACATGCCAAATACTAACAATTGCTCTAATTGATCTGGCCCTCTAGTTAACATAAGCTACAATCAAGCCCTAACAATCAATATTAGTAGTAAATAATTCCTCAATAAATTTTCCAAAAACATCAAGAAATAACATTTCTATTAACTAACAATAGGGTGATATATAGTAGTTTAACCTCAATAGCCACAAAAGAGGAGTTGTTCATTCTTAACATCATTCTAATAAAAGCATTTGCACTTTCCCTACCGATTGTTCATTCGATTCTTTTCTTTAATTAAAGACCTCTCAATGCCACCAATTGTGTGCTCTATTAAGTATAACCAACAAAATTATATTGTCATTAAAGAGGAGTTCATTATTTTTTAACAATATTTTAAGAGAATTATTTGTACTTCCTTTTACAAAAACTACGATGACCGGCTTAGTTTAATATTTATAGGTTTCGATCCATCTTCAATGCTCCTTGATGTAGAAAGGATTTAATGCTCGTCCAATCTGAGTGGAACTGGAGGCTTCTACCCCGTTTTCACTCTATATTTTATGAGTAATGCTTTGTATCCCAAATTTGTATCCCAAAAGTGCATCCCAAATTAATGGGAATCATTGGATGAGTGGGTCCCAATGAAAAAAGTTGGTAGGACCCACTCATCCAATGGTTCCCATTGATTTGGGATGTAAATTTGGGATACAAATTTGGGATATGTAGCATTGCTCATATTTTATATGGATGTTCTTGTACCTAATAACATTAATATTTATGATTGGATGCAAGAGTTTTTAGTCTTATATGATTCTACAATCCACCTTTGAATCCTGCAACCAAATCATTCCTATGCCTTTTTCTGAGCTCTAAATGTTGTAGCTATATAAAATTCACATTTGTACATTCATAGTTTTTCTTTTTGACTTCTTTTAGCACAGGAAAGATCAGCAAAACAGTCAAATAAAGTATATAAACTTTCTTTAAAAGTGAAATTAATCTTGTAAAGTAAATTAGCTCTGACTAATTTCTATACCAATTACCACAAAAGCCTCTTCTGTTCTAGCCGACAAGATTGAACAATGAATTGTTTATTGAATACTATTACGTCAACCAGGATGATATTAGCTAAAAAATGATATCTAACTATGTTATATAGGATCTCTATACAATTACAATGAAGACATGCATTCCAAATATTTTCTAAATTTTACATTCTAAATAAAACAAATGACTGTAAGCTTGCTTGTTCATTTTTTTTTTTATAATTTTTTATAAAATCTCCTTTTTTGTGAGATTTTACATTTAGTTGGATTCTCCTTTTTTTTTTTTTGTGAAATTCTTTGTGGATCTAAAAATAGATTTTAGTTTAATTAACTATAAATTTGTTTCAAGGCCCAAATAAAATTTTTAGATCAAAGTTTAATTAACTTTGATTTAAGGGTCTCAAAAAAACTTTAAGGTAAGGTTATTTTTTTTTTTTTTGGTCTTCGAATAAATTTTCTATATCCATATTTAATTAACTCCAATTTTGGTTTTTGATAAAAAAAAAATAATATTCATACCCATATTAGTCAAATAAAAAATTTAAATGAATTTTATAAGTTTAAATGATATGCTAAAGAATTTGAATACAAAAATTTAATAGTAATTTGACAACTCAAATAAAAATAAAATAATATTATATATTATCATAAGAAACACAATTAAGAAGGTCCTATCCAAGAATTTCGCCTAAAGCCTTTGCTTAGTTCGGGCCGGCCCTTGCTTGTTATAAACCATTGACCTTCCATTATTTAATAGATTCACTCTGCCAAAAACAAATCCCAACCATTTTACATCTCTAGTTATTCCATTAGAACATATACACTCTTTAATATAATCTTCAACTATATTTCCTTCTACATACTCTTGCATGGAATGAGTTTTGATATATATAATTTTTGTGGGACGGATTTCATCCACCGTTTTATTCTCTTAGCAAGCAAAATTAATTTGGAATTCCTTTATCTGTACAACCTCAAATTCTCCCTTTATATTTTGGAGGTGAATTTTCTTTACTCTGTCAACTCTACTATTAAACGGTTTGAAAAACCTTTCATGTTTGCTTGGCAGCTATTGCACTAGAAATCTCTGGTGACATTAAACTTTTGGTCCTTCTTCCTCATAGCTTGCAAATATTTTTTTAGAAGCTCCATTCTTTAGTTTTGTGCAGCCTTTGTTTACAAGCTCCCACAAGTTATCCGGTGATCGTTTTCAGGTGGGTAACCAATTTTCATAATTGTGTTTGGTGAATCGGGACATTTAAAAGGGAAGTATCCCATTAACCATATATCTCTTTGGCATCATATGCCTAGCTCTGATACAATTTTGTTGGAAACACGAGTTTATAATATTTAGTTAAATAATCAGAAAAAAAAAAATTAGAGAAGATCAAATGTATAACACCCCATGATCCTAATTACACTTTTTTTTGCCACCAACAGTATCAATTCATCACTCATCCACTACCTTGAAATTAAATCAAAACACCACTAATGAACATTACATTACATACATGAAAGCGAAAACCAACTCGCAAAAAAAAAAAAAAAGAAAGAAAGAAGTACAATCAAGTTTATTTCTCAACAATCCTCAGCGCCATTGCCAAGAATAGGATTCCAAAAATTGAAAAGAAGGAGAAAACGCATCTCACAATTCTCACAGCACCGAAATGATAGAACACCCAGCTTGTATTACGGTGAGTATAAGAAGAATAACTGCTGCGATGACAGATATTCCAGCCCACGGATTCTTGAAATATTCTTGTTTCAAGGTTGCTTTCCAATGGTGCCAAGGACTATGGAAGTAGTCATTCAACTCTTCATAAACTCTAGCAAAGTAGGATTCCGTATCGCTGACTAGTATTTTTCTACTGAGTTTGTTGAACAAATCTGCGACTCCTTTGCTATCACCAAGCCAATTCTCGATAATTTGGCCACGAATAAGTAAGTCAACATCTTTTGTAGTGTCAATGAGGCCATCCAAGAAGGTGATATAGTCGCTCATGTACAGAGGTAGATTATGACACTGCTCAAAGGCCACAACATTTCGTAATAAACTGGCTGTGTCATCAGTTAACATTAAATGTGGGATTTCTAAAACACCACGACTAAATTTGATTTCAAACAAATTCTTCGTCACTCGTGGATTCTTAAACTCCACTCCAGCCTTCTGGAGCAATGCTGCACAATCTGTTAATATGATTCTACCTTCTCTTTTGCGTGGTTGTGGTTTTTCTGATGGTATGATACAACTTCTTAGGAAATCAGTGAAATGCTTCACTCCTGAAAGGTTTGTTTCCTTGGCATTGTGTAGCAGGACCATGCCAATGCAGTGTTTGCTAGTCAGGTCGAGGAAAGATCGGATTAGGATCTCATATTGGCTTGATGAGGATGCCCCTTGTAAGACTGTCATGCTAAAAATATCCCGGAGAATAAAAAATGGAATTTGATTTTCCAACAGCCCTAAATCACGAATTATCTCCGAAAGTATAATATTATTCTGAAGTAAAATATAATCCTCATGTCTACGATTTGGGTCCACAAAATTCAACAAGAATTCAATGATGAAAGCAGCATCAACAAGTATCATTTGTACAAATTTGTCGCTGTCAAGGTTGATCTTTTCTGCATAACACAGGCGTATACTTTCTTCCTTTTCCTTTATTACTTCAACAAATTCCTCCAACTTCTTTTGGGTTCTTTCAATAAAGTTCTGTAGATACCTCCATTTATTCTCTTCCATGGCTTCTAAAACCCCTTTGCCATAGTGAAATGGACCAATTGAGACTCTGATAGGGGTAAAGGCTGCTTCATTTGTTCCCCTAATATTGTTGGGGACCCTATAGATGCAACACTTAGAGGAAAGTGGAGTCAAGGTTTCCAGTCTCTTCCTCATGGAAGTTACCAGTGGACCATATGGGACTTCTATTTCAATTGTGGTATCAACATTACTTGTACTTTCTTCCTTTATGCCACCATGTTCCATTCTCGTGGTAGAATAAGGTGAATCAATGGTCCCTGAAAAGAAACAATATTATTCTCTTTCATAAAATCTTTATAAGATAAGTGTAATCATGAAAATATATTTAGCTACTCTAGGTTATAATTGGCATTGCCAACCTCTCACACCAAGCCCCTATAGAGTAGGATATGTGTTCCCCCAACCTTGTGGTTAAAAGAATCAAAGATGATCAGCTGTGCTAGACTCAGTTAGTTGTTACTAATTTCATAAACCAACTATTTGATTGCTACGGTATGTGTTAAATGAAATGATTGGAAAATCGTAGAGTCAAATGAATAAGTAACCCACATAAATCAATACCTATACAAGTTTAAAAATTAAAACCAGTGTTGAATACATTAGCATGATAAACAGTATGATGACGATTGAGACATTGTCTAAAAGTTTGTCCAATTTTATTTGGCGTCATTCGAATTGTCTCATGTATTTTCTTGCAATTCGAAATTGTTCGAACGCATTCTCTTTGTGTTTACATTAATCCTAATACATTCTTCTCTTTTTATCTACAGTGGTGTATCAATATAACAATGAATAGTATTACAACAAAACTCCTCTACAGCAATATATAATAATTTCACAAGTATATAAGAATTCACCCAAAAAGAAGAGAGATGCAACTTGAGTGGGCCAACCCGAATCCAACCTGCAAAAACTAGTGTTAGAATTGAGGTTTTTAGAGTTAGGGTTAGGGTTAAGGTTAAAAAACTTTAACCCAAATTGAATTTGAACAAGGCTAGGGTAAAAAACTCGTATTAATGGGTTTAACCTGAACCCACTCCGAATTGATGAAATCGGGTTCAACTCGAACCCAACCCGAGTTCATGTATTTTTTTTTATATTTTTTTATATAAATATAAACGATATAAAAAATCAAATAAAAATACATACTATGTAATTATTATTATTTAAAGAGGGAGTGAAATATGATTTATAATGACTATACATGGTTAAAGAAGTTTATATGGTATAAGTAAAAAAAGCAAAAGAAAGACAAAGAGTTGTCATCCCACATCGGATAGACAATTCAAATGACCTCTCCCCTCTATCCTATATAAAGAAGGTTGGCTCACCCTTACACTCTTAATAAGTTGTCTTAATGGATTTCATCTTATTGGAAGTTGGTACACGAAATTGGACTTAATTGTCAAAAAGTACATAAGAAAGAAATTTTTTTGTAAAAAAATCCACTTAAGACATAGAAAGACTTAAATACCTTTTTATTGTAAATATGTTTCCTAAAAAAAATTTTAGAACCCCCCAACACACACACACACAC
>CM042198.1:14310272-14334717 GCA_023539305.1 Ilex asprella | reverse complement strand
TTTTTTTTTTTAATGGAGAACTAATTCAAAGCCCTAGTTCTTTGAACTGGATAATATTGTTGATACTGATATCCAATATTGTTAAGTTATGCAACTGAGATTGTGAATGTATTTGAATTTTTTTTGGGTTTCAAGTGATTGTTTATTATTTTTGTTAATTAAGTGACTAAAACTTCTGTTGACATGTTGCCTCTGTTTTTTGCACGTTTATTTTAAATATAACAAACTAAGGATTGTTTCCTCAATTTTGAAGTGCCTGTGTTGCATGATCTGCTTCTCTAATCTTTTCAATTCCTGTGATTACATTCATCATCTCTCATTTACAGGCTAACTTTCGACAGTTTCTCTGGTTACAACCTTTTGTAGTAGGGGGGGTGTTCTTTTTACATTAGTGAGTGCTGATGACAGGTCAATTGTGTTTTGAATAAGATGCTCACATATGAAGTCCCAATAACAAACAGAGTGTCACTAACTGGTGATTTGTTTGTAAGTCATATGGAATGAGTACGAGTGTACGACCTTGGTATGCAATACGGGAGAAGCTTTGTCTCGAATGTCTAATTTCAGTCCACATGACCACCAAATGCTTAAAACCCTTAAAGTCAAATGACACTTATTGGTGACTGTCTGAGTGACAAATTCTTTTGTCAAAATCTGCTTGGCCTGGCCCTGCTAGCACAGTTTCACTTGCCGTAAACTAATGCGGATATTAGTTTGCTTTGCTTGGTGAGGTGATTCTTTGACTTCACAGCAGGTGCATTTGGACCCCCATGGAAATAAAAAGTCAGACACGGGCATTCTACATATTAGTTGAAGTAAATTTGCTGAGTTTGAATAGAGGTTATATTTTGTATAGTCCATCTATTCCATAGATCAACAAAAGTTGCCTTTCAATCTCATGAGCTCACTTTTGAATTTCATGACCCGGCGGTGTTTGACTTCTTCTACCATTTCTCGTGTTTGGACTGTTGTAAAGTTGCTGTTGTTGTTACTTCTTCCCTTTTCTTGAAGTTTGTTGAACTTATTTATTCAGAGTTTGTATGGGCATTGGAAGTTATTAACATACACAGTAGCGTTATAAGATTGTTATTTTATTGTGTTGGTTAAAATTGTAATACTTTGTTCCATTCTCTTTGCTTTGTGTAGCAAAGCTTGCCTCATAGTGATGTTGGGGAGGATGATTTGGATGAAGATGCTTTTGAGGCACTCTTCCGTCAGCTTGAAGAAGACCTTAAAAATGATGACCCGTCTGCAAATTATGATGACGATGAGATAAGTGAAGAAGACCTTGCAAAGCTTGAACGCGAATTAGAGGAGGCACTGGGGGATGATGAACTATCAGAAGTACTTGGCTCAACTGTAGAGGAAAATATTGGGAAGGAAGTTGAAGATGAAGACAATGATGATGAAGATGAACCGGTGAAGCTTAAAAATTGGCAACTTCGCCGATTGGGTTATGCTTTAAAAACTGGTCGGCGTAAAACTAGTGTAAGCATCTTTATGTTATGATCTATGTTACTCATACGTGGTCATTCCAATTTAATTGGTGCAAATCATCCTTATTTTTAATATTAAACTAGAAATGTTTGTATATTCTTGTGACATCTATACTGCTTACCTGCTATATGCTGGTTCGTTATATGCTGAAGGATTAGGAAGGGGTGCACTTATGGTTTGTCCACCACCCACATCATCAAAAGTATGTCCTGTTGTGTTCAATCTCACCAAATTTTACAGTTTTAAACATTTGATTAGAAAAAGTGGAGATGTCAACCTATCAAGCAGAGATCATCAAAGGCATATTGATTTTGAGAAGGGTTGTTATTTTTGTAGAAATGGTCGGTAGGTGTCTGTCCCGAGGCAGTTCATTAAGTATGGACTCCGACTTTAGTAGCTGCTTGGAATTTTTACCTGACCAACTACACTGGACCTGAGACCATTTGCAGGAAGTTATTTCATTGAGTTTGTTTAACAATTCTTTAAGAAGCTGCCTGTCAAGAAAACTTTGAAACAATGTTCTGATGTAGTATTCTCAGGCCTCTATACTTTCTACACAGGGCCAGTGAATATCCAATGTATTAACACAGTCATATGTCTCGTAAAAAATTCTACAAAGAGAATGAAGTACTTTTCTCATTTTCCTTATACTAGTATGATGATGTTGATCGGCATGCTCTCCATGGTGAATGTTTAATGGTTCATTCTACTCTTTCCTTGCAGATCAAGAATCTTGCTGCTGAGCTGTGTCTTGATAGAGCTGTTGTTCTTGACTTACTTCGTGACCCCCCTCCGAATCTTCTAATGATGAGTGCTGCTTTACCTGATAGACCTGTTTCAACAGTGCCAGAGCCTGAAACTAAACCTCTGGAAATTGATCCTGTGAGAACAGCTACAGATGCAGCAAAGCCGGAGACCAAGGTTAAAGTTCCAGTTCATGTCATGCAAAGCAACTGGTCTTCTCAAAAGAGACTGAAGAAAGTTCAAGTTGAAACTCTTGAGAGAGTTTATCAACGAACAAAGCGCCCCACAGTGAGTAAAGTCTCTTATTGATATTGAAATTTGTGCATTAGTAGAAAATTTTCAGTAGTAACTAACTAGTACTGTATCCTTAACTACTCCGGGTAAAAGGGATGATAGATCCAGTGAAAAAACTTAATCAGGTTTCATAAAGGGAAAAATTCTTGAATTTCTTGTATAGGACTTGTAAACGTGTTATAGAAAAAATATGGATAATGCCACCAGTTAGGTTTCTGTGGAAACGAGTAAGAAGAACTTCTAATTAAAATTCTACAAATAGCTATGGAAATATATGGATCTTATTATATATCAAAATAAATATATATGTATATATGTGTTTGAAAGCTCCAAAAAAAACTCCAGTCATAGCTTGTCGTAGAGACAGGGGAAAGGTATTTGCTTTTTTTCTGTTCTTCCTTTTGGGCTATCTTCCAGCAGAGCTGAAGTGAAATCGGAAAGTTTTCAAAATTTCCCTGTAAAAAATATTTGTGACAAGAATTCCATCAGTGAAAAATTCAATAAACTCCACCTTTTCTGTGTTCTGGATTAGTAATTTGGTGAGAAACACATGTTAGTACTATAAGACTACTCTCTTTTGGCATTGCGAGAAATGCTGCTCTTTGGACATTGGTTATTTGATTTTTCCAAGGGATTGATACACCATACAAATTGTCATCCTAAGAACCGTCTAACCTCCTAATCTTGGATTTTTGGTTTGTTTAGAAGTCAAGCTCAAATGATGTTATTCTTGCTGATTGGTAACAGTTATTCATTCTCAATGAAATAGCTACTTCATGATTATTATGAATAAGCTGGTTAGTCTTATGCTTTGTGTGTTCTAAAATCAACGCAGAATGCTATGATTAGCAGCATTGTGCATGTGACAAATCTGCCTCGCAAAAGAGTAGTGAAATGGTTTGAAGACAAACGTGCTGAAGCTGGGGTTCCTGATCATCGCCCCCTTTACGAACGGTCCAATTCGGAAACTGTTACACGTTAAAGACTGTATTGTGGTGTGTATTCGAATATTGCTTTATAATGGTATCTTTTATAGAATTTCCCATATATATTTTCTTCTCTTTCTTTGTTCTAGGTTTTATTAGACTAACACCTACTTGCTTACTAAGACAAATTAATTGAATTACAGAAAATAAATATGTAGCTCCAGGAGATTGAGTCAGCTTCCGAGGCACCTCAGCTTTGTTTTCCGTAGAATATAATCTCCAAATAGCTTGTGTCCCTTTAAGCTGACTCAAACTAAGCATGATATGGTGCTCTAATGATGTAGAGTAGTGCATGACAGCCACAAAGCTTTAGGAAGCAAGTCGACAGACTTTGAAAGGCAAATAAGCACATCTTTTGCGAGTTGTATAAATTTGTCAAAGGTTAAGTTTTGGATTGTGTTAGAGACGTTTCCCTTTCTGCTTGCTTCTTCAAGAGAATGCTGACACTCCTTCAACCTTTCTTGTCTCCCTTCCTCCTTCCAGTAAAAGATATTTAAGAGGAAAAAGAAAAGAATCATGAAAGAAGTTGTAAACTTGTTTACTATGTTTCTTG
Organism: Ilex asprella; assembly: GCA_023539305.1. Lineage (NCBI taxonomy): Eukaryota > Viridiplantae > Streptophyta > Magnoliopsida > Aquifoliales > Aquifoliaceae > Ilex > Ilex asprella. The sequence goes on along the minus strand of CM042198.1, from coordinate 14,330,643 downwards.
CAGTTTCATGAATGTAGATTGCTTGTTCTATTGAAGTGGAAGAAAGAAATGAAAAATACTGTTCAGATATTAGTGTAGGAAGCTCTATATGTTCTCTTCTATGTTCCTTTATTTTCATTTCGTTGTGTTCTTTTGTTTTGATAGAATTCTTCTAATTTTCATTTTGTTCTGCTCCTGGGATTGTGGTTCTTCCATACAGTGTTCAAATGATCATTGATTGATGAAAATGAATGACACTATAGAATAGAGTGAGCATGATTCTTGCATTAGGATTTATAGTCTATTCACATAAACATTTAAGAGCATCAAAATTTCATTTCGGCATGTTGTCTTGGTCATGTTTTGAAAATAATTTAGAAGCAGAGTGAAAATGGAGAAAACATTTTGATAATTTGTTTTCGAAACATTGGTTAAAATATATTGAAACATCTTAAAACACATTAAAACATTAAATTTCAATATTCAATCATTGATTTGTTTAAGTTTTTATGGAAACAAAAACCTTATGGTTGTTTCAAAACACAATTTTGATTCTTGAAGACATAGTATGTACTTACCCTGTCACCCCAAGATAGAATAAAAAAGAAAAGATTTATTTTGCATAGAGAATTTTCTACAATAACATGGAAGTACAAAAGAGCTTGAAATTTAACACGACTGTACCAGACAAACATTTCCAGTTCCTTTTTCAGAATCATCTCCTTAGTCACCACCAAACAGTGAAGGATAATTCTTAGATAAAGGACAACTACACTTTTTTTTTTTTTTACGAGAGACACTACAACACTTTTACTTATAAAGCAGAAGTGTCATAGGGTCTTATAAATAACACACACCCAAAAATTATCTGATATGGGATAACCTCAGCCCATCACCACCTAGGCCCGAAGGTCACCCTACTCTTTGGCAGGTCCCAGAGGGATGCAACTGGCCCACTTGGAACTGCCCTCGGGACGCACCCATGCCGTTAGGCAAATTATTTTTTTGACCAGAGACACTACAACACTTCTACTTATAAAGCAGAAGTGTCATAGGGCCTTATAAATAAAACACACACCCAAAAGTTATCCGATGTGGGATAACCACGACAACTAAACCTTCAAACGAATAACTTAGGGACTTGAAATTTTTTTAGCTGGGTATTTTTATAATTTTTATCGGTTTTGTTGTTAATTTATCATTTTTGTGAGTGTTTTTATTATTGTTGTGGTAACTATTTTTATTATTATTTTTTTGTTCCCACAATAATGATAAAAACAATCACAAATGTGACAAGTGTTAATACGGTATCAAAATTATTTTTCTCGATACCGTAGACAACTTAACATGGTCATTGACATTTGAGGATTAAACGAAGTTCCCAATCAAAGATCATTATTCTTGTTCATAGAACGTTGTTAAGTGTCTTATTTAAGGATCAAAATTTTGTTTTGGTACATTGTTTAGGTTACTTAGGAAACGGAAGTGTTTTGACATATTTTGAAAATGTTTCGTAAACAGAATAAAAAAAATTAAGAATTATTTTTTAAAAAATTGGTTGAAATATGCCAAAATATCTTGAAAAACTTTAAAACATTCCGAAATAATTGTGCAAATATATTGAAATATAACAAAATATTTTGAAATATTATGGAACACTTGAAAATATTAGAATTTCGATTTTATCACTGATTCGTTTCGATTTCCTTGAAAATGAAAAAATTTTGGATGTTTCAACCGTTTGAAAACGATATTTTAATCCTTGGTCTTATTTACTCTTCAAAATCCAATTCAAAATTGATCAAAAATAAAAAAAGTATGTGTAAAGGAGGGTAATATTCGCATTCAAAACATTATATTTACTTATGCCATACTCTTTGGTGCCGGATAAAATGTGGCGGCATGTCACATCAATATTTAAATGTCAAGAGTAACCTAACAATTATTATGAATATCAAGTGGTGTAATTGTAATTTATCCATCATTGTTTAAGCCCATATATCCTAGGTAGAGACTTCATAGTTATATCCGTACGATTTTATTAAATTAATTAAGTTGAACACAATTTTACAAATGAACTTATTCTTCATTTTGACGTGTTCATAAGGCTGTTTTGTATAGTTTTCAGAGGTAGCATCTGGACTTGGATTATTACTTTCTTCACCATCTGAAGCTGAAGATATAAGAGAGTGCTTTTGTGTATGTGTTTGAGAGAGAGAGAGAGAGATTATGGCTGCTTTACAGAGGTCTGAACTATCTTATAGAAGGCAAGGGTCATCTGCAGGTATGATATGGGAGGATCGGTATTTCTCTGGGGACTTGAATCTTATGAAGCAGAGACAAGAAGAAAAGAAAGGTGACCTGAGGAAATGCCAAAGCGACGGATCCTCTGGAATGGTTACAAGCAGCCGCTCAAATGGAGGACCCCCGAAACGCTCCAGGGTAGTATCAACTGCCTCAGACCCTCCCTCTCCTAAGCTTTCTGGATGCTGGTGTGTTGCCTTTTCAGCAAAACCTAAATCTGAGTGACCCGTAATCCTGACATTTGATCTTGTTCTCTACTGTGCATTATTGGTTTATTTGTGATTGTTGAAAACTTTTAGCCCAAGTGTGCATGAATCTTTTTCTTTTTTTTTTGTATTCTTTCTCTCTTTCGTATTACTGTCTATGTGATTCCTGTATAAATTACTTCAAGTTCAAGGTCCAAGTGCAAGATGGTGTAGTCTATTACTTAAACAGTAATACTTATATGTTACAGGGTTCCCCTCTCTCTCCCTCTCACACACACGCGCGCACTCGTGCACATGTGCAAACATCCATGCCTGGATGTCTGCCTATGCATGTTGTTATTCCATTTTGACACCCACATCCTTTTTATGTAGTGCTCTATGAGGTAATAGAATAACGTGAGAATTGAATAATTTTGGCAATGATATGGAATAGAATGTATATTATCGTGCATAGATATATGGAGAATACCAAGATAGAATACTGAAATAGAGGATGTTCCATTCCATTGATAAAATTATACCCCAACCATTCCGTTGATAAGATTATACACCAACAACAGCCATTTTCACCGTACTACCACCACTACCATCTTCAGTACCCCACCGTCACCCATAATAGTTTTAGTCCTTTTCTTGGTCCTTTTGCGATTCTCAAATGATAAAGTTTGAAGCATCGTCCCGACCTAGTAATATTTCCTATCTCAACACATTCTTCACCTTCTTTCTTCTTCGCTATCGTCTTGGTTTCATATGTCCAAGACACCTTTGAAAATCTTACCTTCCCTTACTTATAAAAAAGGATGGGGTTGAGAGAAGGGGATGTTGGTCTCATTAAATTTTGGCATGTTGCTAAGGGGTCCAACGACAGTATTGAAAGAATTACGGAGGTTTATCACAATTCGTATGAATAAATTTAGTCAATAAGCTGAAGTTACAACGAAAAAGATTGAAATCGAATTTAGAACACTTAGGATCAATTATAATATTGGGTCTATGAACTATCCCAAATAACCTCATGTTGTAATAATTTTAATTTAATTTTTTAGTCATTTTAATACCTTACCGAGAAATAAGCACAAGCGTGGAATATTACAGTTGTGCCCATTACTTAGGGGATTTGGTAACGAACAAACTTATCTTTAATAATAATTAATCCTATAATTTGTTGGATTAATCAGTAAATGGTAATTAAAAAAATTAATATTATCTCGTATATTGAAATATGCAGAACCTAGTCAAAGGTATATGATTCTCTAGTTTAATTACCCTATCCAAGCTATTTATTAGTTGTAGATTGTAGTGTTTTCTACGACAAAAAAATAGAGCAAGAATATGAGAAAAATATTTTAGTTTACTCGATATATATATTTAAAAATTGGCATATATCTAAAATTTATTTAGCAATAACGAATCTAAAATGTTTAATGATGCTTGGTAATCATCTTCTAGACTATTAATTAAGAGAGAGGGAGGTTTGGTGTATTTATTGCGAAATATCTATATTACCCTTTAACCACCTATAAACACCCAAAACTCTTTTTCTCTTTCTTTTTTCCAGCTAAATATAATTGAGATTTAAAAGAAATAAATACAAAAATATTATCGAGCTCCAAGGCTCGATACACGTCCAAAAGCCATACAAAGTAATAACTACACCCATGAGTTAGGAAATTATAAAAATAGAGATGCGCCCAAAGCTAACATGCTTCCCTTGACATTATTTGTGTCTTGTAATGATGAATCTAGGCTTTCGTTCCAATAATGTGATGCAAGATTTAGTTTCATGTCTTTAAAGTATTTTCGTAATTGTGATCTTTGTTTGTTTTATTATATTTTCATATCTATCTATCTTCTTCTATACCTCACTTTTTCATAATTACATTTTTAGGGTTAATTACAAAAAGTGTCCTTGAATTATGGATCTCATTTCAATTAATTCACTTAGGTTTTAATTTCAACAATTTGCCCCTTTCAAAATTTAGTTCAACTAAATTAACTGATGAATTCAATAAAAAATTTAAAAATTACTTTTGTACCCTTGACCTTTATATCCAGTTTCATCCTCTTTTTACCAAACTGGGTCAACAGCCTCAACGCCGATGGGTGCCAAAATCTCACTGTTTTCAATTGCACTTTATGCACAACTTTTTTATTTTTTGGTAGCTCTCCATTCTTGAGATAATTTACAATTAGGTCCTTTCAACTAGGTCCCAGTTCAGTAGATAATGTTTCAGCAGACGTATCCAACTCTATGCTTGGTTGATCCCGACATTCAACTCTTATGGGTTTGGTCGTTTTTTCCCCTATTGAGAATGCCAAGGCAGCTAGGGCGTCGACATGCGCATTTATGGCTCTCACAATTTGTTGAATTTAGTATTTAGGAATATGTTAGAGCTTTCTCCTGGCTAATTCATGGTAAGCCTGCATTCGTTCGTCTTTAGGCAAGTATTCCTCCAATATCTAGTTTACAACAACCTGGGAGTCCAAATAAATCTGCAGACTTCCCACATTGATGTTTGCTGCAAGTTTTACACCAACTAGGAAGGCCTTTTATTCGGCCTCATTATTTGAAGCTTGGAAGCTGAGCCTTGCAAATTTCTCTAGTATGTATCCCTTTGGACTTTTTAGTATTATGTTGATGCCTGCACCTTTCTAATTTGAGGATCTATCCACGACCAGTTTCCAACTGTTTTGTGAGTTTGAGATGTCCTTCCTAGTAGTGTCTGGTTTCTCGAGAGACTTGGTGTGAGCTCGATTATGACCAGGAAAGAATTCACCAAGAAATTTTGCCACCACATGTCCCTTGATTGATGTTCTAGGCTCAAAGATGATGTCATACTTGTCTAGTTCTACAACCCATATGGACACCTTTCCTGACAAGTATGCCTAATTTTTTAATCGAGCTTACTAGTGTCAATGCTAATTTCTCAAGCGGGAGGTACCTTGTTTCTGCATCGAGGACTGTTTTACTGACATAGCAAATTGGACTCACTCCTCTTTCAGAGTTCTTCATCAAAGCTCCGCTAACCGCATGTTCATAAAAAGCGTTCCCCCGACATTAGCATGACTAGCAGGGGAGGAGTGGCAGGATATATCTTTAACTTATCAAAAGCTTCTTCACATTCTTAATTCCATACTCCCTTCCTCTTCTGCGTGAGAGACTGAAAAAATAGTTTGCATTTGTCTGATGACCTAGATACGAATCTGTTAAGGGTTGTTGTCATGCCAATTAATCTTTGTAATTCTTTGATCGTCTTGGGCGGCCGCAATTGTGTCAGCGTATGTAGCTGATCGAGGTTTTCCTCTATACCTCGATGGGTTACGAGAAAACCCATAAACTTTCCTAAGTCGACCCCAAAGACACATTTGGAGGTGTTCAACTTCATTAGATATTTTTGAAGTACATGGAAGGCAGTAATGCTATTGAGACATAATTAAAGGATACAATTTGGGGACATAATAAGTTATCACCAATGAAATGATAGTGAAATGCATTTAGTGATGGGTTTCATTGCATCATTAAATATATTTCACTATCATTTCATTGGTGACAACTCATTATTTCCCAATAGCATTGCTCACATCGAAGGTCCTTTGTAGATCAGCTAAATGATTAGCTAACATCCGAATTTTAACCACCATGTCATCGATGTAAACTTTCATCGTATCTCTTAACATGCTTTGCAATATCTTTGTTACCAATCTCTAGTACGTTACTCCTGCATTTTTGTGTCCAAATGACATTACTCCTGCATTTTTGTGTCCACTGGTTTGCGATCAGAAACGACTCTCCACCTACGATTTACGAGTTTGCCTCCATTTTCCAGCTTAAGTCTTCTCCTACATTGGGCTTCCTATATTTTGCTAAGAGGGTGAAGGAAAAAAGTATGATTTTTGGGCTTCCGTCCTCTAATAAGGGGTGTAAGCCGAGATACTTCTTCGTTGGAGGTGATTCCTAGGAATGATCAGGAGTACCTGGTGATGTCCCTTACATCCCTCGGTCTTGAGGAGTCCCAAGGAATATTCGTAAGGATAATAACCGGTCATGCTTCACCTGTTGGCAAGAACTCTAACTATTGGTCGTTATTCTAACACTTGATTTTATATGCAGGTTTTTGTCTGGCTCTCGACGCAGAGGAAGTTTCCAGGGTAGGCAAGGTAGAATTTTTTGGATTGAGGTCTTTTATAGACCTTGTAACTAAGGAAAATCTTGCTAAGTATGAGTTTGGGCCCCCAATCGATGAGCCTCCCACTCATATTTCTTATCCCTTGCCTTCTGACCTGCTTGAGCAGATAGATCGTGACCTTATTATGATGGCTTTTTTTGATGTCAAGAAGAAAAGGAAGAAGAGGATGAGGCTGGTGAAGAGCTTTGAGCTGCCCCACAAGGAAGGGCAGGTGTTCACTTTTTTGGAGCAAAAACGTGAGGATTTGGCTTTTCTCGAGCTTGTTGTCTCCTCTTCTATGCCCCTCAGGCCCTCAAGAAAGGCGATCTCCCCAGAATGGCCCCTCCATCAATAGCACCTCCTATTTTTCTCCAACTATCACCACCAAAGGAAGGGGGGAGGGAACTCATCCTCCCTCAGTGCTTGATTATTTTCCCTACAGTTCCTAAGCTCCTAAAATCCCCCTCAATGTATGTATGATGTATAAGCAAGAGAGTGGAGTGTCACTCTTCCTTGGGAAGATGTCAAAAGAAAGGGCAAAGAGAAAATGAAATGCAATGATGGAAATGCTGGATGTGAATGAACAGAAATGTGTGTAGGCAAAAATGTTTTCCAAGTGCAAGAAGACTTTTGTGGGTCGTATTTTACTTGGTGGTATTTCAAGGTCGTCTCCTCAAGGAAGGAGGTGTATCATCATGAAGGTGATTCTTATTAAAGAAAAGTGTAAAATCATTTGTTGTTGAAATTGGTTTGTGGTTTATTTTCTGATGAAGTTTGAATGGGAAATAAGTGTTGGCTAATTCAAGGGGTCACTCCAATGGGAATAACAATTTAACTCAACTCCTTCCTCCAATAGATCATAGGTGAACGATTGATTCATGGAAAGTTTGGGACGAGATTGAGTGATGATCTAAGAATAAACCGTGACAATATCAAAGACTCACGATCTCATCCATTCTCTATCTAGTCAAACAGAACCACTGAACTCTAAGAGAAGGAGAGAAAAAGAGTTGAAATGGCATACCCAATAGGAGGTCTCCTTTGGATTAGCCAACTAAAAAGCTTAGCTATTTATGCTTGAAAGGGAATCAGAAATAAAATGTGAAGACATTATGAAGAAATAAAGATTAGAGCTATACATAAACAAAATGTATCAATATAAACGATCTTCGACAAAGAATGAGTGAATCACGCTCTCTCCTTCACGTCTTTGGTAAAGATCTAGAAAAGTGAAAGAGTTTTACTCCTCTAAGAGAAGAAGGAAGCTCCAACCATGGAAGTAAAAGAAAACAACACTTAAATTAAAGGAAAACAATTGTATAAAAGAAATCAATAACTACTTAGAGGGTATTCCATAACCAAGAGATGATAATACCATAAACGAAAGCAATAATATAAAGAAAATAATAACAAAGAAAGCAATAACAACTTGGAGGGTATTCCACAACCAAGAGAGATCTAGCAAGCATACAAAGAAAGTAATAACAACTTGGAGGGTTTTTCATAACCAAGAGCTTTAGAAAAAAATGTGTTATTTACAAGCTACAAAGGGGTGGTATTTATAGGCAACCAAAAGATGCGATTTGCAAGCCCCAAGGGATGACATTCACAAACCCCAAAGATGTCATTCACATGCTTCCAAAAATTGTCATTCACAAGCTTTCAAAAGATGACATACACAAGCCCCAAAGATCCCATTTGGATTACTTTAATCTCTCTTTATTTTGAGCTTTAATAATTGACATCCTATAGTTTATAGCTTTGATAAATATCTCTCCAGTAATTTGTAGCTTTGTTACAATTGGCTCCCCGGTAGTTTGTAGTTTTTGATGCATAAAACCTTGAAAAGAACAACAATTAATGCATTATCTCTAATTCACACACTAACCCTAATATGTCAATTTTGATTAGTTTAACTAATACAATTGACCTATTAACTTAATTACCCAACTATTTAGGGTAATGGGCTTCTCCGTGACCCTGAGGCTGTCGTGAATGCTCTGGTTGAGCTGGTCCCTACATCGGATCCCGATCTGGCCACGCGTGTTCCCTTTGAGAGGAAGACTAAGCATGTCATCCAGGGCCTAGTTGAGGTACCTTATGATTTCTTCTTTTATATGATTGTTCCCTCTGACGCATTTTTATCTCTTGCGTGTATTGACTTCTCTCTCTTTCTTCAGTCGTTGGCGTGCGTGAAAATGATAGAATTTCACCATGTTCAGCTTATGATTCAGCTAACTATCAAGGAGCAGGAGCTGGTCAAGACAAGGAACATTGTTGAGGTTATAGAAGTAGGAAAAAGCCTTGTTGAAGGAAGGGTGGCTATCCTGGTTGCCAAGGTAGCCAAGCTAAAGAGAATCTACAATGATTTGAACACTTGTTACCAGGAATCTACCAAGCTGAAGGATGACCAGTTGAAGATCAGGGATGAAGAGCTAGCGAAGAATAACAATGAGTTGTTGGCATCGAACGCCAAAGTGGTATCTCTAAAGGCTAAGGTCGCAAAACTCCTGAAGAAAAATGCTAATGTTTTTGTGAAGGGGTTCATGAAATTTCAAGAGCAAATTGAGGATGCGTATCCTGATCCCGATCTGGATTCCTTCGTGCCACAACTTGGGGCAAAAAAAATGGCAAAAGTGACTATTAGGGCCACTAATGAGATAGCCAGTGTTGGCAAGGGAACCTCGACTAGATCTATGGAGAGGGGCAAGGAGGTTGGCACTGAGGCAGTCGGTACCAAGGCGGTTGGGATCGAGGTGTTTAGGGCCGAGGAGGTTGGTGCAGGCAAGGACCCCGTTGCTGGGGCGGCTAATGAGAGCAGAGAGTCTGCCGTGTGATTTTTCTTATGACTGTTGATAGCTTTCCTTTGTTATAACAAATTTTTTGTACTTGTCGCTCCTTTTTCAATGTACTTTCTCGATTTTTAATGAAGCTTCAGTGTTCTTTCTTGCTGGCTCACTCTTTCTTCCTTTAAAAGTAATGGTATGTCGTTGCTTTTTCTTGTTTCTTTTAAAAGTAATGGTCAACAAAGCCTACTTTCATGTTGCACTACGACCTAGGTACCTCAAGCTAAGCTGCCCCTTTACTGAGATGGTTTGGGTTGTTTGAGGCTATCTTGTTTGTTGAGGCTATTTTGGACCTTTTTCATTCCTTTTCGTGTACTGCAAACTTAATGATTTCGTTCAGTTGTGAACACGCGTCGTCAGTGATGATAGTGGCTCCTTGAAAGTAGCGTCCACTTCCTCCACGAAGGCCACATGTCAATGGCATTAAATGCAATTTACACACATTAATGGTGCCCTGCGGATGTGATGTATGCCAGCTAGCGGTCTTTATAAATAATCCCCTCAGTGAATGGATCTTCTACCTTGGTGTTGAAGTTTTTTTCTTTCTCTTACTCTTGATTTCTGCTTCTTTTCTACAACTTGTTTCTTCTTCTATCTCCATGGTGCGAACACCCATTGCTTACCATGACACCCAGCAATTGGGTTACTCCGACACTGAATATAGTGAAATTAGTAATAAAGAGGCTCAAGCGATTCTTAATCGTTATGCCTTTCCTGGAAGGGTAGTCATTTGTGTTGTACAACGCAACTTATATCATCTTTCCATGAGAGGTTGAGTCTGCTTTTTTGAAGTCCCTTTCCAGGTGGGGATATGGTTCCCTATTCCCCCATTTGCGAGCAAAGTGCTGCATTTCTTCGATTTTTGCCCTGCTATGTTACTTCCAACTAGGTGAGCAATTTTGTTGGCTTTTCCTGTGTTATGGAAGTGGATGTTTACTCATCCTCAAGCCACCCTTGTGGAGTTTCTCAACTTATTTAGTTTGGTAGAATTGTCTGAATTTTATTACTTTGCTCTAAGATGTGGTAGAGAGATTCCAATTATCGACCTCCCTTCTGAGCATGAAGGGTGGAGGAGGAGGTATTTTTTCATATCCAAGACAGGCTAGGATTTTGAGCCCCAAATGATGTCACTAGTCAGAATTTCCATAGTTTGGGGGAGGCATGGTCACCTTGGTGAGTTTCCCTGACTTGATGAGTTTCCTCTTTATTAATCGGGTCCTACAACACTTGTCGGCATCTAACTTGGCTTATAGCTATATTCTTTTATGGTGTAGTTGAGTACTCGATCTTGATTGGCGAGATACAAGCTCGGGTTAACCATGTTCGAGCTCGGTTGCCCTTTTCTTATATTGAGCTAAGGTATCCCAAACTTGCTTCAGTCCCAAGCAATCGTGGGTATTTACTGTTCTTTCTTTACCACTCTGTTTTTTATGTGTTCAATCGAGCTTACTTCCTAACTACCCTTCTTATTCAGTTAGGAAGCTAGCTCGAGGCCCAGGATCTTCGGTGACGAGGGCTAGACTAGCAGAGGGCAACTCAGCCCCATCCTCGAGCTCGACTACCAAGCCCGTGGTTCCACTTATTATTATCGAGGCATTGATGGGCTTACCAACGCTTAGCTTCTCACCCACGCCTGAGGTATTACCTGGTGTTGTTAAAGCACCGGTATTTAAACCCGTGCCCATCGATGAAGAGGTGATGGTGTCTGAACCAATATCTAGCGCTGAAGAAACAATAGTGGGCATTGTTGCATGTGACCTAGCAGGAGGTTCAGTTCGGCATGGTTCCTCCCCTACTAGAGTACCGGGTTCCAACTCGGATTAGGCTACTCCAGGTCCATTTGTTGATCTTGAGGGGGGCCTATTGGACGACGTTACTTTAAGCAATTAAGCGTTTATAGAATTGATTCCCCATGTAGATCTTCATCGCTCTATCAGCCAACCTTTTCAAGCTAGGAGTCGAGAAGCCCTTCACGCACTACTCAAGGTAGGGTTCATCTTTTTCTTTGACTTCTCTTGTTTCAACTTTCTAACTCCTTAATTTTCTGTTTTGGCCACAGGTTGCGACACACATTTGTGCCCTTCGAGGGGAGGTCCATCATCTAAGGGAAAAAGCTCATCGAAGGAGTGTTAAGCTCCAAAAGGTCCAACAACGGGGTGCTGAGCTCCTGTATTGGGGTTTAGCTATAGAATCTGAGTTGGAAGCTACTCTTAATCACAGAGCTCAAGTTTTTCGGTAGCGGATCACCACTACCACTTTCGAGATCTCTCTACGGGAACAACTAAGAACCCAATCGGAAGAATTGGCCTCTTCAACGTCCAAGAAGATGAGTTGATCTCCTTTGAAACCAATAAGGCAGTGCTAACGGTGCAGCTGAGAGAATCTCGTGCAGTGATTGCAGACTTGAATAACTCTCTAGCTGCTAAGTGCCAATTGGTCGAGGAGCAACACAAGAAAATTGAAAAGGGGAGGTTGCCAAGGCATTTGTATATGGTTTTTTTTAACTTCGCAGATCAAGTGATCGAGAAGTTTCCTGACCTTGACCTCGATTAATTTTAGCCTCGGTTTGACCTTCCTCCTAGCGACCCTTCTGATGTTGCTCCGCCAGCCAACGAACCTTGATTTTTTTTCGAAAGTGTAACTCTTCTTATTTGCCAAAATGAAAAACACTTAACTTGTTTCTTATATTTCTGATTGCTTGCCATGTTCTCCCCGTGCCCCTACTCCAAGGATATCTTGACCTTGTTGGAATATGGTTGCTACTTTGCCCCCCATGCTCGATCTCCACAATCTCATGTTGTGTAATCGTGAGTTGTGCTAAACTGAGCTGTGTGAATTTGGGCTCTTTGGCTATTGCTATATCTACCTAGTTATTCCTTTCCGTTGGTGTAGTAAGTTTTTTAAATCGTGGTGTACGAATTCAGGTGAAGAGCAATAATTTATTCGTTATTCGTGCCCACCTAACTCTGCCTAACCTTAATGTGCACCACCTTCATTAACTTTTTTCATGATTGCAGGAATGTAGCAGTCATCTGCCCACTTTTCCTAGTTATCTACCTCCCACTATTTTGGAGTCTCTTCTCTTCTACATTTTTTATTTTTCTGAAGAGTCTGTTGTGCATTTTTCTGAAGAGTCTCTTCCTACTCCTTTATTCAAATAGGGAGCTCAAAGTATGTTTGATGTAACCTGGTACTCGATGTTTCTGCTTTCCTTTGTTTTTACTGCTACTGAGGCAAAGGAGTTCAGAAAACGGTATCACCTCCCTGATGTCTTAGCTATCCGAATTCCCTTGACAAATGAGACTTACAACTTCCTCCTTTGTTGGGAAGTTTGTTTCTTTGAAAGTACGTTTGAGATGGATCTACGTTTGCCCATCCATCCGACCATTGGGAGAGTTCTTGCCCATTTCTAGTTGTGCCCTTCTTGCCTCTCCCTAGAGGGGTGGAGTACTCTAATCAATTTTTTCATCTTCTGGTGTTTGCAAGGTTATGGTGATTTTCCCACCGTTGCTGATTTCCTATATTTTTTAGCATCTACTTTGATATGCCCCTATTTCAGCCACTTCATGTGGAAGCGTGACTTTGAGTTTTCACCAGTTCTTGATGCCCCTAGCCCTCTAGAGGGATGGACCCAATATTTTTTATTTGTTTCTTGGGATTCTTGGGAATCCTCTGAGGCACGGACTGAGCTTGCCCGAGTTCCTCGTTCTTGGGGACATTTTCTATATAGAGGTAAAGGAATAATGGCTCTTGGGGATTCCTTTTTCGCCCTGGGGGGCTTTGGTTGGTAGTTTTTATGCAATCTTAATCGTGTTTTTATTTTGCAGATGGCCCTGGTCTGACCCCAAACAAGCTCAATAGGGTTCGTCATCTTGTTCTCACCAAGGCGACTCCTTTCTCCTCACCTGTTATAGCTCAGAATCTCTTCCGGTTTGGGACTAGTCCCAACCCAGCTTTCCTTCCAATTGCTATTCCCGATCCTCCCCTCTTCATCCTCAATGTGAACTATTCTCCAAGTAAGTCGTGTGAGGCTACTACTACCTCCTCACAGAAGCACCAATGAGGCGTACTATCGCCGTGATCATTAGATTCTTCCTCTAGTGAGATGGGGCTTACAATTATTGAGTTCGATATTTTGACGGGGAAGGTAAGGCTCGAGAAATAGCTTTCTGAGGTTAAGAAAGAGTGAGACGAGCTGAGGGTCAAGAATGTCCATCTGAGAGAGGAGATTTCTATTCTAAAACGAAATGCTGGGGGCTTAAAATATTTTTTGTTTTGTACTCCTCTTCCATTGTAACTGCTTTGCTTATGAATACAAATTTTCTATTTCCTTTCATTGCTTAGATTTTACTTTGTTGATTCTAACTGTTTGGGTTTGAGGTCTTTTGGAAACTTTCACTGAAAAAGTTCTTTTTTGGAGCTAAGAAGCTCCTAGGCTGAAAAGTTTAGTCGAGTGTGCGGCTGAAGAGCTCATGGATTTTCGAGCTAAAAAGCTCTCTTTCGAGCTTGAAAAAGCTCTTAGACTAAAGATCCTAGTCGCATTTGCATAGCAGAAGAGCTTGCAAATATTCGAGCTGAAAAGCTCTCTTCCGAGCTTGAAAAAACTCTTAGGCTGAAGAGCCTAGTCGAATTTGCACGGCTGAAAAGCTCGAGGCTTTTCGAGCTGAAAAGCTCTCTTCTAAGCTTGAAAAAGCTCTTAGGCTGAAAAGCCTAGTTGATTTCACGCAGCTGAAGAGCTCGCAGATTTTGTAGAATTGTTGGATTCATACTAAGCAAATTTTTCTTGGCTAGAACTTTAGAAAATTTCATAGATTTGAAGACTGCAAATTTAAAGTTGATGTGGATTCCAAAGGTCCTACTAGTAGTAACGCTTCAGATGATCCGCATTCCAAGAATGTTGCAAGTCTTTTCCTTCCTCGGTCTACAACTCATAATTACCAGTACATACCACTCTCTTTACAATGTAGAGTCCTTCCCAGTTCGGGCCAAGTTTCCCATGTGATGGATCTTTTCTTACCAAAAGCAATTTTTTTTGGACCATGTTGTCTGGCTTGAAGCTTCTCTTTTTGTTACTCACATGTTGTAGTATCTAGGGGCGTTTCTTTGGTAAGAAAATATCCATTGTAATGTTTCGTCTCTCTTCTCGTCCAGGAGGTCAAAGTTGACGAGTAGGGATCTTTCATTCTATTCGGGATCAAAGAGTTCTGTTCTTGTTGAAGGCAAGCCGACTTTGATTGGCGCCATGGCTTCAGTTTTATAGGCAAGGCTGAATGGGGTCTCCCCCACTACTGTTCGCACAGTCATCCGATAAGTCCATAGCACAACAGAGATATGATTGACCCATTGTGACTTAGAGGCTTCCAACTTTGTCTTCAATGCCAGTTTGATGGTTCGGATGGTAACTTTTGCTTGCCCAGTGAATTGCGGGTGTGCAACTGCCGAGAAATAATTTTTTATTCCCAACTCCGCACAAAACCCCGTGAACCTTGAGTTGTCGAACTGTTTTTTGTTATCTGAAACTATGGCTCTGGGAATGCCGAAGCGACAGATTATTGACTTCTAGATAAAGTTCCTAACTTTCTACTCAGTTATCTTCATCAGTGCTTCAGCTTCCACCCACTTCATGAAGTAGTCTACTACGACTGTAACAAATTTGTATTGTCCGACGCCAATTGGCAAGGACCCTATAATGTCCAGCCCCCACTGCTAGAAGGGTCAAGGACTGACAACAGGTGTGAGCTGCTTTGGGGTAGATGTGGTAGGTTTCCGTGAACCTGGCTTGCCTAGCACTTCTTCACCATTTCCTTTGCATCTTTGGCCATCGTGGGCCAAAAGTATCCCTACCGGAGTACCTTGGCGGCCAGGGTTCGAGCTCTGATGTAATTTTCACATATGCTCCCATGAATTTCCCTGAGGATGTAATCTACCTCCATTTTCGAAACACATCTGATTAGTGGAAAAGAGAAACATTTTTATATAATTTACCTTTCACAACAGTGAATCTCACGGCTTTGTTTTTTAACTTTGTTGCTTCTTTCTTGTCATTTAGGAAGAGACCGTCCTATAAGTAGGATATGATGGGGTCCATCCACGAAGTGGTCTCCTCAACTGGCATGGCTTGGTCTTCGTTAGGTTGGACACTGGGTTCAAGTAAAATCTCAATGGGAGTTGTATCAAATAGGTCGTGCTGAGTAGCTAAAGCCAACTTGGCCAATGCATTGGCTCGGGAATTTGTTTTTCTTGGCACTTGGACAAGCTCGATTATAACAAATCTCTTCAACAAACTTCGCACTTTCCTTACATATCGAGTTATTTTGTCATCCCGAGTTGCATACTCTTCTTCCAGTTGTCTAACCACCAACTGTGAGTCATTGTGGATAATGATCTATTGCGCCTCCATTGACAAGGCTAAATTAAGGCCAACTATAAGAGCTTCGTATTCAGCCTCGTTGTTGGAGGCTTGTAAGTTGAATCTCATAGCGTATTCCATGTCATATCCTTCAAGAGAGGGCAGAATTAAACCAGCTCTGCTTTCTTGCACATTTAAAGTACCATCCACATATAAGTTCCACGTCGGGATGTCAGAGGCACAATCCAAATTTTTTGTCTATTCTGTAGGTACTGGAGTAAACTCCACCACGAAATCTGCTAGCACTTGGCCTTTTATTGCCGTTCTTGGTTTGAATTTGATATCAAACTCACTGAGCTCCATCGCCCATTTTACTAGTCTCTCGAACGCCTCGAGCTTGTGTAGATCTTGCCTCGTGGGTTGATCAGTGGGGACTTTGATGGTGTGTGCCTAGAAATAAGGCCTCAACCTTCTAGATGCCACGAGGAAGGTTAGGACAAGCTTCTCCATCTTGGGATACTTCTCTTCGACTCCCCTGAGGGCCTTGCTGCAAAAATAGATCGGTTGTTTGGTTCTTTTTGTCTTTTAACATGGCGGTACTAACTAAAAAGTTAGATATAGCAAGATAAAGGGTTAAAACTTCTCTTTCTTGGGGGCTGACCAGTATTGACAGTGAGGTTAAATAAGTTATGAGGGCCTGAAAAGCCTCTTCACATTTTCTTCCCATTGGAAGGCGGCCTTTAGAACCTTGAAAAATGGTTGGCACTTATCACTGGAGCGTGAGACAAACCTATTGAGTGTCGTTATCCTCCCACTAAGGCGTTTCACTTCCCGGGTGTTGGTGGGTGATTTCATTTCCAGAACCGCTTTTATCTTCTCGGGTTTTGCTTCAATCCCTCAACTGTTCACTATGAACCCCAAAAATTTCTCTCTTGAAACTCCAAAGGCACATTTAGCTTGGCTTAGTTTCAATGTATCAGCGCATGATCTCGAATGAATCCCTCATATGTTGGACGTGAAGTTTAGATTTGAGGGACTTAACCAGCATATCATCAATGTAAACTTCCATTAGGATCCATCTTCAATCCAAATGGCATGACCTGATACCAAAAAATTTCCTACTTTGTGATGAACGAGGTCTTTTCCTGGACATTAGGATCCATCTTAATCTGGTTGTAACCTTAGAAGGCATCCATAAAGCTGAGGAGCTCGTGTCTAGCTGTGACATCGACTATCAAGCCGATCCGGGGTAGAGAAAAGTTGTCCTTAAGGCAAACACGGTTGAGGTCAGTGAAATCAATGCAGAGTCTCCATTTCCTATTTACCTTCTTGACTAGTACCATGTTGGCCAACCAGATCGGATAATCGACCTCCCTGATTGCCTTTGCTCGCAATATCTTGGTCATCTCCTCGTTGATCGCTTTCGGTCTCTTTGGAGCAAAGTTTCTCCTCTTTTACTTGACCGGGTTGTTGTTCGGGTCAACACTCAGTCGGTGCACAATTACTCCTAGGTCAATTCAATTCCCTCAATATCCTCATGGTTCTAGGCGAACACGTCGACATTTTCTTTTAAGAACAGAATGAGCTTGTTTTTTATATCTTAGAGTAGCATGAAGCTTATAAAAACCACATGCCCCTGGGACTTCATCAATCTATACAGGCTCCAAATGCTTCAAGGGGGTTGGTCAAGTTTCGACTTCGTCCCTCATGTCCAAGTCCTCCAACTGAACAAATTCTACTTTTCTCTGTCTCATAGACGTTACATAGCATTCCCTAGCGAGACGTTGATCTCCTCTCACCACTATGACCCCATTTTTTGTGGGAAACTTTATAACTAAGTGATATCCCAATGGGATGGCTTTGATGGAGTTGAGGGAGGGCCTCCCAAGAAGTAAATTATAGGCAGAAGGGGCGTCCACCACCAAAAAGTGAACTATAATTATGACTTGGCATGGGTGGTCCCCTAGGGTAAGAACTAACTAGATGGACCCAATGGGTAAGACCCTTTCTCCTGAGAAGCCTAGGAGATGGGTTCTTACTGGTTTGAGCTTCGATTTGTCTATTCCGAGTTGATCAAAGGCAGAGAAGAAGATGATATCTATCGAACTTCCATTGTTGATTAGTACATGATGTACGACCTTGTTTTCAATAATGACCTTTACCATTAATGGATCATCATGAGGATGTTGACATCCATCTAGGTTGGCATCTTAGAAAGTTATTTCTTCATCCTTGTGCGGGGCTTTCCTAACCGCTTGTACCTCAAGAAGGCCATCTGATCTTGCCCTCCTGACGTGTGCCTTCCTGGATGAGCTAGAATTACCTCCACCTATAAATCCACATGAGATGACCTTGATGACGCCAAGGGCCTGTTGGTGCTATTGCGGAGGTGACATGACCACTCGTTCCTCTCTTTCTCAATCATTCATTTTTCTTCCTTCTTTAGCCACATAGTGTCGTAAATGGCCTTTCTAGATCAGGTACTCTATCTCTTTTCTCAACTGAATGCAATCATTGGTCTCATGGTCAGTATCTTTGTGAAAATTGTAATATTTTGTGGGATCTCGTCTCTTGGGATCGAATTTCATCTATGGTGGCCACTTGACAAACCTCTCATTCTAGACCTCACGGAGCACCTGAGAGATGGAGGCATTCAGGAGCGGGAGCTGAGCTAGAACATATCTAGGTTGTAATTCCTGAGGTGGAGGTCTAAGGCAGTCTTTGATGTTGCCCCGCCGCTTTGGGGAAGGCTTTCTGTCTCTTCAGGGAGACCAATCTCTCCTCGGGGATCAATTGCGTCTCCTTTCTTTCGTTGGGTTGTGCTCTCTCTTCCTTTTCTCTCCTTCACCTATAGATGATACTCCTCCCCTTAGGCGAAGGGCCTCCTTACCATTGATATACTTCTCAGCCTTTACGAGTACCTCGACCATAGTGGCCTAAAGGTTCTTGGCGATCCAAAAGATGAGGTCATTTGATTGAAGGGTCAGTCTTGACATGAAAGTACTCAGAGCAAATTTATCATCAATACTCTCCACTTTCAAAGATTCTTGGTTGAAGCGTTTGCACATAACTCCGAAAGGACTCGTTTGCCCCCTGTTTAATGCTTAGTAGATGGTAAGATGGTTTCCTGTAGGTCCTGGCTCCTATGAAATGAGAGACAAGTTGTATGGATAGCTCCCAAAAAGAAGACCCTTTAAGGGTTATGGCAAAAGCTTGACACCGAATAGGATTCGGATATCCGTGCAATTCCATCAAGTTTTTGTACGAGTTCAAGTGATCCACTGGGTCCTTTGTTCCATTGAATGCCTCTATCAACAAGATTTTAAACTTCTGTAGAAAGGGAAAATGGAGTATCTCAGAGGTGAAAGGTGATTTGGTTTGCTGAACTAAAGCATCCATGGTGACATGAGCTTTCGCTTTAACCCCTTCTCTCACGTTTCATAGTTCCAATTGGATTTCATGGAATTTATGTTCCCAAAAATGGTCCATGGCTTTATGAAGAAGTGGAGGTCTCTCTTCTTTGGGTATAGCTCTGGCCCAACTTTGGGCCTCATCGTCTATGCGTTCCCCCCTATTGCCTCCGCTGGTGGTTTTTTCCAGAATGGTTGTGCTCGTGGAGGTCTGTAACTCCATTAGGTGGGACATGACGGTCTTGATGAAGGACATCATTCTGAATTGGAGGTGGTGGTGGAGGTGGCACAGGCTATATAAACCGAGCTTGTGTGGGGATGATGTGCCTATATCCACGTCAATAAGTCTTGATTCTGTTTCATGAGTTGCATGGTAGTACAACGGTATGTCTCCAATTTATTGAGAGGATGAGGGTCTACCATTGGGGGAAAGTTCTCGACGTCCACTGTTGGGGCGAGGAAGTTTTCTGGTAGAATTGGTGGGACTAGGGGGTTTGCGTGAGATTTACTTATATTTCAAGTTGAAACCATTAAACTAATAGATGTACAAAGAAAATTCAAGGGAAATGATGAAAAGCGTTTCCCACAGACGACGCCAAGATGATAGTGTTAAAAAATACTTAGTCCAAGTCCAAATCACTTATTTAGAAGATATGGAAAGGGTAGTGTGAATATTGTAAGCTAACAGAGGAAATATATAAGATCGAAGACAATATATAAGTGGTTCACTCTAGCAGAAAGACTAGAGCTACGTCCACTGTAATAGAGACTCTTGCTTCGTAGGGTTTACATTACTTGAAGAAGAAGATTACAGTGAGTTTCTTAGCTTAGAGATTTACTGAATAATGCCTTGTGATTAGTGGTGTTTTTTAAATAGATTTTAGATAGTGTCATGGTGTTCTATTTATACAAGTAGTTATTTAGGATTTTCTGCGATCGTCCTCTTCCTTCGGCTGGTTTTGTGGTCACCTCCTTTTTGTTTTGTAATGGTGACTGTTACCCTGACACTAGCCATATCAACGGTCCTTCAATGAAACGTACACAAATATTTCCTTTACCAGAGAGTACACGTTCGTTAAAGGCTCAAGAAGTTGCCCCTTGGATACATGGA
>CM042198.1:14269625-14293360 GCA_023539305.1 Ilex asprella | reverse complement strand
AATTAAGAATTAATTAAAAATTTATTGTTATTGATGATAAATAAAGGGGATCCTATTTAATGTGACTTTCCATTCACATACACCCTCTATATCTATACTACTAATAAAAGGAAGTTAAGTGAAAAACTTTTGATTGTCTATTATGTCCCTATAAAAAATAATAAAGACAACTATATCCTTATTTAATTAATTACCTAATATTAATTATGTATTCTAATGACTCTTCATATACTTTTTTCTACAAGAATTATTATTCCATGTATTGCTCTTTTTTTAATTTTTTAATGACATAATATTAATTATATATTTAAATTACTCTTCATATACTTCTATTTTCACAATAATTTTTTTTATGTATTATACTTTATTTTATTTGCTGAGTTAATGATGCTATCGCTTTTTCATTTACTTCTCATAAACTTTTTTGTGTACAATAAATCTACTCATCATAATATATTCAATTCCATGAATTCCAATCATAAAGTAACATGAATACTATTCTACTCCTCTCTCATTCTCTCATATTCACGTTTTTTATCTGGCTGCGGGTAATTGCTCTTTTCATATGATTTATGTTTTGCTTGGAGTTAGGTTCCACTAACATCTTAAAAAATTTTCTTCTTGATTTGTTAAGTGTTTTTTATTATTGAACAAACGTGATCAATTGTGGAAGGTCCATGTGAAAATGACATCTTTAGATTTTATTTACTCTAAAATCATATATCTTCTATATGTTTAATTTTCATGGTAATTTGCTCATTTTTTGTTTAGCACTGAAACCCATTTTGCAAATTTAGCATTATATCTCGTATATAGAAAAAATTACGTGATTCTTCTTATGCATTGAATAATTGAAATGAGATCCTCTATCATGTAGATCATGATTCAATTAGGTTTTTTGAATTGTTTTAGGACATAAGGTACCAAATACTAATTTTTGACAATATACATTTTACCATTTGAATGTGGCAAAATAGATTTTAGTATATTCATTATAGATTTTTGTGGGTAATTCTTTTTCTAGGATGTTCATGAAGTATATTGGACTTTTCTTTTGAAGTGTAATTTAATATTTGTCTTTCAGTAAATAATGAAATAATTAGTGTTCACCCATTATTTGTTTTTATCATTTAAAATATGATAGTGAACTTTGAGGTAGACCATCCCAAACTTATCATAATATAAGCATCCATTTGTTTGTTATCCTTGTAGAAATGACGGATATTAAATTTGGAGTAGACTATTGAAACTCTAATTTTACATAAAATTAATATGTGGCTAAATTTGTCCATGACTCTTTCACTATATATTACACAATTTGATATTGAAAATGATCCACGTGCAGTGCACTTGTATACAAAAAAGATATAAATTTACATATCTATATCTATATTACTAATAAAATTACCTTATTATAAAAAACTTTTGATTCATTATTGTACCCTTATAAAGAATTTTAAATACTGCATTATCCATTCATAGTTAAATAGTTGAATTATCATCATATCCTTACTGTTTAAATCTCTAAAAATATCCCTAACATAGCTTTTAATTCTCTATTCTTTATATATCAATATCTACAAAACTTTTTATTTAACTACGTGACCCTTAAAAATAAGTATTAATTAGAATATTGAAAATTATTGTTATTTTATTCAATGAAATATAAGTTGAAATCTAATCAAATGATTTTTTTTTTGTTTTTTATAGTTAGAACAACCAATCGTTGGGAACATACAAAAAATTTCAAATTCTATAGTATAATGCGAGTGATAAAAACATAATTTTTATAAACTTAAAATGATATTTAATTTAGGTACACATATACCTAAAAAAATTTATTAAATTTTATATACGAAAATTATTTACGTGCAACGCACATGGTGCATTACTAGTATAAAAAGAGGTGAGATCCTATTTAAGGTGACTTTTTATTAATCTCTCTTGCTAGCACAAGAGTTCTCCCTACACCTCTCTATATTTTTCTCTAGTTTTCAAGTGTTGAAACTAGATCTAGATTAGAGAGTTGAATATTGTTTCTTTAAGAGTTGAATATTAAATTTATAATTTGTCAATTTATGTGGGTATCGGTAGAGGCCAAATGTTTGTAAGACTCAAGTAAAAATCTTATTTGAATTTGTAAATCTAAATTTTGTGAAGACTTGAAGATTGTTAAAACACGCTTCAAGGGTACAACACTATCTATGTATCAAATAGACCATCAACCTAACAGTTTGACTTGGTGCCCTATCCATCTATCAAATTGACCATCAACCTAACACTTCCATGCATTCCAATTATACAACCACTCTAAATTGTAACCAGTTGTGCAAATCATACGCCATCAGAAGCATATTTTTTTCTTATTGTCTTACTTTTTTTCAAATCAGTTAACATGAGCTTTTCTACATGTATCTGAATTTTTAGACATCCTCATGTTTATAAGCTAGTTGTCGAGGGTAACTTTAGGCATGACTTATATAGTTTAGTGTTGGAAGATACCGCCTTCAATTTGTACCAATGGCGAAGACTGAACCACTTGAAACATAATTTTGATCATAGTTTTGTGTCAATTTGATCCTAATCTTTCAATTGTATCAATTTAATCTTGCACGTATTTAATTTGTGTCACTTTAGTCTAATTAAAAATAACGATTCAAATGGAGTAATAGAGATAGTCATGTACATGAATTGAGGGACATTGTCTCAAAACTAAAGGGAATAAAAAAACACAAATTATAAATCGGAAGTGTCAAAAAGACGAGATTACAAATTTGAGGAATCAAATTGACCCAAAAATTTAACGGCATGAGACATATGCGAGTACTTCTGTTAGTCAACTTAAACTGTAATTTTTAATTGGACCAAAATAATATAAATTGTAAATAAAGAAGATTAAATTGACACAATTGAAAAATTAAATATCAATTAACAAAAATAATATAATTTAAAGACAAAATATATATATATATTTGCATATTTTATTCTCTTCCTTTTTTATTCCTTACAACAAGTGGGCCAATTTGTAATTTAGATTCAAAAAGAAGTGCATTTGAGACCAGGCAAAGTACCACCGACAGCAACTTAAGTTGGGTCGGAGGAGAGCAACCGGCTACAACGGGTAAAGTTTGAAGTACAGGCTGTTAACAGCACAGATTATGTGAACTGTTGCTAGTTAAGTGCTTATAAGAGTAAAGGGTCGGAACGTGTCTGAAGTTGACCGTCAACCAATGGGTTACGGCCACGTCATCGTATTGGTAAAAAAGTCAACAAGTTGTTATGGCGTGATAGTATTAGTAGCTCCGGGAATTCTAACTCGGCTTCTCTGCTGTCAGCCGAACGGACCGAGCCTAAAGCCGTCAAATTTTTCGTACTCTATTTAGTACGATATAAAAATAAAAGAATAGAAATTGAAAAAATGGATAAAATATAATATTCGATAAGATTTTTTTTTTGGAAAATGTGAAAAAGTAGATTGATTAGCATTTCTAAAATTGAAAGTAAAATTTTTTATAGCACTACAATAATTTTTTTTATCCTACTATAGATATAATTTTTATGGTATACAATGTTTGTTGAAAAAAGTGCATATTTTATTATTTTTGTATTCAATACGTTGTAGAAGAGAGTAATAGTTGGTTAGGTAGGGTGGATGAAAAAATAGAAAATATGAGAGTGATATATTTTTTATCCTTCAAAAGAGAAAACATTTCTCTCTTTTGTATTTGATAACAGGAATGAAAAGTAGGAATAATTAATTTTTTGAGTTTGGTTAGATATTTTTTTAATATATATATATATATAAATACATATTTTACCATTATATCAATATATAAAATTAATTTATACATAATATATAATTGATAAAAATATGATACATGTATATATCAAATGATATATAGACAAATTACATATATTTTTATATACATAATTAACTTTTTTTCCACTTTTACTCTCAATTTTGAAGGGATTAGTTTTGATGAGTTAGGAAAAAAAAAAGCTAATACATCCGCTTTTAATCTTCCTATTTTCCTTCCTTTTCTAAACATTATATTTTTCCTATCTCTCAAATTTTGTATCTTTCCAACTTTTTATTTTTTCATCGTACCAAACAAAGTATAAATTTTGCATTATTTCAACTTTTTATCGTACCAAACAAGTAGTATAAATTTGAGTCTTCAAATTTATAGAGTGAAACTAAACTCCCTAATTTAAATTTTAGAATTAGAAAGTTTATTAAAGTTGAATCTCTCCCAATTTTTTAGTGATTGATTGTTTAAAATAATATTAATGTTATGCATACTAAAATTTTGATATCAATTGATATAATATATTTTTTATTATTAAAAATTAATAAAACTCACTTATTTAATAATAAAAACTGTGTTACATCGCTTACAATGAAAAACTTATAACACTTCTTAGCCATAGTAGCATTGTAAAATAAAGAGTTCAGTGAAAAGATTTGGCCACCCAATCAGAATATAGAGGTGTCCACAATTCATCGCATAACCCAAAGCCACAGCCAAGGCCAAAGCCTAGCCTCGGTTGGTCCCTGCTACAGGTTCAGCCGGTAAAGAATCCTTACGTTGGATTAGAGAAAACAATACCTGATAAAATAATTGCAACAAGAAAGTGATAGAAAGACAAAAGCTTATATAGAAGTGAAGAAGTAGAGAGAGAGAGAGAGAGAGAGAGAGCAATGGCCTATTGATTGGGCGAAGAATCAGACATGCCCATTTTCACATCTTGCTCAAATTCACTCTCCATTTGAGCAGAAACGTGTCTCTTACAGTCCCTGATTTTTTTTAAAGATCTGTTCATAAACCCATAAATTTATAAACGTTTTTACATTGTAATCCTCTGTTTCTTGGAGAGAAATGGAGGCAAATGTTGGAATGCTGGCTGGATCTCACAAGAGGAACGAGTTTGTTCGAATTCGGCACGATTCGGATAGTGGGGTATGGTTTTTGGAGATACACATTTGGATTTTGAGTTTATAATTGTTTGATTTATTTATTATTGGTGGGTTTAGATCTGAGTGTGGTCTTGTGTTGAACTGAATTTTGGGCTCAAATTCAATTTTTTGGATTGAATCTGGATGTCGCCATGTGGGTACTGGTTGATTTTAATTCGAAGTCCAAAGTTGGTTTTTGTCAGCATTTTTTTCAGTTTCTGCTTTAAATGTTGTGTCATTGTGTGTAAATCTGAGTGTTGGTTGTAGTGATATAGTTTTTTTATGGAATAATGAAATGGGTACGGGTTAATTTTGTTTTTACTCTTGAATTTGTTTAATTGAGGTCTTCTCTTTTCATTTATTTGGTTAGCATTTCCAGATTTGGATGTGAGATAGCTGTATGATAGTGAGATTTGAGCTCAAAGTTAGAGTTATTTTTTTCTTTCTTCTTTCTTAATGGAATGAAAAGCAATTGAATTTGGTGATTTGACATTTGAGGTTCAAATTTGGTTTTCTTGGAGCTGTGATCTTGTGGAAACTGTTTGTTTATGACGTGATTTTAGTGTTTACTACAAAATATAGCCTCTTTTTCCGTCAGTTTTTTTAAAGTCTATTTTTCTCTTCAAATTTGACTGTTAATATGCCAAAAAATCTGAGGTTTTCATGATTGGATCTAGTTTCAATGTGCCTTTTTCCCAATCTATTTACTGATTTTAGCTGAAATCTTGATAATTTAGTTCATCGAGTGTTGCCTTAACAGGGGAATCTGAACTATATCCGTGATCATCTAAGCAAGATCGTCACTTTCCTTCTCTGTCTCTTATCTTTGCGTTTTCTGAGATCTGCTTACACCTCTGCCTATTGCTATGAATTAGTTTGAGATCATTGGCTGTTTGCTACAGTGGTTGGTGTTCGAATTTTAAGGTTATTCACTAAATATGGTAGATGAGAATTAGGCTGGGTTGACTTATTTGTAATGCTTTCACCCCTTTTCAGCTACTTAGTTGCATTGCATAGAGGTTTCAGAGGTTGAGTGTTCTAGGGTGCATGCAAAACCAATATTAGTAAGCAATTTAAAAATTTTCAATCTGGATAAATTGAGTGTGGGCATAAGTAAATGGGCAAGTCATTGCCCCTCTTATAGATTGGTCAGTTTCTGAATATGACGCTTGATAAGATCTTGAGCAAAGCTTGGTTGCAGTTTGTGTGTCTACTTTAGGTAATGTTATACTCTGTCACGCTAACTTAGTGCATTGCTTCTATTTTGCAGCCCAAGCCGGTGAAGCATTTGAATGGACAGATATGTCAGATTTGTGGAGATACTGTTGGATTTACTGCAACTGGTGATGTATTTGTTGCCTGCAATGAGTGTGCCTTCCCAGTTTGCCGGCCTTGCTATGAGTATGAGCGGAAAGATGGAAATCAGTCCTGTCCCCAGTGCAAGACTAGATACAAAAGACAGAAAGGTTAGCTTGATTTTAAAATTGGCTCTTGATCCTGTCTCATAATTTTGTCTTATAAACATTTGGGATTTGGGAATGAAGTAATTAAATGTGTAAATTTCAGGGAGTCCTCGAGTTGAAGGTGATGATGATGAAGATGATGTTGATGACCTGGAGAATGAGTTTAATTATGCTCAAGGAAACAGCAAAGCCAGACGCCAGTGGCAGGGAGAAGATGCTGACCTCTCTGCATCCTCTAGGCATGAATCTCAGCAACCAATTCCCCTTCTTACAAATGGGCAGCCAGTAAGTGATAAAAACTATGATGTTTTCATACAAGGATTATTGTGTGTTGTGTTTTCTGTACATGCTTTTGAATGATGCTATTTTCCTTTTAAATTTTGCCGCCTTCTCTATTGTTTGGTGTTCGAATGATATTGCATTTGGCTTTTCTCAGTTTTGCTTCCTTTTTTTCTTAGAATTGTTTCTAGTCGCAACAAAAGTGCTAGAATCATGCACCTCTCTTGAAAACTTGGGTTCTTAAGTTTGAATTGCAGTATGACCTCTGAAGCGAGAATGATCATTGATTTAAAGCAATGCATGATTTAGAGTCCATTGGATGTGTTCTTTTAACAGTTTTTTGTATTTGAAAATTAGTTGCTCTGTTGCTGCATGGTCCTGTCCAATTGGTTTACCTGGCTTGACTCTAAAGGATTTTGTATTGGAATATCATATTTAGTCACTGAGAATGGGTCAACTTCTGAAAACAGCTACTTGGTAGGAGCATTACCGCAATGGGTATTTACGTACAATTCTCAAAAACTCCCTTTCATTTGTAGTTGTGAACAATATTATTTTTTTATCAAGTTTCCTTTTGTGATTAACTCATGTCAATGACAAGCAGTTTTGTTCAAGATTGCAATTTCATTTAATACCACAAATTCATGCAATCATTCCTTGAAAGTCTTTCAGTTTTAGAACTTTTTGCCAATCATCTTGCCAAAAATTTCAGGTATCTGGCGAAATTCCGATTGCTACACCAGACACGCAATCTGTACGAAGTACCTCAGGTCCTTTGGGCCCTAGCGACAAGCATGTTCACTCACTTCAATATATCGATCCAAGGCAGCCAGGTACACCCCTAACTTGAATCTCTTGATTGAAAATCGTCCAATGATTTCATCTTTTCAATTGAGAGTCATTTGATAGTGCCACACGTCTGGGCAGCTGGGAAGCACAGATACTTCTCACATGGTGCCATGGCAGTATCGGACACGTGTTCGACACGGATACGGCCAGAACACTGCCTGACACGTGTCCGACATGGTTAGAAGTGTCCTGAATAACAAACTCAGTCAGACACGGTTAGGATACGTCTAGGACACGAAAATGATATGTTTAGGACACGGTTAAGAATTTCTTTATTAAAAAAATAACTTTTAACTATTAAAAATTTACTTTTTTTAATATATATTTTTTATTATATAACTTATATACTATGAATGTTAATAGATGCAATGATGTTTGATGAAAATACTAGATATTTAATTTGATTTATTTTAATTTTAATAAAAAAAATAATATTTGCTAGGTCTTATTATTAATATTGTTATAATATATGCTTTATTTTTAATATATTACAACTCTATTATTATTTAAAAAATATATTATATTATTTTAATAGCCGTATCCTTACCGTACTTGCATCTCATATTTTTTAACTTTGTCGTATTCTTGTGTCCGATACGACACCTGTGTCCATATCCGTGCTTCCTGTGCAGTCCAGTAAGAATTGTGGGACCTTTTTAACTAGAATCTGTCAATTGCTCAATTAGAAATTTTCTTTTGTACTATATGTATGATTGTTTGGTTTGAATTGCAATCATTTGATCTTGTCATGTATCTTTGCAGTTCCTGTGAGAATTGTGGATCCTTCAAAAGATTTGAATTCTTATGGCCTTGGCAATGTGGACTGGAAGGAAAGGGTAGAAGGTTGGAAAATGAAACAGGAGAAAAATATGATGCAAATGACCAACAGAAACAGTGAAGGGAAAGGTGACATTGAAGGCACAGGGTCAAATGGAGAAGAATTGCAAATGTGAGCATCTTACTCATGAAGTTTCTCTCGATTTTGGGTAAATTGCCTATTAAAAATGTCACAGATGAGTAAAGACATTTGAAATCGCATGAGAATGCAATTATTTGGTGGGAGTCCCGTGTACTGGGTTGCCTTTTTTTTATCTCACAGATGAGTGAAGACATGTTTCAAAGTACATGAGAATGCAACTATTTGGTGGGAGCCTCATGCACTGGGCTTCCCTTATTTTTAAGCCTGCTTCTGGGAGGCGTATAATTTTACCCAAGAGAATTTGAAATGAATCTAATGTATTCCATTATTTTGGTGGGTCATGCATTAGGGTGGGTTTAGAATACGAGTAAATGATACATCATTGGTATTTGTTATTAACTTAATATTTATTTACTACTCAATAATATAGGTTAATATCGTTTTGCCAACTTCATTGCTCATTTTTTATTGCTTAGTATTGCTATGGGATTTGGTGGGAGCCTCATGCACTGGGCTTCCCTTATTTTTAAGCCTGCTTCTGGGAGGCGTATAATTTTACCCAAGAGAATTTGAAATGAATCTAATGTATTCCATAATTTTGGTGGGTCATGCATTAGGTTGGGTTTAGAATACGAGTAAATGATACATCATTGGTATTTGTTATTAACTTAATATTTATTTACTACTCAATAATATAGGTTAATATCGTGTTGCCAACTTCATTGCTCATTTTTTATTGCTTAGTATTGCTATGGGATTTTACCATCACGTGTTGTGGAAGGAAAAAAAATGGAATATTATTTTGTCAAGTAATCATAATTTCTAAACATACCTCCAGAATATTGATAGGTTCTTTGTGTCAGGGCTGATGATGCTCGCCAACCTTTGAGCCGTGTGGTGCCTATTTCTTCTTCCCACCTAACCCCTTATCGTGTAATAATCATACTTCGGTTGATTATCTTGGGCTTTTTCTTGCAATACCGGTGCACACATCCAGTGAATGATGCTTATCCCTTGTGGCTGACATCAGTAATTTGTGAGATTTGGTTTGCATTCTCGTGGCTTCTGGATCAATTTCCAAAGTGGTTTCCCATCAATCGTGAGACCTATTTGGACAGGCTTGCGTTAAGGTCGGTGGATTTATTTTAGTTGCAAAACACCCCTCATGTAGTTGTTATGGGTTTCTATTCTACAGAGATCTCTGTGGGATTGGTTTCATTGCCAAATTAGTAATTATTTCTACTTTTCCAGATATGATAGGGAAGGCGAGCCTTCTCAGTTAGCACCGATTGATGTATTTGTCAGTACAGTGGATCCCCTGAAAGAGCCTCCTCTGGTTACTGCCAACACTGTATTGTCCATCCTTGCCGTGGATTACCCTGTCGACAAAGTCTCATGTTATGTTTCAGATGATGGTTCAGCAATGTTAACTTTTGAAGCCCTCTCTGAGACGGCAGAGTTTGCAAGGAAATGGGTGCCCTTCTGCAAGAAGCACAACATTGAGCCTAGAGCCCCTGAATTCTATTTTGCTCAGAAGATAGATTATCTGAAGGACAAGATACAGCCTTCTTTTGTGAAAGAGCGCAGGGCCATGAAGGTATGAGATTAGTTGAATGATGATGGTTCTCGTGTGTTGGATAAGCATGCTGAATATACTCTTTGAAGGTCGCTAGCTGTACTTTAAGCATGATATGTTAAATTTAGAACTTAATTGGAAGCGGTTAATACTTTGCGTTGCAATCAAAAACTCATCAATAATTCTATAGAATTGAGGTGTTACAGGGCCAGAATCTTTATGGAATTGTACAAAAAATTTAGTCAACACATTTACAATCCTCCGAGAAAACCCACAACAAAAACTTATGGTCAATGAAAATAGGTTACCTCTCCCCCCCCCTCCCCCTCCAAAAAAAAAACCCACAACGCAAAGAAAAAAAAAGTGAAAAAAATTTAGAGTAAAGATTTTGAGCCCTTTTAGATTTAGCTGTTATTTTTATTGAATGACAAGATTCCTTAATACGGACATGGTCCTCCGGAGGTGGAGCTAAAGTGGTGTAATGTCCTTGTGACTCATAAGCTTTGTTCCCAAACTGCTTCAGGGTGGTTTCATCATTTACTAAGAGTTAAGTCATGAAGTTATTGGGGTCATTAAAGGAGTACTGTAGCTTTTGTTATGGTGTTAAAAGGAACTCAGTCATGTGCAATTTCAAAATCCTCAGGCATTGTCCATAAATTTATTAAATGCTGTGGCAACATTTGATTTTCTTTCTTTAAACTAAAAGCAAGGTAAACTTCTTGTTCCACAGAGAGAATACGAAGAATTCAAGGTACGAATCAATGCACTTGTTGCTAAAGCACAAAAGATGCCTGAAGAGGGCTGGACGATGCAAGATGGAACTCCTTGGCCCGGAAATAACCCTAGGGATCATCCAGGAATGATCCAGGTATTGTGGATGTTATTGAATGTCTCTTAACATCAAGCCTCTTTTCTTTTTCTTTTGTTTCTAATTTTTTCATTCTTTTGATGACTGGGCAGGTGTTCTTAGGGCATAGTGGGGGCCTTGATACAGATGGGAATGAGCTACCACGGCTCGTTTATGTTTCTCGTGAAAAGCGTCCAGGCTTCCAACATCACAAAAAAGCTGGAGCTATGAATGCTTTGGTTAGTGATCCCCATAGCTCTTGTGCACTTAGCAATCTTGTCCTGAACATGATTTGTAATAACAAACTTTGCACCTATGTTATTGTAATACTACTAAGACATGATCAGGTTATGTATATTTGGTACCATATAGGAATCCAATGTTGGTCTGATGGTTTGAAATGACTTTTTTAGTACCCATTATTGGATGGGACCTGTGGGACCACCAAAAAACAGATGCTTTTTAGCGTTTTCAGTTCCAGGTCTAGTTAAGCTAGTGTTCTATTTTTAATGAGTTGCTCTTATTATTTTTGCGATTAATCACACTGACACACCAATTGTACGTAGGATGCTGGCTTAACTTACAATGAAAAACATGTGGATGATTCATGGAACCTTTTTTTTTTTTTGGTAGTTGAATGTAAGCAGTTGCCTGCGCCCCATTCCCCTTAAATGTAAACTTTAAAACCAATTTCATATCTCTCTTGCTAATCAACAAATTATTCTTTTGTTTGTGTTCTGCAGATTCGAGTTTCTGCCGTCCTTACCAATGGTGCATATCTTTTGAATGTCGATTGTGATCACTACTTTAATAACAGTAAAGCTCTTAAAGAAGCTATGTGTTTTATGATGGATCCTGCTCTTGGACGGAAAACTTGTTATGTTCAGTTCCCCCAACGGTTTGATGGCATTGACTTGCATGATCGATATGCAAATCGCAATATTGTCTTCTTTGATGTAAGTTCACTTAATCTGGCACCACCCTTGCAACTGTTCTGACTTCATTATTTTTTGTTATGCTTATAATTGAATTCATTTTTAACTTAAATGGGTTTGCAGATCAACTTGAAAGGGCAGGATGGCATTCAGGGTCCAGTCTACGTGGGAACTGGATGCTGTTTCAACAGGCAAGCTCTGTATGGGTATGATCCAGTCTTAACGGAGGCAGATTTGGAACCAAACATTATTGTCAAGAGTTGTTGTGGCTCAAGGAAAAAGGGAAGGAATGGCAACAAGAAGTACATTGATAAGAAGAGAGCAATTAAAAGAACTGAATCTACCATTCCCATTTTCAATATGGAAGACATTGACGAGGGTGTTGAAGGTAGGTTCTTGTAATAAGTTCACTTCTCTTTTGAATTAACAGAAGCTGCAAACCAATTAACTTCTATCAATTGGGCCGAAGACTTAAAACTACACATGCACCAACACACCTGCATCCACCACCCGCACATTCACTGTTGAAAGGGCAGACAGATTTCAGATCAAGCTTTTGAATTTTTGTTCGTTCTGATTTTTTTATTTGGAGGTTTTATTCCCCACTTACTTGCAATATCTCCAAATCTATGAGGGTATGTTTCTGTATACGTGTATGTTCTGATTCTTTTATTTGGAGGTTTTATTCCCCACTTACTTGCAATATCTCCAAATCTATGAGGGTATGTTTCTGTATTCGTGTATATTTAGATGCAACATTATGTTTTTGAGTCATGTTAACCATTTTTTACTACTTTCCATGTGAGGTTTTCCCTTCCAGTAATTCAACAAAAGCTTTCCAAAACATTGAAAATTTGTAAGCTATTTCTATTTTTTCTAAGTTGAATTTTCAACCTATTTCAACGGTAAAGCTGATGTGGCACACTGGTCTCCGTGGGCCAATGTATACTTAGGTGAGATATCCTAACCACCTAGTCAATGCTCAGAATGGTACAGAAACAAAGCGATTGAGATATTTTCAGTGACTTGCTGCTCTCATGCGATTTATGTTGAGTCCTTTCCTTGTATTTTTCAGGATATGATGATGAGAAGTCGCTTCTTATGTCTCAGAAGAGCTTAGAAAAGCGGTTTGGTCAATCTCCTGTGTTTATTGCTGCCACCTTCATGGAGCAGGGAGGGATTCCACCAACAACTAATCCTGCAACTCTTTTAAAAGAAGCAATCCACGTTATTAGCTGTGGATATGAGGACAAGACTGAATGGGGCAAAGAGGTATTGATGATACTAATGTGGCATCTAAACCTGTATTTGGTTTCTTTTACAAATTGTATTTGCAATTTGAAATTTGAATTGAGTGAGATTTTTCTTCACAATCAGATCGGTTGGATCTACGGTTCTGTGACTGAAGATATTTTGACTGGGTTCAAGATGCATGCACGCGGATGGATATCAATCTATTGCATGCCTCCCCGCCCAGCATTTAAGGGGTCTGCTCCCATCAATCTTTCTGATCGTTTGAACCAGGTCCTTCGATGGGCTTTGGGATCAATTGAAATTCTTCTGAGCAGGCATTGCCCAATATGGTATGGCTACACTGGAAGACTGAAGCTTTTGGAGAGGATCGCATACATTAACACCATTGTCTATCCCCTCACCTCTATTCCACTGCTTGCTTACTGCATACTTCCTGCTATCTGTCTTCTTACTGGAAAGTTTATCATTCCTCAGGTAAGTGATGAATTTCACTTTGGTTGGTTAAAATGAATCCAGTGCATCTTTTAAGCATCAATCTATGGTTGGTCAGTTCAATTTCTCTGCTTACATGTGTATTCACTAGAACAGTGGATACTGTTTGGTAAGCCCAAAATTTTGGCCAAAGGCATGTAGTTTGGATCTAGCTGACAGTGCATTTGGTAATCACCTGGTCACCATATTCCAAATACCTGACTACAAGGACTGAAAATTTGTTAAAATGCAAAAGCTGTTCCTTTTTCTTCTTTTTTCTTTCTGTGGTCGGTTTAGAATATTCTGGATGTATGTAACTATTCACTTCTGTT
Source organism: Ilex asprella (assembly GCA_023539305.1). NCBI lineage: Eukaryota > Viridiplantae > Streptophyta > Magnoliopsida > Aquifoliales > Aquifoliaceae > Ilex > Ilex asprella. The sequence continues at coordinate 14,279,478 of CM042198.1, read as the reverse complement.
TGATTTCTCCTTTTTTATTTCTTTTTATTAATTTCACGCCCCTATTTTTTATTTTAGTTCCTTGTTGGTTTTCTCTGGTGCCGCTAATCTCCTTTCGCATTACCTTGTGTTTGCTACTTCTCAGTCCTCACTAAATATGTTAACAATTTCTCTGCAGATAAGCAATTTGGCTAGTATGTGGTTTATTCTTCTCTTCATCTCTATTTTTGCTACTGGAATACTGGAGCTTAGGTGGAGTGGGGTGGGTATTGAAGACTGGTGGCGAAATGAACAGTTCTGGGTCATTGGTGGCACATCAGCCCATCTGTTTGCTGTCTTCCAAGGTCTATTGAAAGTGCTTGCTGGGATTGATACCAACTTCACCGTCACTTCAAAGGCATCTGATGAGGATGGAGAGTTTTCGGAGCTTTATGTATTCAAGTGGACATCTCTTCTCATCCCTCCAACCACAGTCCTTATTTTGAACATGGTAGGTATAGTGGCTGGTGTTTCCTATGCCATAAACAGTGGATACCAGTCATGGGGTCCTCTGTTCGGCAGGTTGTTCTTCGCCCTTTGGGTCGTTGTCCACCTATATCCCTTCCTCAAAGGTTTGTTGGGCCGGCAAAATCGTACCCCTACCATTGTCATTGTCTGGTCTATTCTCCTTGCTTCTATATTCTCCCTGCTGTGGGTTCGAATTGATCCCTTTACCTCAGCCTCCACAAAAGCTGCTTCGAATGGTCAATGTGGCATCAATTGCTAGATCATTTGGAACATCATGTTGAGGTAAGCTCTTCCCCACTTCTGATGCTTGCCCTTGTGTAAATAGACAAGAAATTCAGGTTTCAAAATCATATGCAGGGTTTAAGTAACGTTGTACTATGTTCTGTGTCTGAAAAAAAAAGGGGGGGGGGAGTAGTACATGAAAACTTGAGAGATCTCTTTCTTTAGTTCCTTCATTTTGTTTGTATACTTTTTGTTGGGTGTCATCGTGAAGTGTTCACATGGGATCTTAATAGAATAGGTATGTGAAATGTAGCTTCATTTTGTTGTTATTGTGCTGTACTGTGATGATTTATTGTCAAGGACATGTATGGAACCCCATTCATGGAAGCTTTATTAATTTCAGAGACAGTGAAATAAATTACTATTTTGATACACAACGTATTTATGTGTAATATTTTTTTCCCCTAGTAGTAAGAACTTCGTACATGAGGGGTGGGGAAGTTTCGAAACCTAACCCGTGGATCTAGTAAGGGTTGTCCTGGGCTGGCAATGGAGTTTGTGTACTTTGATTGTAGACCCCCTCAATATGATATCAACTGGCAGAAGAATTTAGTGTCTGGGGGACTAGTCTTAAGCTTGGGCATCTGTTTGGAGAAACAGTGGCTATTGTAAGTTCAGATTTTTTCCAGGCAGAGGCCAAGACTAACTGGACAACCGACTTTAAAGAGAATCTGAGTAATACTGCATACTAGGAATGATGCCATGGCAACCGATGCAATACGGAATTAACAAGAATGGGTTTAGCCTTAATAAAGTTTGGATGACAAATATGCCATCAACTAAATTGGTTATACTCAGAATATAAATGGATCGAGTATGAGGTAAATAAAATTTGAACATGATACATTTTTTACACGACATTAACCTGGTACAAGAATATTCACAGCCATTCCGAGTGAGGCTCACCATGCCATGCCCCCTTGCATTCGTCCATGTTACTATATAAGTAGCAACTGATAATATCAAAGTTACAAGTAGACTAATTAGAATTGAAAAATCAATACTAGGGAGAGGGTACATCAACAATAGAATTGTCAAGCTAATCACAAAGTGTCGAGTTATTTGTCTTTCTTATGCAATAATCATAAATAAAATTTGAACATGATATATTTTTTACACGACATTAACCTGATACAAGAATAGTTATTTGTCTTTCTTATAAATTGTTAGAGTGTACATCAATAATATAACTGTCCAGTTAATCAAAAAGTGTCTAAGAGTTAATTATATTTATTATGTCACAATCATAAATTTAATCCGACAACGACCCCAACATATTCAAAATTTATTCAAATAGGCTCCTAAACGGTTTCAAGTGTGACAGGAATTTCTTAGTCATTTGAGGTATCTATACTACTTAGCATGACAAAAAAATAATAGAGGGCGAGAATTATCAAATATGGTTATGAAATCTATATAATAAAGTACGAGGCATTTTCGATTCTCCGAAAACATAAGAATGACGTTTTTTTTCGCTGTTTAGATTTATCTAAATTTCTCAAAATTTGATTCAAAGGCTAATATTAAATGAGTAATTTTTAGATTTCCACCCAAAACAACAAGTCAACATTACTATTTAGTGTAACCATCCCACAAAAAAACCAGAAAATAAATAAAGTGGGCCCCTATTGTCTTACATGGAATTGGTCACATATTACATTGATGGGTGATTACTGAATTTTGTGGGACTTGTTTGTTTATTCACTTATTAGTAAACGGTTACATCACATGACATTGCTAACGTGATATAGCTGTTACATCCAATATTTTCTCCACTTTTAGGTCCATTAAGGTTACACAAACATCTTCTACGCAACCTCCTCCTCTTACTTAGACGAAATGATCAAGGAAAACTCCGAGACCCATTTACAAAAACTTTGTATAGGAATCCACAAAGAAATGATTTAATCAAGATACACAACGAAAATTGAATTCATACGATTTTGTACTTCTTGATAAATATAATCTACTTCATTATTTTATGGAGGGGAGTAAGTCCTGTCTTTTTGGATGCTCCACTTTAGCTTGATTCTCATATTTGAAATAACTAGCAATGCATGACGTGCGTTGCACATAAATAAATTTAAATAATATTTTTTTTATAAAAGTGAATTATATTTAAAATTAAATTAAATAATAAATTACAAGTTGAATAATTAATTTTTATTTTAATTATCGCTAAATATAATTATTACTTTATTTTACAAGTTTTTGAGTACTTAATTTGTCATTTATTTAGGAATCTTTTTTTATTTTGTTAATTAAATTGGTTAGATCATTTATAATATTATTATATTATTGCATATCAAAAAATAAAATATAACATATATTTGACCATGAAATTCAATCTGGTAACTACATGTATATAATAATTTAATATACATGACTTTATTTTTTCATATTACTAATAAATGAGTTCAAAAAAATTTAACAGTGCTTATAAAAAAGTACAAAATAAGTTGAAAATCAAATATGAGTAAAAAAATAAAAATTAAATAAAAATATATACGTGGTTATAATTAATTTATCATAATAATTAGGAAATAAAATTAAAAATTAAATTTTTTTTGCAAACACTGATATTTATAAATAGTATATATATAATTGAACGTTTCTTATCAATAAATAAATAAGAATAGGAAAGCACAATTGGTAATTGGGTCTGTCGTGCAGAAAAGAGTACAAATGCAATAAACTTGGGTATTGTACTTCCTTCGGTATCAAAGTCAAATCAGTGAGTCCAATTCAATCGCCAACTGAAACCATGATCAGTAGCTTTCAACCCCAAAGTTTGGATTGCATCTTTTATTCTCCAAAACTCTTGTTAATCCAACATGGCTTCTGGCAAACTTACTACCATCTTGACTCCAGTCCATCCCTGTCCCCTAGCAACTTCAAGGACTCCATCAATGTTCAAATATCAAAGGCAATACCTGCAGTTTAACAAATCAAAAGCAGTACTCCGAAGAACAAAAAAAATGGAGAAAAGAACTACAAAACATTTGCACATAAAAGGGAGGACCAGTTTTTGTCATTATCTAGGCCGTCGGATAGGAGATTGAGAGCCACATGTCATCATCTACATTCCCATTGAAGATCAACAAATTGTAAGCATTGAAGCAACCTTGACCATGGCTGGCATAAGGACCTGTGGAACAAAGCATTAGAATTTGGGTTGGCAAAAATTTAAACATCAAATCCTGTTAGAACCAGTGTTGTCTCTAAAGCTATTTTCAGGGATGGTGTTGTAAAACCTCCTGAATTTCCTTTAGCACAAAATATTGTGTTAAGAAATGTTATACATGAGAAACGATGCATCTCTAATAATGACTATAAGGGATAACAAAACTGAAAGATTTTAGGCAAAAAAATTCTCCTGTAAGTGCCTTCTCAAACAGGATACTGCAATTTGATCATTCTTTCACAAAAAACAAAAACAAAAAACGAAACTCACTTATAATGGTTGTTTAAGATTTATCAGTTCTAACCTCGTAGAACTGAATCTCAAACAAAAAATTCAAAGGGAAAAAGAAAGATGCAACAGAAATTAATCAAGAGATATAAAATTTTATGCCATTTTCTGTCCATGCTCAAAAAACCAGGGAACCCGGTAACACTAGTTCGATTGAAAAAAAAACTCTTCTATTCCTCATCGTCTTTCTCAACCAAAATCCTCTTGCAGGCCTCATAGCACATGAATGAAATCCCAGCGGCAGGCACCAACTTCATGCAGCTGGGGCCAAGGCCTTTATACAACCCTTGGATCCCTTCCTGTTCAAGTATGCTCGTGAGAGCATGAAGCACATTCTTGTACACTCGTCTTCCACTAAGAGCCCCGACCTGCATGTGCTTGCGAGCCACCTCAAGCGGGAACGTTGCACTACTTGATATAGCACCGGCCGTGGATCCAATCAATAGTGTTTCTATGTTGCCAATCTTCTCTTGCTTGAAAATTTTTCGATAGGCCTTCCTTAACGTGTCATATGCAAAGTAATTTGTGGCGGAATATGGTATCACACCAATTAGACTAGGTGTGAGACCCCGGTACAGCTCTCCAGGTCCTCCCTCCCGCAATATTTTAATAAACGCATCAAACAAACCATCATAAACTCCTCTCTGCATATTCAACAAAATCAAACCAATTATAGATAGTGGTTATACATCTAAACAACGATTTCTAGTACGAAAACTAAACTGCATTGCCACTTGTGCCTAGTTTACTGTTTACCTCTACTGTTAAACGAGTCTTAAGTAGCTCAAGTGGATATGTCACCAACGTCGAGCTGATTCCAGCACATGCCCCTGCAAAAAGTGATGCAGGTATAGGAAGTTTTGGCTGTTCCCCAGGTTTAGGTGACAAGTTCTTGTTGACTGTATCATAAGCAGCTAGCTGCAGAGTAAAACTAAAAAATCTCAGCAAAGATTCCAGAAAAATGTAATGTCAGAATAGAATTAGATACGTAAATGTGAAATTCAAAGCATAACTTCACTCTTTGCTGAACTTGATTTATGCATCTATTTTAGTCAGAAGTTTTAAGCATGAAGTACAATGGGATTGGCCCTTTGGCATTGATTTTATTTGATGTCAATCCATGGAATACACAGGTCATTCCACACAAACATGGAGTAAAGAGTACAAGGCAACCTAATGATATATGTACGCATTTGGTGAGGCAGGGATTACTACTTATTGAATGCTTTGGGCACCAAGAGACTTACATAAGACCCACACATAACCCCCAACTCCCACCACTATCCCACTTTAGGCCATCATAATAGTCAAACCTGAGAGTGGTCCAAATAATAAATCAAAAGGCAATTGGAACGAGAGGATGGGAATTATGTTCAACATATCATAAAAGTTCTACTGTGCAAAGCTGATTATTTTTCCATAAAGCCAAAAAAAAAAAAAAACAGCACATGAACTCAAAAGAATAGAAAGATGAAAAATGTTTGATCCGATGCAAAACTACTGGGGCATTCTTCACACTCTGCAAGCTCAAAGAATGCATCCACTTGAGAAACCAGAAAACATGTTTTGCTCCAACGTGCTTAGAAGGCAAAAAAAAAACCATGGTTTCAGCAAAGAAAAAGAGGAGACAAAGCATCATTCAGTAAGCAGTTTGGAATCATGTGGAATATTACTCAGAACACAACATGGCATGTCCAATATGAGGGAATTCATTTCAAGGACATAAGCTGAACCCAACTAGATATGGGCTGAAGAAATAGTGGAAAATCTAGAGTCTTATAAACAAATCTTGAGAGACCTTTTGGGTAGTCCTCCAAACAATTGACACCATCTCCCCCCCCCCCCAAAAAAAAAAAAAACGAGACACTGGTGGTCAAGCACAGTAGCCAATAGAATTGAAAAAGGTCAAATGTACCAGTGCTAGTCAAAATATTCAATGGCATTTGGAAGGATAGATATAAGATCACTATACTGTATCAGCAATAACCAAATAACTAGAAAAAAAATTAAAAAAATAAAGGAACTCCAAAGCTACTCTGCTAGCAAGTTGGAGTAAACCAACAACGATTGCCAGAAGCATCACACTGGAGATAATAAAAGAATGGCTCTGTAGTAGCCTTTCTTTGGAACACTGAGCTCGACAAAATTCATTACAACAGAAGATCAAACAAAGGTCCACAGGTTTAACCTTTTCTGTTGTCACTATGAACCACAAGATCACATAACAGTTTAAGTGCTCAAACATTTTTTCAGACTACTTAGTCTACAGTGGAAAAGCCGTACCAGATATAGGAAAAGAAGATTCAGTAATCTATCTCCAGAAAACTAATTAGAAAGCCCAATGTGTGCATGTGGAACATACAGGCACTAATTCTTCAACTGAAACTAAAATATGATCAAGGCAAAACTGAAACAAAAACTAGGGATTTTGTCCAAACCGTCAGAACTCAAGCAATTCAGTCAAAGAACCAAAAAGCATAATGACAACAGTCAAAGAAAAGCAGCCACATGAAGAAATTGGGTAGCAGAAACCAGTAAAGCTGCCGTTGACCTCATCGTCAAGCCATCAATTTGATGCTTAAGCAAAACAAGTTCATCTCCGTAGATTCTAAAATGGAACTAAACAAGTGTTAAGTGGCAAAAAATTCCCATCTAAATTCTCGAATTAACTGAACAGCTAAACCAGCATATCCTACTTTACCAAGCAACCATATACAATTGCAATAGGCAAAAACAATAAAACCCACTAAATGATCGAAATCAAACTAAAAACAGAAGACATCAATTTTACCTCTATGGCTTTGCTTGGCGCAACCCGAATCACATTAACAAAATTGCCCCTAAATAATCCTTTCCACCCATCAGTCTTCATGATATCATGGAACACCTCAGTAGTAGAATGCCCACTACTTCCCACCATCAAATGTGTCCTAATTGTCTCCAATGGAGCAACAGCAGTTCTAGAAACTGCACCAGCAATCGCTCCACTTATCAACCTCCTCAACGAAGGGTTTCCAATCTTCACCTTCAATTTAAGCCCACCTTTCTTCTTCTTCTTCACACTCCCTTCCTCTTCTGGAACACCCACAAATTTAAAACCCTCTGGCGATGACACATACTTCACAAACAAATCAGAGTATGGAAGCTTCAAGCCACCATTATCGTCTCTTGAATCGGGCGAATTTGGTGAAACTCCAAAACCCATGTTGCCCATTTGACCCACACTAGCAAATAAGCCACCAGGGTGGAAATTTCCATCTTGGAGACTCCATTGAAGCCTCAATTGAGAGTCGGAGAAAAAACCATCTTTTCTGCCCTCCAAAACTTGCGTTTCTCTTCTACCCATTACTCGAATCCTCAGGAAAAAAGCTTCGTATAAGGATTCAGGAAATACCCCCAATGCAGTAAATCATGTAACCAAGCAATTTGGTATAGGGAAAGAAGGACGATATTCCATTTTGGCCAAATGGGTATTAGAAAAATGCATTGTGGGGCTGAGGATGAGCAGTATTGAGATTATGAGTATATGAAATTTTATTCGGGTTCTGAGTAGAGAGAGAGAGAGAGAGAGGCGGTGAAAACTAGAGGTTTCTTCAGGAAGAAAGCGAGAAACAGGTGGGACTCTGTTCTCGCCCTCAGCCCCAGAAAAAATAGCAAATAGAGCTGAAAACGAATCTGACGGCTTTTCCTTCCGGAATCTGAAGGTATTTTGTACGTGGCATGTAAGTTTTTGTTACCGACAAAATCCAATAACACTAATTAAAAAATAAAAAATAAAAAATAAAAAATAAAAAAATAAAATGATTAAAAAGTAAAAAAGTAGATAAAATATCACAGTAAAAAAGAAAAATAAAAAAAATAAAAAAATAGATGAATTACCTTTCCTTTCGACCCACCAAAATTCAAAATATATCTAAACTTAAACTCATATACCAATGAGTGGAATTATATTATGCATTAACATTGTGTGTGTTTATATATTAGTGTGTGTATTTTTTTATTTTTTATTTTAAAATAAAAATCAAATAAAAAATAGATGTATTTTTATGTGATTTATATTTGTTAAAACACATGACGCATATATTATAGTGACATGGTGTATAATATATACACTAATCTCATATGTATGTATAAAATAGGAAATTATGTATGTATATTATTTTCATTCTTTTATTTGTCTTCAATATTAAACACACAAAAATTAATCATTTATATTTTTCATCTATTATACTTTCATTGTTTTTGGAGGACATCCTTCCTACCAACCAAAGTTATTGTTATTGATATATAATTTAAGGATATAATTTAAAGATTTAATGTATTGTAAGAGCATCTCCAACTATAACTCAAATTTTTACTCAAATTCAAATTAATATTTGAGTAAAATTTAATTTGATACAAATGACTCCAATGGACAAATTCATATTTAAAGAGGAGAAACCCAAATTTGAAAGAGAATAAAGATGACCATTAGATCTTTACAAGGGAATACAATCTCACCATTAAAGATTTGGGTAAAGATTTGAATCTCCTTTGATTTTGTATAAGTTTGGGTCAAATATTTTAGCAATTTTTTTTAGTTTTTTTTACTCAAATTTAAATTTGAGTCTAAATTTGAGTTAGAGTTACAAATGCTCTGAAATATTAGATTAATATTAGGGTCAGACCCATTGACAATTCAATGTGCATAATTATTAAGTCCCCAAATTTATCTCAATAACATTGCTGGTCTCATATTTACCTCCCCTATTATGAATTTTATTTTTCAATTGTCTCATAATTTTTTAATTATCATAAACTTTTTTAAATTATATATTTTTGTTTTAGTCAATCATTTCTATTATGATTAACCAATTAGCTATTTCATAGGTTGAGTAATTTTAATAGGAAAAATTAAGGGTTAAATACAAAATTCCCCATTTAATTTTGGCTAGCCCTTTAATCTCAACAAATAACATCCTCTAAGTTTGAATATTTTGTAATTAACTCCAACAATTGATTTTAAATCATAAAAAATGACATAAATTAAACCTGAGAAATTCATGTGATCTCTATTTTGTTGAAAAGACACAATTACTCCCGAAAGGAGTGTGTATATGTGTATGTGTGTGTGTGTGTGTTAGTGTTGGGTGGAGGTTCAACCGAAGGTGAAGGCAAAAATGGTATTGTGCAGTATGTTGACTTCTTGACTTTTCATTTCCTTATTTTTAGGAATAGAATTAGTATCTCAAAAAAAAAATAATAATAATATACAAGATGAATGGTGTAGTGGTACTTTCTTATTCTAACCAAAGTTATCAAATCGCGTATTAGAAGACGTATTATTTTTCAGAAATAGTGTATCGTATTGTATCATGTATCATAAGATACAGATAATTTTAAATAATTATTAATAATATATATATATATATATATATATATATTAGTAAAAAAGTCATACACTTATAATAATATAGCATTTCATTAATATTCCACCAACTATTCAAGTTCACAACATAGTTCAATAATATCAAAATATAAAGATGTCTAATTTAAACTTTTAACAGTAATTGCTTGAACAAATATTAATATTAATTAGGAATTTTGAATTCAATTAAATAATATTAACAACAT
>CM042198.1:14238653-14269225 GCA_023539305.1 Ilex asprella | reverse complement strand
ATTTGTAAAAAAGTCCTAGACTTATAATAATATAGCATTTCATTAATATTCCACCAACTATTCAAGTTCACAACATAGTTCAATAATATCAAAATATAAAGATGTCTAATTTAAACTTTTAACAGTAATTGCTTGAACAAATATTAATATTAATTAGGAATTTTGAATTCAATTAAATAATATTAACAACATACTTTATTTTGTTTTAAAACATAATCACCGAAATGACGTTGTTTCATTGGGTAGTAATTTAAAAATAAGTCCTGAGGTGAAACTAGTGTTTTAAAACCCGGCCCGGCCCGTCGGGTCAACCCAGCGAATCGGTGAACTGGCCCCCTAACCGGGCCGGGTCTAACAAAAGACCGTTTACGCAAGGAACCCGTTGTAAAACCGGTGAACCGGTAAAAAACCAGCAAACCCGTAAGAATCGAACGAATTTACCAAACTGGACGATTTAAATTCATTTGTACAAGTCTGAGTTTTTTTTTTAATCCTTTGGCCATTTTGTGTATTTTTCCCTTTTGTTTTGCGCCTTTTGTCCTAAATCGATCCACCTCCACCAAACCAGACTAAACACCACCGAGAGCGACTGAAGCACAACCTCAACCTCCACCACCAACGACTGAGCTCAGCCTCCACCACCAATGAATGACTCCAGTCCAGCCTCCACCAGCGAGTAACAGGAAGCAACGATCAATAGGTAGCATTGATTCAGCGGGGTTCATTTTTTGATTTTCCCTAATCGATTTTCTAGACCAGACAATAGCGATAAGCACAGCCTCCACCACCAACTGAGTCCAGCTTTCAGGAATCCAGTCCATTCACGTCGACTCCAGTCCAATCCATCGATAGCGAGTTTCCCTCTCTCCCCCCCTTTTTTTCTGTCTTTTTTGCGCTTCAATCCACCATTTATAGCAGAGAGTAGAGGTCAATTGCTTGGAGCTTTCTTTAATCTTCCATCTAAAAAATGAGATTTTGCTAGGAATTGATTGAACCGAAATCCAAATGTTTTGTTTTCTAATTGAGTTGCTTTTATTTAGCCGAGATTTTTCCTATTATTTATATCAATATTCTATATAAATGGTGAATTTCCAATTTGCCACTTGCCTAGTCACATTGTAACCAGTAATTTGTTGAAAATGATGCTAGGGTTTTATATAGACATGAATTGGGCAATTCATCATTTTCTGATTGTGTATAGTTCATGACAATTCATCATTTCTATTGTATTTATTGTCTTGTATCTTAGACTGTTAATTTATAATTTAAAGTTTAAAGTTAGTGTGTTGTGTTGTGGGGTTTAATTACTTCTGGCCTTTTGGTTTTCGATGTCATATCAGAATGTCTTCATCCGGAACACCAATTGAGTCTCAATCTACACCAACTAGCTCGAAATGAGGAGTGTAAGGAGGGAGGTGTAGGCAATGCAACAACAAGTAATGCTGAAAATTTCAATTATCCTGGAGTTGAGAATCCTCCTAAGTTTGGCTATGCTCATGTGCTTTGTTTTGTTTTCATGTGTCTTGCTTATTACAGTTTGAGTTTGAAGTTTGAACTTTGAATTTTGAAGAGTGCAAATTACATGGATCATGCTTAGATTGATACATTGTCGAAGAGTTGGACTTAAACTTGGAGTCTTGAACTTCAATAGAGGTATTTTTTTCTATTTAACTTTACAAGTTGTATTGAGAATTGAATACATTGAAATTAGATACATGTTTGATAATTTTTCTCTACTTAACTTTACATGTTTGATGTTATTTTTATAATTATTGTGATATTTTAGCCTATTTATTATTATTTTTAATTTTTTATTATATTACCGATTCGACCAGTGAGCCAACGGTTGAACTAATGACCCATTGACCCTGTCCCTCCACCGGTTTGATGTCCGGGCCGGGTTTTAAAACACTGGGTGAAACGAATTCATTTTAACCCCAAAAAATCAAAAAATAAATAAAAAAATAGAATTTTCACGTATCGTATGTATTAGATCATATCGTGTATCGTACGACGATATAGTGAAAAAATAATATAAAGATACAATACGCATTATTTTTTAGGTGTATCGTGACGTATCATATGATACGTATCACGTATTGTACGATCCTAATAACTATCATTCTAACCACTGTTATCAGTTAATTTAATTTACTTAAAACTTAAAAAAGAGAAATTACAACATTTAAAATCATAGAGAGCTTGCATAGTTTGAGGGGCAACTTATATTTAACCCAAAAATTAATTGAACTAAATTACGTTGTTAAAGGTATAAAATTCCATTGGGACAAGTAAAATAAAAATTATAAATGTAGCAAGAATATTTATGAGATTTATCCTTCGTTATTTTTTTGTTGCCCCTGATTGCGCTGTCCTCTCGGTTTGGTGGGGTGGCTATAGTTAGGCTTGGGCCTCTGTGTCCTATGTTACTAATCAGTATGGTGGTAAATCCATCTATTAAGGTAGGTTTTAGGTGCTCCAATTAATCCTGGGTTTGAACTAAAACTTTGGATTTGGAGTGTGAATTCCTACCAACATTTTTTGTTCACATTCGGGGACTTTTTAGGTGTTAGGTTCAACCTGAACACTTTTTTTTTTACAATCATCATCTCATTTTTATGTTATTACCACTATCATCATCACTCACCACTGTCACCAACATTTGCCACCCCCCTTCACCACCACCACCACCACTCACCATTATTTGTCGCCGCAACCACTGCTCAGCTCCACCACCACCACTCACTAGGGCTAGCACCAGATTGGATTTTGGTTTGTCTAAATCCAAATCTAATAAAAAATTTGAGTTTTAAATGCAATCCATTTACCTTATGGATTTCAAAATTTTAATCCATATCCACACTTGTTAATAATCCGATATCTAATCCGATTATCTGACCCGATTTAAATATTTGAATCCCAACAAAATTTCATACAAAATTAATAATTGTACCAAATTTAAGTTAAGTTTCAACCTAATTTATTCAAACAATCATTCTATTTAATTTCATGTCAATCTCATTAATAATCTAAGAATATACAATAATTTATCTCAATTTAATATGTATGTACCGCCACTATCACCCATCATCGATGCCCACCACGCACCATTCAAAATAGTGAAAAATTAGTGAATCCAAAAATATTAAAAAAATATAAACAATAAATTTTAATATAATAAAACTCATAATTTACATTTCAGAAAATAGTAAACTTTAAAATAATGAAACTCTTAAATCATAAATTTTTTCACAAACAATAAACTTTAATAGAATAAAATTTCTAGTTCAGTGTACAAAATTTTCACAAATATTGAACTACAAAAATATTTAAAATTTTAATTGAGAAACATATAACAAAAATAACAAAATCAAAAAAATATTGAAAAAAACATAAACAATAAACCCCCAAAATAATAAATTTTAGTAGAATGAAACTTCTAATTTACTGTGAACTCAAATACTATAAACTAAACATAGTGAACAATCACCATCGTCGCCAACTATCACCACAAAAAATAGTAAAAAGCTAGGGAACTCAAAAACATTAAAAAAATATAAATAGTGAACTACAAAATAAAATAAAACCCTTAGTTCACAAAATTTTCATAAATAATGAACTTTAAAAAATGAAACTTCTAGTTCATTGTCTAAAAAATTCCCAAACAGTGAACTACAAAATTATTAAAAATTTAAATTGAAATATAAATATACAAAATAGTGAATTCAAAAATATTAAAAAACTATATAAATAGTGAACTCAAAAAGTGGTGAATTTAAATAAAATGGAACTCTTGGTTCAAAAAAATTTCACAAACAATGAACTTTAATAGAATAAACTTATAATTCACCGTCCAAAATTTTCACAAATAACAAATTTTAATAGAATGAACCTCCTTGTTCATTGTTCAAAATTTGAAACAGTGAATTTCATCTAATTTGATGTATCAGAGAAAATCTGACTAACAAATTTATCTATATCCTACACTTTGCTTTAATAAGTTTTAAGTTTTTAAAATTATTTTGTGTTAATTTATCTATATTAATAAAATTTTAATTTTTATTAATATGTAACATAAATTTATCTGTATTATAAACTTAATTTTCAATGATATTTTAGTTGAATTTATCAATTTTAATAAAACTTTAATTTTCATTGTATGTCACATGAATTTATCTTTATTATAGATTTTGTTTCCCATGATTCTTTTGTTTTTAATTCATCTATTTTAATAAATCTTAGATTTTAAAAATTATTTTCAGTCAATTTATCTGTTTTAGTAAAACTTTGATTTTCGTTATTGTTTTAATTTGTCTTTTTTTTTAATCTTTTTTATCTGTTTTTAAAATATATTTTAAATCTATATGTTTGATCTATTTTGAACTGTCTAACCATATTTTATCTGTGGGTAATGTTTTTGATTTGTTTGGGCTTAAAGTTTTAAAAGGCATCGCGGGCTTTATGAAAATAAAAAAATGAAATAGCTGTTATTGCTCTATTTTTTATGGGTAATAAAAAATCTATAATATAAAACAAGATAGATTTCAATAAATCTATTCGATGATTTCAAATAGACTAATCCAACAACCATTAGCATCTCTCTCAATACCTTCTCTCCTCACTCTGTCTTTGAGATCTTCACTCTCATACCTTTAGATACGGGTTACCCCTAGTTTGTTATAACATTAGTCTAGGCGTTGATTTTTATTGGTGGATAATGTCTTTGATTTGTTTATGTTTAAAGTTTTAAAAGACATCACAGACTTGATGAAAATAGACAATGAAATAGCTCTTATTGTATTTGTCCAATTTCATGACTTTAAAGACAGTGAAATAGACTTGTAGTGAAAAATGTTCTTCCGACACTAAAATAAGTCTCAGTTTAACTGTTTAGGTTTAAAGTCAAAAAAATATGCTATTGGCTTAACGAGAATGAACATTATTGATAATGCACAAAATTGTCTTGTATAAGATCAACAGTTAAATATGTCAACGAGTGTGATTAATGAGCAATTAAAAAATAATTAATGGCAATTAAGAGTAAAACATTAAATAATAGATCAATACAGAGATTTATAGTGGTTTGGTTCGAGTGACCTACGTCCACTCTCGAGAACGACAATGTTGGCATGTGGTATTTTATTGATGAGTTACGTCGCCGGGAGAATAACTCTAACGAGTGTTACAATGCTTTGGGTGAGATAGAGAGAGTCAGAGCAATATGTATAAGAGTCTGTGTGTGAGGGTTTTTGGGAGCGTGCCCTCAATGTTGAGAGAGATTACATTATATAGTTAAGGTAAGAAGGTGACGTGAGGGAGAGGTCTTCCACCATTTTAGTAAGTGTAGTTATGGTAGGATGTGATTTCCGTATCCCGTCATTCTCTCCCTCGTGCTTCTATTCAGTTGGAGGAGGATTCTTAGCTGGATTGACCTTGGTCTTGTCATTGGACTTGCCTTGAGCAGACTTGGACTTGTATTGGAGTCAAGTGGCGAAGGAGAGGACCAAGGGGCAAGTCAACGCCCACTTGGCACCCACTTGGAGGAAGAGGTATGGACGACGGCCACTTGGGCCTTGGGCGACGCTCCTTGGACCTTGGCACAGGCCTTTTGGTTCCTTTGACTTCCTTTGGACTTGCATCTGATGGGTAAACCCAATTTTGAATTTGGCTTCCTTTCGGGCTTTATCGGTTTATTTACATTGGGCTTGACCCAGTTAATTTCGGGATCATCATTTGCCCCTATGCCCGGAGCCTCTGACTTTTTTGCGAGAGGAAGGGGTCGTGGGCATGCGCTTCATCTTCATTGGAGTGAGTTAAAATTTTCTTGCATTTCATTGTCTTCATAACTCCGCTATATTTATCGGTCTCGAATTTTTTTTTTATCCTGGGTGCCACTTTTTTTTTTCTTACTTCCTTGGTTTGGCCTGGGGGCCACTTTTTTTTCCTTCTTTGGTTTGGCCTGGGTGCCACTTTCTTTTTTCTTTCTTCATTCTTTATTTGGGCGCCTCCCCTTCCTCTTTTTTTTTCTTTGGCTTCCTTTGGGCGCCGCCCCCTTCATGCTCTTTTTTTTGTTGGTTTCTTCCTTGGGCGTTGCCCTCTTCTTTTTCTCTCTTTTTTTTTCTCTGGCTGCCTTTGGGCGCCTCTCCCTTTAGGCTTTTCTCTTTTTTTTTTCTCTTCTTTGCTTGGGCACTGCCCCTTCCTCTTTTTTTTTTGTTGCTTCTTCGTCTATAAATAAAGATTACTGTTCAGGCATTCTCCATTATCTTCTCATTATTCATTTCTGGAAGTTCAATTCAAAGGCTGTCCTCCCAAACTTCTCTGAGAGGTTTCTTAGTCTAACTTCTTCAAGAAGCTGTTCAAGAAACTTACCTAAGAAGCTTCAACAAGGCTTCTTCAGGAAGCCATTCTTCCCTTATAAATAGGGTCTTCAACTCTTCACTGTTCACCTCCATTTCTTTTCCCATTTCCATTTCTCTCTTCTTCTAGATCAAAGCACAAACACATAGATGAGGACTAGGGGTTCGAAGGATGGAGGTGGCAAGGCAAGAAGAGGCGTGCCCAAGGGGCCTTCCTAGGTGGCGTCCGAGGGGTTGTCATAGGGGCACTGGGTCTTGGCGAGGAGCAGCGACGAGAAGGCGAGGCAAGAGGAGGCAACACCCAAGGGACCAGCCCCCGCGGCGCCCAAGGGGCCAGTCCAGTTGACGCTGGTGGTGGCTGTTCAGAGGGTGACGCCTATGGGGGCAGTCCAGGCGACGCCCATGGCCAAACGGGCCATGCCCGTGCTTTGGGTGGATCTGGGAGTGACAGAGGCAGAGGAAACCATGGGTTTAGCAAGGAATAGGGAGCAGAAGAAGCATTGAAGACTCCTTTGGGCGGCGCCATGGTCTTGGGTGATCCTCCTTCGGGCTTTTGTCACTTGGGTACTCCTAGCATTGGTCTCGGTGTGGCTTTAGAGGCTAGTGAGAGACCCTTTGTAATTGTTAGTTCGAGATTAGGGACGAGCAGGGGATCTTTACTTAGTCCTCTTGGTACATCAAGAGGGACCCAAGGTGCACATGAGCAACAGAGTTGATTTTCAAAAGAGTCAGAGAGCGCCCGTCGTGGATTGGAAGGCGACACATGCGAATCCTGGAAGCGATTGATTACCGATTTGGGTAAGACTAGCTCTCAACATATGTTTCGGTATTCTTTTCTCCTTTGTCGACACAATTACTTTTTCTAGCAATGGTCTAAACTTATTTTTTTTCTGGTATTCATTCAGGCGAGAGGAAGACTGTTGGGGACCCTATCAAAAGACTAGGTGCTAGAGGAGGCGATCGTTATAAGGGAGCTTTTATACTTAGCTTATTTGAGCATGATGAGGATATCTCTGACATAGTTACCCAGTATCGTATTCTACCTTCTATGACGTGCCGTCGTTCTGAGGCCGACGAGTCTGTGTGCTGTGGTTCTTCGGGCGAGATGGTTGTTTATGAGGGCGGGTTGGAGGTAGGCCTTCGGTTTCCTATCCTGGGCTTATATGTTGGGTCCTCGGGCACTTGTCTCTGGTTCTAGGGAGGCTGGCCCCTAATGGTTAGAGGGTGCTCTTTGTATTTTTCGCACTGTGGCGGTTGGTGCATAATTCTACTGTTTTCCCGCCGTTCGAAGAATTTTTTGCCACTTATATGCTTCTTGAGAACCCCGCCCTCCACCAGGCGTGGTATCACTTTGGCCTGAGATCGGACAAGTTTATTAATGGGCTCACCTCCAATCTTCACAAGTGGAAGCAAAAATTCTTTTTTGCTAGAGGCAAGTGGTCTTCTGAATCTGATCGTGATGTGGTGCCTACTCAATGGGAAACAGTCCCGAATACTAAGCTGGGTGAGGGTCTTACCTTCAACTTTTGTCTTAATTATCATGTATATGTTCTTCATAGCACAACTGTCTTTTTGCAGCCTCACCAACTCTATCTCGGATTCAAGATAGGTTGCTCAAGATGGTTCACACTAATCTAATAACGGACGCCTCAGAGATTATGCGGGAGGCTGGTATCTCCTCGGCTCTCTCAAAGAAGAAGAAAAAAGGTATTTGATCCCTTAGTTGTCTTCTTAAGAATGTAACATAATAGGCTCTAACTTACATCGGCTCTGCAGGTCCTCCCATTGATAGGTCTATAGTGGATGAGGTCTTTACTTCCAAGGTGGCGCCCATTCCCCTTCTTCCTTCGAAGAGGGCGAAGTCTAGTGTCCCCAATTCTTCTTAGTCGGGGCCTGCTGGTCAAGCTGGTCCCTTAGAGGCTGAGCTTAGTGATGTTTCACCTTCTTCTCTGATCGAAGTCTCTTCCCCTCTGAGAGATTGTTCTAGCACTGCAGCGAGGGCTAAGGTCCCGTCGCCATTTTCTGACAGGATTGTAGACCTGCCAAGCTACCCCACCTTGGATGTTCCTCTAGTGTCTATGCTACGATATTTGAGTTTGGAAAAAGGGAGACTCTATTACTTTGTGAGTGGTGTTGAAGCTCAAGAGGTTGCATATCGGGGTTCAGAGGGCATGGTCAATGCCGTTGTTGAGGGCTTTGCTTTGGTATGCCCTTCCTTCTAGCTTCGTTCCTGACTTTCTTAGTATTTTTTTTTCGAATGTCCATATATGCCTGCTACCTTACCCGACCTCTTTAGTAATATCTTGAAGGTTGGGGAGACAGTTAGTGGTTAGGCAAAGGAGAGACAGACTTGTGAGACTGCTGATGAGAAGCTTATGTTTGAGTGGCAGACACAAGAGGATACCGCTGAAGAGTTGAGGCAAGCACAAAAGAAGATTGCTTAACTTGAGGTTGACCTTGGCGTAGCACTTGAGAGAGCTGCTAGGGCAGAGGCTCAAAGGGATGTTGTTAAGAAGGCTAGGGTCAGTGCCTTCGTTGATGGCTACGAGGAGCTCAGGAGGAAGGCCTCTATAGCATTCTCTTACTGTGATCTTTTTGACCTTAAGCCTTATGAGGCCCCTGAGTTTGATGATGAGGACTATGTGAGTGGAGGCAGTGGGAGTCACTAAGAGTGTGGTGCCTTTGTATTTTTTGTTCTGTTGGTATGCTATGTCTTTCTTTTGTAAAGAACTCATGGCTTTGAAATACCACTTTTGTAAGGGTCTCATGACTTTTAAATGGAATACAACTTTTTTGAAGAAAATTGACTAACATAGAAAATTGACCAACAAGGTAAATAACCTAGACAATGGACACCAATTCATGACTTACTGCCCCTAGCTACTGATAGTATTTCTTTAGGTGTTCTGCATTTCATGTGTGGGCCAAATTTTTTCCTCCAAAATCCCAGATTCTATAGGTACCCGGCCTTACGACCTTCGTGACATTATAGGGTCCTTCCTAATTGGGTCCCAATTTCCCTTCTTGGGAGTCTTTGGTGGAAAGGATAACATTCTTGAGGACCAGGTCCCCGGGTAAGAAGGCACGAGGCTTCACCCTCGAGTTTAGTACTTGGTCATGCGACACTTGTACTCTGCATTCCTGAGCATGACTATCTCTCTCTCTTCCTCCACCAAGTCGAGGTTGATGCAAAGACCTTCTTCATTGCTAGTAGGGTCATGGTGGTGGACCCTAAGGGAGTGTACCCCTATTTTATCGGGTATCACTGTCTCTGTCCCATAGGCTAGAGAGAAA
Organism: Ilex asprella; assembly: GCA_023539305.1. Classification (NCBI taxonomy): domain Eukaryota; kingdom Viridiplantae; phylum Streptophyta; class Magnoliopsida; order Aquifoliales; family Aquifoliaceae; genus Ilex; species Ilex asprella. The sequence goes on along the minus strand of CM042198.1, from coordinate 14,259,575 downwards.
GGGGTCTCACCCGTAGGACTTCTTGGTGTAGTTTGATATGCCTATAGTACTCTTGAAAGTTTGTCTGCCCACTTCCCTTTCGCAGTCTCCAGTTTGGCTTTTATGTTACGGAGTATGATCCTGACAGTGACCTCTGCTTGCCCATTCTCCTATGGATGAGCGGGGTTAGAGTGAGGCTGCTTGATTTGGAGGTTCGCACAAAAAGTGTTGAGGAGTTTGTTGTCAAACTATTTGGCGTTGTCACTCACAATGGCATGCGGTATCCCAAAGTGGCAGACTAGATTCCTCCATATGAAGTCTTTTATCTTCTGGTTTGTGATTCTAGCTAAATGTTCAGCTTCTGCCCACTTAGTGAAGTAGTCGATGACTACGACTACAAACTTGCATTGGCCTCGACTCATAGGAAAAGGACCTAGAATGTCGATCCCCCACATGGAGAAAAGTCATGGACTTTGAATGGTGGTGAGCTCCTCGGGTGGCTGTCTAGGAACGATCGCAAAGCGTTGACATTTATCACATCTTCTGACAAAATCTTTGGCGTCTCAGATAATAATAGGCCAATAATACCCTCTGACTACTTTATGGGCTTATGATCGCCCTCTTGAGTGATTCCCACATATCCCCTCATGACAGACTGCCTCTTCTGGGGTGAGACAACGAAGTAGTGGTAGAGAATAAATTTTCTTGTAGAGGGTGTTCTGTAGGATGACATACCTGGACACTTTCATTCTTATCCTTCTGGCATCCACTGGGTTGTCTGGGAGTGTTCCCTCTTGTAGGTAGGCTCGAATAGGAGTCGTCCAGTTTGACTCCGAGGATGCACAAAGGACCTCATCCTCCTCTGGCTTGGTGATGCTGGGCTCAAATTAATGACCTGTCAGAGCTGGGACCATGAGTATCTTGGCAGAGGCAAACTTGACGAACGTCTGCCATGGCGTTCTCCTCTCAAGGTACATGGTGGATCTCAAATGAGGCAAATTTTGTGAGGAGGTCTTGGACCACCGAGCGGTACTCTTGCATCCTCTCATCCTTTGCTTCGTAGTCCCTCCTCAACTGTTTGACTATGAGCTGAGAGTCACTGTAGGCTGTCAGATTGAGGGCTTCCATCTCTAATGCTAGTCTTAAGCCTGATACGAGGGCCTCATACTCAGCCTGATTATTCGATGCGGCGAAGTGGAGAGAGACTACGTATTTCAACGGAGTGCCATGCAGACCGATCAACACTAGTCCCTTTTCGTCGCCTTCGTTAGTGGAGGACCCATCGACATAGAGTCTCCAAAACGGCATAGTAGGTGATGGAGGCGATGTCTGGAGAGAAGGAAGAGTGGAGAATGATGGAGGTTGAGAAAATGATGCCCAAGGTAGGGTGGGCGGCGCCTAGGACTGAATTTACAACTTTGCCTCCTGTTCTTTCTCTGGGTCGCTGGGTCTTTCTTTAGCGTCTGGTCTTGCCTTCTGTTAGACGGAGTTACTATGGACTGAACAAGTGGATTCAGGGGTGCTGCTACCTCCTCTCATATTGGTGTGGACTCTACTATAAAGTCTACAAGGGTTTGTGCTTTGATGGCAGCCCTCAGCTGATACTGAACATCGAATTCGCTCAACTCTACAACCCACTTAAGCAGTCTGTCGGAGACATCGGGCTTCCCCAAAATTCTTTTCAATGGTTGATCAGTGACAATCACAATGGTGTGGCTTTGAAAGTAGTGTCGGAGGCGCCTAACGGCGGTGACAAGTGCAAGGGCTAACTTTTCAAGTTCTGAGTACCTTAGCTCTGTCCCTCGATAGGCCCTGCTTACATAGTAGTCCAGCTTCTAGATGCCTCCATCCTCCTTGATGAGGACAGAGCTTATGACCGAGGGGGAAGAGGAGAGGTAAAGGTAGAGAATCTCTCCCGGTATAGCATGAGAGAGCAGATGTGGTGTGGCGAGGTAGGCCTTAAGCCTCTGGAAGGCCTCCTCAGCATCTGGGCCCCACTAGAAGGTCTTGTAAAGGATCTTAAAAAATGGTAGGCATTTATCTGCAGATTTAGAGATAAACCTATTAAAGGCGCTACTCTCCCATTGAGGCGCTGAACTTCCTTGGTTGAGGTAGGGGATTTCATCTCCAAAACTACTTTGATTTTATCTGAGTTGGCTTCAATGGCCCTCTTATGGACCATGAAGCCTAGAAACTTCCCTAAGTTGATGCCAAAGGCGTATTTTTCAGGGTTTAACTTCATCTTGTAGGCTTTCTATACGTCAAAGGGTCTCCTGCAAGTGTGATACATGATCTGTCGCTGCAGCACTCTTCATTAACATATCGTCTATATATACCTCCATAGTTTTTCTGATCTGGGCCTTGACCATCTCGTTAACGAGGCGCTGATAAGTGGCTCTGGCATTCTTAAGTCCAAAAGGCATCACCCTATAACAGTAAGTTCCACTGGGAGTGATGAATGAGGTATTCTCCTGAGTTGTAGGGAACATGCTGATTTGGTTGTAACTGGAGTAGACGGTTAGGAAACTCAGGAGTTCGTGTCCAGCAGTGGTATCAATGAGTAGGTCGATACATGGAAGATGATAGCTATCCTTGGGACAGGCCTTGTTGAGCTCTGTGAAATCCACGCAGAGACGCCAATTTTCATTGACTTTTGTCACCATTACCACATTGGATAGCCAATCGAGGTAGGCTATCTCCCTCACTGACCCATTAGTCAGCAGCTTGTCCACTTCATTCTCCACGGCTTTCCCCTTCTCGGTGCTCACACTCTTCAACTTCTGACGGACAGACTCCTATCTGGGGTCAACATTGAGTTGGTGGGAGGCACTTCAGGAACGATGCCTTCTATGTCCTCATGGGATGAAGCAAAGACGTCTATGTTTTGTCTAAGGAAGTCTACCAAGGTAGATGCCTGCTATTGGGAGAGTGAAGAGCCTATGTCCTTTTTGAGAGACTATTGTCGATCATTACGAGTTGAATCTCCTTTGTTGGTTCACCCCTTTCCAAGGCACTGTCATCTCTGGGGTCAAGCACTTTGACTTGGAGAGTCTAGTGTAGTCTCCTACCCCTCATAGAGGCCACATAGCATTCTCTAGCTGAGACCTAGTCCCCTCTTATCTCCATAATCCCAATAAAGGTTGAAAAACGAAGGAGAAGGTGGTAAGTAAAGGGTACTGCTTTTAAGGCATTGAGGGCAGGGCGTCCAAAGATTACATTATAAGCAGAAGATAAGTCAAGTATAAGAAAATTTACCACGATAGTAGAGTTTCTTGGTGCAGTTCCTGCTATGACAGGTAGAGTGATGGATCCCAAAGACTGAACTCTTTCTCCCGAGAAGCCAACGAGGGGAGTCCTGACTGGCTGTAGTCGCTCTCTGTCGAGGTGAAGGCTATTGTAGGCTGTGGTAAACAGGATGTCGGCTGAGCTCCCGTTATCAACCAAGATCCTCCTGACTTGGTAGTTGGCCACCTTTAAGGTCAAGACTAAAGGATCGTCGTGAGGGACCTGAACCTCTTCAAGGTCTCTGTTTGAGAAGGTGATGACCTCCTCCTCCCTATACCGGGGTGTCTTCATTGGGTGAGAGTTATGAGACTTTGCCTATTTGGCTCTACGGACGTACGCCTTCTTGGCAAAGTTGGAGCCACCTTCTCCTCCTATTCTTCATACGATGGTCTGAATCTCACTGAGGGGCTGCTGGCGCTCTCGTTCTTCATGCGGAGGGGTTGGTCCTCGACTAGTCACATACTATCTGAGATGACCTCACTAGATAAGCTCCTCAATCTACTTCTTCAATTAAAAAAGTCGTCAGTGTCATGTCCATGGTCGCGGTGGAAGCGACAATACTTACTAGGGTTCCTGCGTTAGGGGTCAAACTTCATCTTTTCGGGCAAATGGATGGCTGAGTCATCCTATATCTGGAGTAGGATGTGTTCCACTGAGGCATTGAGTGGAGTGAATGATTGTCGGTCTCTGGGGGGCAGTGGCCCAAGACGGTCTTTTACGGGGACCCTTTCGGCTTTCTTTTTCTTATGTTCGATTTTCCTTTGATCTTCTCTGTTGTCTTTCCTTTTTTCCCTCCTCGAGAGGACTCACCCCAACGGGCCTTTGTGATGTCTTCGACGTTCATATACTTCTGCGCCCTGGATAGCAGCTCGGGCATGCTAGAGGGAGGCTTGTTGAGTATGGAGAACATGAAACTAGAGGTGCGGAGGCAAACGATAAAGGAGGCCAAGGCTACCTTGTCATCTGGTTCATCAACCTGAAAAATCTCCTCATTAAAACGGGTAAGGTAGTCTCTGAGACTCTCATCCCTATCCTACTTGACGGTAAGCATGTGGGTCACTGGTTTCTGATGGCGGCGTCCCTCGTTGAAGTGAGAGACAAAGGACTAGCTAAGCTCTGCGAAAGAGCAGATGGAGGAGGGCCTAAGCTTGGAAAACCGTTGGCGAGCGGACCCCTTCAAAGTGGTAGAAAAAACCCTATACATAATCTCCTCAGGCACGTTGTGGAGTTCCATGAGGAATTTGTAGGTGTCCAAGTGGTCGAGGGAGTCCTTGCTGCCGTCAAAGATCTCGATGGAGGGCATCCTGAACTTAGAGGGCAAATGATAATTGACAATATCAACAGTAAAGGGAGTATCAGTACGTCTTACCAGGTAGTCCACAGTCTCGAGCACCTAGGTCTTGATTGCGTTTATGGCGTCACCGAGTTGATTTTGCACCTCTTAGATCTTTTCGTCCCATTAGTAGGGGACATCTTCAATCGAATGGTGGTACTAGCTTTCGTGATCACCTTATTGAATCTCTCTTTCATCCTCATGCGCAAACACGTGCGAAGGGTGAACACGTGAACTCCCTGCGCATTGAGGAGGGACTACTAGAAGGGGAGCTCCCTGGTGAGGTACCGGAGTATTCTAGCGAGGATCCCATGGTGGGGGTAATATGGTGTCCAAAAGGGACAGACAGTGGCTCCTATCTTGTTAAAAGGAGTGAGATTCCTCTCACAGGGTAAGGCACAACGCCTCCCTGGGTGAGCATTAGCTAAATAATCTTTTGGTTCTGTTTCATTTGTAGTTGCATGGTTTGGGGAAGCTGTTGCTGTTGTCCAGCCATTGTAACAGAAGGTTCTGAGGATGCGAAGGGAGGTGGAGCCACCTCCTGGTGTACCGGGTTATTGTCTCCCGGTTGCTGAGACATCGATCGGGTAGTTATTGCCATGGATGAGAGTGAGAAAACTAGTCGTTCCCACAGACGGCGCCAAACTGATGATGCACAAAATTGTCTTGTGCAAGATCAACAGTCAAGTATGTCAACGAGTGTGATTAATGAGCAATTAACAAACAATCAATGACAATTAAGAGTAAAACAGTAAATAATAGATCAATACAAAGATTTATAGTGGTTTGGTTTGGGTGACCTACGTCCACTCTTAGGAATGGCAACGGTGGCCTATGATATTTTATTAATGAGTGACATCGCCGGGAGAATAACTCCGACGAGTGTTACAATGCTTTGAGTGAGATAGAGAGAGGGAGAGCAATATGTATAAGGGTCCATGTGTGAGGGTTTGTGGAGTGTGTCCTCAATGTTGAGAGAGCTTACATTATATAGTTAGGATAAGGCGGTGAGGCGGTGACGTAAGAGAGAGGTCTTCCACCATTTTGGTAAGTGTAGTTGTGGTAGGATATGATCTCCGGATTCCATCATTCTCTTCCTCGTACTCTTATTTAGTCGGAGGAGAACTTTAAGCTGGATTGAGCTTGGTCTTGCCACTGAACTTGTCTTGAGCAGACTTGGACTTGTATTGGAGTCAAGTGGCGAAGGAGAGAATCAAGGGGCAAGCCAACGCCCACTTGGAGCCATATGGGCGGCGCCCACTTGGAGGAGGAGGTATGGACGACGCCCACTTGGGCCTTGGGCGGTGCCCCTCGGACCTTGACGTAGGCCTTTTGGTTCCTTTGACATCCTTTGGACTCGCATCTGATGGGTAAAACCAACTTCGACTTTGGCTTCCTTTCGAGCATTATCAGTTTATTTACATTGGGCTTGACCCAGTTAATTTCGGGCTCATCAAGTATAATGAGAACCCACGATTTTCTGCAACAGAAGATGTTTGTACCAAAAAAGGTTAGCAACGCAGAGGAGTTTGAAACTTCATTAGAGTCAATGACTCTAGTTTGCAAATGAATCTTTGGCCAATGAAGTTCAGAACGTCGCTGTGGATGGCTTGACATCGAAGGCTGATTTTTTTTGGTCGTCACCATGAAATTTTGATTGGTCTAAGAAATGGCCAAGGCTTCCATTAGGGTTGCGAAGAGTCTAAAACTCCAGTGATCTTTGGGTCGTAGTGAATTTTTGGAGTTGGAGATTCCTTAAATCACACAGTGATCTTTTGTAGGGGGCTGTTGCTGATTCTGAGAGGTGGTTGAGGCCGTTGCTGATTCCAGCCGAAGGGTTTAAAACTTGAGATTTTTTGCCAAAATTCTTGGAATTGGAAACTTCAATATTTGTAACTTAGGGGAAACTCGCCATTGCAGCTTTTGTTCTGAGTGCTATGGTTTCTTTTTTTCTTGCATGTGAATACATTTTCACACTGGTGATGTCTTGCCCAGGGTAATCGAAGACTCTATGAAATGTGGTTTGATGAAAGAGTCAAAGACTCTAGCTATTTATAAGAAGATGACCAGGCTTTTGCCGGTTCCCACAGAGGAGTGTAACACTCTTGTAATCTCTTTGCGCGGCACCCAACTCAAGGAGTTGGAAACTCCTACCATTGGTGACTTCGGAGGGGTTTGGGATCAACAAAATTGTTTCAGGTTGCAGTGATTTTGAACCAATATGCCGCAACCAAATACTAGAGAGGTTAAATTAACGAGAGGGAGAAAAAACATATTTTACACCTCCTCTTTTTTCACACGGCTTCTCTCTTTTCTCCACCTGTGTCTAATCTATCTATTTCAAACCGTCCCTTTGTTCAACTTCTTTTCTTTGGATAAAAACGTCCAACCTAATTCATAACTTAGTGTCTTCTCATTGCACCATTTTTAACATGATTACTAAAATCTTTAATTGTTTATATAACCATGATTAATTTGTTGTGCAATGGGTGAAACATGAACAATCTAATTTGAATAAATTAATCGACAGATGTCTAGCACACCATTGATAGCCAACATTAGCCTTATTCTATTGTCATTTTTTGTCGTTTAGCATATATAATTTGGATCTAAATCAGATATTTTTTTCAAGAAAACACATCATGCATTTGACAAGAATTCAAAATAATTGTAAATCTATCATATATATTAGAATTAGAATTAAAAAGTACATATTATTAGCTCTAGCCTTGATGCATAAGAAAAGGAAAGAAACCCTACCTTAATAAGATAATTACTCCTAAGGTATTTTGTGTGATTTCCTGGGCATTAATACCTTCAAGACCTAGCCGGATCTACTATTCTTCCTCCTCTTCTTCCTTCCAAGACTCTCTTAGACTCCTTGGGGTTGAAAATCATGTATAAAAGTCCTAAACCATGCCTTTAAGGTATTTATAGGGTCAAAAACACAAAAAACACTTAAAATTGATCATGACTGACCTCAAAGACACATCTGGGCACACATTTTTGTAGAGTCATTTCTAGAAGCACTTTTTTTTGCGACTAAATGCAAGTGACTTTCTGTCATAAACTTTCAGCTCGATTTTGATCTAGTTAGATGCCGATTCACAAAATATTCATGAAAATACGCTTTTGTAGTTTCTGAAATCTACTTTCCAATGTCACAAGAATTAACTTAATCGGATATTGTAGGAAAAAAATATTGCCAAAATAATAAAATAATATCAAATTCATTCCTACCCGAATTCTCTCCAAAATGAGTTTTGACCCCAGAACACCTCCAAACTTCTAATACACCTCATATCATCTATATATCCCAAGGTTTCTCGATTTCATGGATTCGATGGTAATATTATTCTAACCTAAAAACTTTTAAAAACTTACCTACCTACCTTTCTTAAACTTAAATACATTTGGAACAAAATTTTGACCTGAAAATCAATACAAGTGAAACCCAAACTTCATGACTACTCTTTCAATCATGATTCGAAGTTTCTGCAATCATTTTTCGGTTATCTTAGAAGAAATTTTAAGATAATATTATCTATGTTTATTTATATTATAAGATGTTACATATATATGTGTGAAGCCACCCAACACCGTTGCCTTGCCGCTCATGGTGCCCCTGTCTTGGCCATCGCCTACGCCCTTGCCTTTGGCCACGACGCATAGCTTTTGCTCCTCGCCTCTCTATCCCATATCACGCTTTTCCTTTTGCCCCAAAGGTGTATGAAGAGTCTCTTTAGCCTTCAAAATGAGTGTTTGATACCTTATTTAAAAGGCTAATCAAGGATTTCTTGTTGCCAAAGTAACTCTGTTGCTAAAATGGTTCCTTATTTAATGGATTAATCAATGAGTTATTGTTGCCAAAGTAACTTTGCTACTAAAAGAGTTCTATTGTGAAAAAGACTATTTCTACTGAAATAGTTCTACTGCTAAAAGAGGATAAAGTCAAGTTTCTTAAAAGAAGGGTTTATTTTACTACTCATGTCGGTTGGCCCTCTCAAATGTGTCTACCTCTCATTCATCAAAGTACATTGAGAACTATGATTTCGTTAATTCAGAATGATGGTTATCCTTTCCCACAAAATGGAACATGACACATGAAAATTGTAGTTCTTCACTAAATTGTGGTAGAAGTTCAAATTCAATGGAAAATAGACATTTTTAGGGAAATTTGGTTCCCAAACCGTTGTAGGCTGTTTGATTATGGTAGATCTCGAGAAAACACTTGAATTAAAAAACAAATCGTCTCAAACAAATAACCGAGCATAAAGTTATGATCGTTTACAGTTTTTCCACATTTTATACTTTTCTCATACTCCACTAGCGCCAACAACCAGCCAAGCTCCCAACATTAGGAGCTATAGCCAAGCGCCTAGTAGCTAGGTGATTAACCATCAAAAGTACTATTTTATTATATTTAATGATTGTTTAATTACATATTATTTGTGATTAAATTAGTTAAATTCCTTGATTTTCTAGTTTGATACTTGTTCTAGTTGTTTGGTTTATTTTGCAGGTAAATTGATTGATTTAAATTAATAATGGATAATGCAAGTGAAACAATCACTTGCATGAAGAATCATAATCGATAAGGATTAAAGAGTCAAGATTGAGATAGGAAGATTTGAAGATAAATCAACAATTCAATCCTTATAAGAGTCTAAGTTTGAAGAAAATCCATTTAAAGTTGGATTTGAAAAGTACCATAGAAGATAAGAATTTGAAACATCTTCAGTATTTTGGTCATAACTTTTTGCTCCAATATCTGATTGACCCGATTTTTGTGGGGTTGGGAAGAAGACTCCAAAAGATACAAAAGTGTATTTCATAAAAATTTCGTGATTGAGCCTCTAAATATGTGAAATTTCAGCTCGAAGTCTGGATAGATTTTGTACCCACGAGGCCAAATATTTTATGCATGGGATTTGACCTTACAAGACTTCTGTTTGTTAAAGGGATTTCTTCCAAGCCAACCCTAGATCTCCTACCTATACCTAGGATTTATTGGATTATGAATAGAGATTCTCATCTTAGGATTTTTAATTCTTTTTTCATATTTTTATATTGATTTTAGTTTGTCATGTCTGGCTAGAAGGCTAAGCTAGGGCTCGGAAAAATCTCTTAATAAAGTACGGTACTGTTATTGACTTTGTGCTTAATGATTTATGATATTTTGTTAATTTAACTTCTGATCTTTTAGCAAAATTTTTATTTTGTAAAAATTCTTGAGTTGTTGTGCCATGTACATCGATTGCTTGAATTTTTCTGCGAGTAAATAATTGGTTATTCCATGCTTGAGGTAATTATCATTGTTTCATAAAAATAATATAATTGTTTGATTATTCAGGTTCCTGGATAATCTTTTAATTATAACTTTAGGTTTCTTATTTGATTTGTTACTTGAATTAACCGACATCTGATTCTTGTTTCAAGTTAAGATTTGAGTCTTTAATCAGTATTGTATGAAATTGGGAGGGAGTACCCGATGCTCTAGTATTTATATTATTTTTTTAATTATTTAAATCAATTTTTTCCACTCAACAATTCCCAAAAATAAATTATTTATTTTTAAGTTTGTTTTAGTATTTGTGTGACTGTTTTCTTTTGTTTTCACAATTTCCTATGGTTTGACCTTGGACTTCCGAGTATTATATTACTTCGCGACAACCTGCACTTGGGTGATTAATTCTAAAGTTGTAGCACTAGGTGCCCAGAGCTCGAGCCCGAGCCCGAGCCCTCACCTGCGTCCTCACCCTCACCTGCGCGCCTTCTCGTTAACACCCAAGCCTCGCCCGCGCACCAGCCCGTTCGCCCATTGCCATTCCTCCCTATTGCTAGCGCCTAGGCTCCCTACCATCCTTTGCTCCCCACTTCCTACGCTCTATCGTCCATATTCAGCCTGTTAAAATAGATACCCATGAATTTTTATTGATGTCCTGTCCCCCAAGTTCCATTGGGCTTCGGGCACAGGGGCAAATGATGGACTCGATCCAGACCAAGCCCATAATTATAGATCATGCATAGAAATGTAGACTAGACCCAAACCACGGGTGCGGACCAACAAAGGCCCAATTAAAATTTCAGTTGGGCCAAAGCTTATTTTCTTGAGAAAACCAGTCTCTCACTAGTTCATGTGAGAGTCTTTATCCCAGAGGAAGGAATCCGTAGGGTTCCAGTCATCAGGGGCACATTGCTAGTCTCGTAAGACCACCTTGCTCGTAATGAGGTAGGGCGAATTTCAAGGAATTGCCCCACTGTTACCTCGCCCTTTACGAGGATAGAGCGAGCTTTAAGGAATCACCATGCTCCTTGTTATGAGGATGGTACTTCCGTTAGTGATCCTCAGGGTCAACTTCACTTGCTTATAAATTGTAAGCCTCACCTACACATGGAGGACATCACACACATCTTAACACATTACACATCTCAAGTAATAAGATTCTTTGGCTACTAACATCATTCTCATTGGAGTAGGTCACCCAGACTGAACCACTTAATCTTTGTGTTTGCTTGTGTTGAGCCCTCTTTACTTCATCCTTGATTGATTTTGTATAAACTCACTTTTGTGCATCATCACTTATAGTCCATCCCTTGTCCAATTGGGAAGAATATTTTTGAAAGGGTAGGCTGGTAATTAAAAAAAATTGAATTAGATTGAAGTAGAGAGCAAAAAAGAGCACCTCACTTGTCCTTATTGTCTTAAAAATATCATGCTTGTATTTAGGGGTGTCCGGGCTAGGTGGGCTAGGCTTGCGAATTTTTTTTTGGCCAGGTCTAGGTAGTGTAGGTCTAAGTCCTTACCCAAGTGAGTTATCAGACGGGTTGAGCCAGACTTTGGGTAGGAATAGGCTACCCGCAGCTCGACCTGTGAGCCTATTGGGCGGGTTCAACTTCATTTAAACATATACAACTTCATTTAAAAATAATGAATATTTTTGTAACTTAATATTTGTGTAAATTATATTTTTGAATCAAAAGTAGAGTTAAAATGGATAAAAATAAAATAATGAATAATTTTATTTTTGATTAGGGGATGAACTACATCCAATAGAATGAATACATCCCAACTCATTTATCTGTCATTTACATTTCTCTACTCTTTAAAACTTATATTCTTAATACATGAAAAAGAAAATAATACATTATTTATAGTATCTAAATTTTTAAAACTTCAAATTCTAAGATTAGGAGACTTATTTCAAAGTTTTAAATTTAATGGTCTAAAAGTATAATTTTTTTTCAAATGAAAGGTGGACGGGCTGGGCAGGCTTGATGGGCGAGCTCTTAGGCCGGGTAATGGATTTAGGGCCAAACTCAAGCCATTTTTTAAGTATATTGGGCTTGGGCTTGGGCGGGCCAGCTATTGGGCCTATGAGGCTTTGAGCCAATTTTTTCGGGCCGGATAACTGGACCCGTGGATAACTCGGCCTATGGACACCCCTACTTATATTTATGGGTTTAAAATATCCTGTAGATGTACTTTTGACTAATTTTTTACTTCTTTCTTTCTTTGCAATTTTCATTTTTCTATTCCCTTTTTTCAATAGGAAAGAAAAGAAAACAATTCTCAAGAAATCTTATTTTTCTACTCTAACTGGACAATGTAGTTTTATTCAATAAACGCAATTGCAATATTCCTTTATACCATCTAGGGATGATAGTGGACCAGGAAAAAATGAGAATTCGTCCAAACTCATTTTGTTTGGATTGGGATGGACCATACATAACCCTAAATCTAATTCTGTCTCTCTCTCTCTCACTCTCTAGTCGCTCACTGCCTTCTCTCTCTCCGCCTAACTTCCACCAAGAAGACACCACTAACCAGTTAATGCCTTCTTTCCCTCTCTCCCCTACCTTCTTTCTATGCTTTAATTTGGCTATTGACCAGGTAATACTATCATCTGCTTTAATTTGGCCCCTTTTTTGTAGGAATATTGGTTTTGCTTATACCATTTAAAAAATTTCAAGCTTGGTGAATTCTACTTTGGGTTTTTATTAATCCAAAGTATGGGTTTTTTGGGATTTTGTGGGTGTTCTCAGTTTTGTTATAATTAGGATTTTTTTCATCGTTGTTCAATTAGGTGCAATTTTTAATTAATTATCAACTAGAATGTGCATTTTACCGTAAGTTAAACCTTAAAACACATCTCCTACATTAAAATGAGGTGCAAAGTGGACGCTTGAGAATGAATCCCTCTTTGCCCCTTTTCGTCCTCTTTCTCCTCCTTCCAGAAATTCTTCACAAATCTCCCCTCCCTTGATTTCGTCTACTTTTACTCCACTCTCACCTTTTCCCATGGAACCCACCCACCCAGAATCATTCCCCAGACAAGGGTATTAAATTCCCTAACCCTTTACCCTAGAATACCCCACTCAAAGAGAAGAGCACCTACCTAACTACCTCCAATGAGTTCCCATCTCTACAAGCCACGGTGGATCTGGAAAAAGTTATTAAAGAAGGTTAGCTGGTTACCGAAGATCTCGGCCAAAAGGATCCCCTTGTTCAAAATAATTGATCTACTATTTCCAACCCAAAGGACTTTGTTTCTTCAAAGCTTAATCACCCCTTTGATCGGAGCCAACCTAGACCACAAGACCAAAGTAACCCCAACCCAAGATCCACTTGGAGTCAAATCGTGAAATCTAAAAATGTTCAAGGAACTATAGTTCAAACTCAGGTGATGAAACTCAAATACTATGATCTTAGAAGGGAAAAGGAAAGGGTGGTTGTTCAACCCCCTAGAGAGGTAGGAGAAAAGGGTAGTTTGAAATGGCAACACTGTTTGGTTGGTTATTTCATCGAAAAGAAGCTTCCTTACTCCTCTGTTAATTTCATTGCTCACAGAAATTGGGACAAGCTGGGGCTTCTTGAAGTTCTAGCATATTACAAGGGATTTTATTTTTTTAAGTTCACGAGTGAAGAAGCAAAAAATTCTATGTTTGAAGCTGGGCCTTGGTTATTCTCTGGATGACCCTTGATTTTGAAAAACTAGCATCCAAAGCTTACTCTCTCCAAAGAGGACCACTCCTCTATTCCCTTATGGATTAAGCTTTTCAATGTTCCATTACAATTTTGGATTGATCAGGGTTTAAGCCACATATCCAGCGCGGTTGGGCGTCCTATTCATGTCGACTCCCTCACTTCCTCTAAACGTAGATTGAGCTTTGCTAGAATCTGTGTAGAAGTTAGTGCGTACTCCCAGCTCATTGATTATTTCGACCTAAAATAGAGATCCATGACAATATTGAAAAGTTTGAAATTTCAATTGAATACCAATGGAGGCCAAAATCTTGCCACTCGTGCAAAAACTTTGGCCACTCTGACTCCACTTGTCCTAAGATGACTACTGCTTCTGCTTGAAAACCTAAAAACCTCCCACAAAAGCTTGAAGATTCCAGAAGTGATAAGGGGAAATCCATTATTTTCACAGTGGAGTTTGTTTCTCCTAAACTCCCTACAATGAGTGCTATTCTAGATGTCAATCCCTCAACCTCTACACAAACTCAAGAACAACAAATCACTCAAAATCCCCTAGAGGTTTTGCTTCCACCCCAAATTCAACATGATTCTCAGGTAAACTCTATACTTAAAACTACTTGCTTACTTCCAGCACAACCCTCACTCTATTCTTCAAATGGATTTGAAAGCCTCCAGGTTCAAGAAGGCTAATTGATAGTTGATATCAGCCCTGCAACTAGTAAACAATCCATTAAATCTCATCAATTGAGCACAAAACGAAATGTTACTAAGAAAAAGAAAGGTAAGAAAAAGCCTCCCATTACAGGGAGGCTAAGGATGTTCTGAGCTTTTGAAACTCACTTTTTTTTTTGTTTCCTTTTGTTTAACATTGCTGCTTCCAATATTAGGGGACTAAATGACCCTTTAAAGCAAGTTGAAGTGAAAAAACTCATTTTTGAAAATCATCTAGACATTTTGGGCATTGTTAAGACCAGAGTTAGAAATATTAATAAAGAAGTCATTCAAAGAAATATTTTCAAAAATTGGGCCTTTTTATCAAACTATGATAGCCACCCTCTTGCCATGATCTGGGTTGGATGGAATACTGCTACATTAATTGTCAATATTATTTCCCACATGGACCAAGTGATTCACTGTGAGGTTCTACACAATGATAGTAGGACAAGAGCTATCGTCTCTTTCATTTATGGTGCTAATGATGACTATGAGATAAGAAGACTTTGAGGTGATTTAAGATTTCATTTTAGCTCTTTTAGCTCCCTTTCTTGGTTGCTTGTTGGTGATTTTAATGCCTTAAGAAGTATCCAGGAACATCAAGATCATGACATTAGATGGAATCAATCTATTCAGGACTTTAATGACTTGGTGAATGATGCTGAGCTACTTGAATTGAGGTTTTTTGGAATCCACTTTACTTGGTCTAACAAAAGAGATAGAGAAGATTGCATTGCTAGAAAGCTTGAGAGGACCTTGGGTAGTGATGTTTGGATTCACAATATGGAAAGAATTGTGCTTGAGTTCCTCCCCCTGAAATTTTTGACCATACTCCTAATTTTATAAAAATTAGAAACCCCCCAAAAAGAAGAACAACCCCTTTAAATTCTTCAATTTCCCGGCACAAAGAAAAGATTTTATTCCTACTGTTGTTTCTATCTGGAGTGTAAATTTGCAGGGATCTTATCAATACAAAGTATGCAACAAACTAAGGATGCTAAAAACTACCTTCAAAGCCAAAAACAAAGAAATTGTGGATTTATCCAGCCTAGTGAAAGAGAAGAAAGTAGCTCTTGATCATTGCCAGAGGAAGCTTGACACGAATCCTATAGATTATCTCTCAAGACAAGAGAAAAAAGCTCTTCTTGCAGAATATGCCCAAGCATCCAAACATGAAGAATCCTTCCTCAAACAAAACTCTAGAGTCTTGTGGCTCAAAGAAGGGGATCACAATTATGCTTTTTTCTTAAAATCTATGATCAACAGAAGGAATAGGAAAATAATTTTGTCACTTTATACTTTTGATGGCTTCACAATTGAAGGGGAAGAAGTTATGAGTAACGAGACTATCAACTTCTACAAGAATTTTCTAGGGAAAACTAGAGGCACCAATCCCACTCAAGAAAGGAAATCCTTCTTTGAAAGTTTGGATCTTGGCAAGCTTATTGACCTTCAAGGGATTCATTTGGTTAGGGATATTGAATATGTAGAAATCAAAGAAGTCTTATTTTCCTTCAATGGCATGAAAGCCCCTGGTCCGGATAGTTTTAATGCTCATTTCTTCAATAAGGCTTGGCCCATTATTGGAGATGAAATCACTAAAGATGTTAAGGAATTCTTCAAACATGGTAACCTCCTTAGGGAACTTAATTCCACCATTCTTGTTATTGTCCCTAAGGTTCCAAATCCTACAACTATGGCGGATTTTAGGCCAATTTCTTTTTGCAACTTACTCTACAAAGCTATCTTCAAAATCATGGCCAATAGAGTTAGAGAAATCATTCCACAGATTATTAGCCACAACGAAACAACTTTCAGACATGGGATGAAAATAGGGGATAACATCATGCTTGCTCAGGAACTCATCAAAAACTACTACAAAAATGATGGGGCCCCTAGGTGTGCAATCAAGGTTGACATCATGAAGGCCTTTGATTCTTTGGATTGGGGTTTTTTGCTTAATGCCCTTGAAGCTTTCAAATTCCCTGAAAAGCTAAGAAAATTGATTCATTCTTGCATCACGTCCCCTTCTTTCTCTGTTAATATTAATGGTGACTTTGTAGGTTGCTTCTCAAGTTGTAGAGGTCTTAGGCAGGGTAATCCTCTATCACCTTACCTCTTTGTCATTGCCATGGAGATTCCCAATGCAATTATGCAACAACTAACATGCTCTAAGCCCCAATTCAAATTTCATTGGCGATGCAAGAAATTGAAGCTTTTTCAACTTTCCTTTGCTGATGACCTCTTTCTCCTCTGTAAAAGTGGTTTTCATTTTGTCAAAATTCTGAAGGAAGCTTTTGATCTTTTTTAAAAAAAATCAGGACTCCAAACTAACCCCTCTAAAAGTGAGATATTCATGGCAACCATTCCCCAAGATACTAGGCTACAAATTATTCATTTATTGGGCTTCTCTGAGGGTCAACTCCCTTTTAGATATCTTGGAGTTCCCTTGTCTCCACCAAACTCAAAGCTACCCACTGCTCCTCATTGATTGAGAAGACTATTGCAAAGGTTAAGAGCTAGATCAATAGGTCCCTTTTCTTTTGCAGGAAGACTCCAGCTGATTCAGTCTGTCCTTTCTAACATTCAAATCTTCTAGGCTTCCAACCTTTTTATTCCACAAGAAGTTCTTGATTCCATTGAAAAAAATTTGAAGCTTTTTTTATGGAAAGACACTGATTTGAAATCAATTGGGGCCAAGATTGCATGAGATGATGTTTGTAAGCCTAAGAAAGAATAGGGCTTGGGAATCAAAGGACTTGGATTCTGCCCTTATGTGTAGATACATTTGGCTCATCTTCATTGACAATCAAAGTCTCTGGGTCAAGTGGATTCATATATATCATCTCAAAGGAGGAAGAAAGAACATTTGAGAGGTAAAACCTTCTCAAAGATGCTCATGGAATTGACTTAACCTACTTAAGCTAAGAGATACTCTCAGACTCCACATCTACCATGTTATTGGAAATGGAGCAAGCACTCACTTGTGGTTTAAAAATTGGCACCCCCGAGGCCCTCTTCAATCCATATGTGACGCTAATGTTATGGAAGATTCTGGAATTCCCTTGAATGCTAATGTAAGATTTATTGTGGTTGGCAACCATTGGAACTGGTCTCATGCCCACCTATTCCTTGAATGTCATTTCTCTCATTACATTTGGGCCCAGTTGTTACTCCTTAGTGGGCAGAAAATGCAAAACATGTCATGGCAGGGGATCATCAACTATGCAAGTCAACATTGGAAAGGTAATTCCATGTGTACTACCCTCCTAAAGCTCAGTCTTGCCGTATCAATCTATTACATTTGGATAGAAAGAAACATTAGAATTCACCAAGGCATGTCTAGGGATCACTCCTCCCTCCTCAGCCTCATTGTCCAAAACATTAGAGATAGAGCTGCTTTTCTCAGGTTCAAGCCCTCCAATAGAAACTTGCAACTCCCTTATTTGTGGCAGATCCCCAATAGCACTTTGGGCTAATCTCTTCACTACAACATTTGGAAGTCTAGACAACCAACCTCATTTCCCCCATAATTCAATAGTTTGGCTCTTAAATAGGTGATTCCTATTGTTTGCAAGGTAACTCACCCTGCTGTATCTTGTCCTTTTTGAATCAATAGAAACTTTTTACCTTCTTAAAAAAATACCTTAAAACACATTTGCTTATTTATCTGACGTTAAAAATTCTAATAGTCTCAAGTGAAGGAATAAAGTTCATGGTTGTAATAAAATGTTTTTGATAGCATTAGTAGGAATTCTACTAGTTTATCAACTACATTCACAGACACATATTTTTTGTTGGATCATTGTAAATTGTAAGTTTTTCATCTGAATTTTTTTGGCGGAATGAAATTTATATTATACAATTATGTTGGTTTATTTAGAATGTTGAATTATATTGGGCTTTGGTGGGGGCAAGGATTGGAATTTACTTGTAGACGGGATGAGGATGCAAACTAGTCCTTTTAGTGGGAGTGGACGCGAGATGGAAGAACTTTTTTTAAGCGAGTACGAGAGGTGGAGACTACTTCCCCCGCCTTCGCCCTAGTGTCATCCATATTTTTATTACAAAGCACTCAAAATTAAAGTCTATTTTGTTAGTCAAAATTCATTTAAGCAACGAACGAGGGAATGACTTGAATAATAGTAGTCTATTTTGTATTATGATGCCTGCTAAGATTTGTTTTTGAAAAAGATTATTATAGGAATAGTGGAAAGAAATAAAATTTATTGGAGATTTTTCGGGGGGGGAAAAAAAGCAACACTGAAAATTTCAGCCAATTAACAAAACAGCCTCGAGCTGTTTGGTCCAAGAAGCCCTAAGTTGTCAAACTAATAAATCCCTTCTAATGTTTTGTTCAAACCACTTTTGGTTCAACCCCGGGTCCATTCCCTCTCTTTATGGTTGGTTGGGGCAAGACCAATTGACTCACTTGTGATTTGTTTGGCTGTCTAGAAATTGAAGGAAAGAATACTCAAAAAGTATTATGACAGCCTGCCCAACAAAAGAGAGAAACAAAAGATAAAAACTCGTGATCCACTGGTGATCTGTTTGACTTGATAGAAATTGAACAAAAGAAAACTCAAAATGTTACAAAAACCAGCCCCAATTACAGAAAAAAATAAAAGAGAAAAAAACAATGTATCAATAGTCATGCTATTGGGATTTCAAAATTGAGTAATATTACAAAATTTAAATAAAATTTAAAAAATTGCAACTCAAATGTATATCATCATTTGGATAAATGAGTTTTATCAAATTTTTTAGTAGGACCCACTCATCCCACACTCATTTAAGAGACGATATACATTTGAATTTTAACTTTTAAATTTCATTTGAGTTATGTAGAATTTTCCTTACAAATTTAATAAGTCTAACAATTATAGCTATATTAAGGGACTATATCATTGTCACATTATTCAATCAATAAATTAAATCAACTTTTTATGTAGGAATAACACTACTCTGTTTACAAGATCGACATTTGTTACTTAAATTTCCAAAAGCTAGGATGACGGCCTGTCCCTAAAGGACTAGAACTATTGAGCAGAATTTGGAGTGGCAACTTTGACACGTTGGTACGATCATAAATTAATTATCTAGCACCCCAAAACACGATACATTGATACGAATATTAAACAGTTCGTGTTATTATTTGACCAGTTTAACCCGATTTTGACATGGTACACTTGTTTAATGTAAACACACAAACTACTATTGAGCTTCTTTTATAGACCAGCTATCTCCGCAATCTATGCCAACTGAAATTTGGATAGTTGCAAAAGCAAGTGTGGAGGGTATGTTTGCCTTTTAATTTCTTGATTTGGTTTTTTTATGAATGGACAACTGAATAAATCTTATTAAGATTCACAAGTACTTTTCATTGCCATGAGTTTGAAATATTATCATCCAAACATGGATTTATTGACTGCCAGAACCTGTGTCCCTTATATTAAGTGGTCTTACAAAGGCCATGCCTGCAAAGCCAAAGGACCTTACTGATAAAACCAAGGTTATCTTCTCACAATGGACTATATTGGCATCTTTTTAAATGGACAAAGTTTCCACCTCTTAACAAATTTATAATATAAAAGAGGATTAACTTCAGTAAGTTCATCTGATGATCTCAAATAGACTTATCTAACGGTAACTAACATTCCTCTAAAAATTATTCACATTATACCGTGCCTTCAAGAACAGGCTACCTCTAATATACTATACACAAGGAAAGACAGTCTAGTTGTTCAATTCGATCCCTAGTAATGTTAGTAGACCTAATATACAGATTTAATTGAGTTATTGGCCTAATCAATTATTGTTATTAGATTGTCTATTGACTTTAATATTAACTACGACACTGTCAACTCACGGGCACTAACTATAAAATAGGACTTCTAACCAACTCGGCTTAACTGACTTGATCACTCTAATTCTCTTGGGATTCTGCAATTAGTGGGAGGTCTCTCTACTCTTTCGTTGGTGCTTTCTCATTCAGGTAAATGCATTATTCGAAGCTTACGATAGTTGATGATTTATTTTTATAATTATAGTTGAAAATACTATAAAATATTCACACAAGAAGATCTTATGATGAGAAGAACTAATTAGTTTCAAATTCACAAATGCCGTGATAGATGTAAAAAAGTGTGGTGGATTGCATTTAGTATCGTACGAAGTTTGAATAAAGAAAGTGGAATGATGGTCATCACTAGAACAGTGGAAGTTCCATTCTCATTCACTTTTTTCTGATTCCTTTACTGAAAGCAACAATGAGTTTCAATTTCATTGAAAATCTTTGTAGGAATCCCACGCTCACCGTTGATGCTCATCTAGAAGATTAAAAAAAATGGATCCACACCAAATTGTCAACAAGGTTCGCAGATATTTTTTCACTCTATGATGGGGTAGTTGAGAGAGAGAGAGAGAGAAGGGCTATATAAGTAGGACATGAGGGAGTATCAAGTAGAACTCGTCTTTGTCTTTGCTCTTCATCAGAAATGGGTCTTGTAGTTATGGCAATATTACTAAGTTTACTGTCCAAAGAAGCAAACCTAGTCCTGGGGGACATAGGCACTGCTACATCTTATGAACCCCCATACACACGTAAGTACATAGAGTTCCCCCC
>CM042198.1:14190314-14238253 GCA_023539305.1 Ilex asprella | reverse complement strand
ACGGTCGATGTTAGGGTGGTGGATTTTTGCCCTAAAAGGCCCTGCCCCTCCAATATCCTCATGTCAGACGATGCTTTTGCAGCACTGTCTCATTCTCAAAAAGCTAAAATCAACGTCGAATTTATACAGTATACTACTATCCTCCTCCTCCTCCTCCTCCTCCTCCGTATTAGTATTATTATTGTTGTTATTGTTACGCTTATTTTTCATGCAATGTCTAAACTTGGTTTTATCATTTTTACAGGATTTGATATGAATCCTGCCATTATTTTACTCTCCTCATCAGCAAGATTATCCTGACAGATTGGGAGGTTCAAGAACTAAAGCTTAGAGGAAATGTAGATTCGTCATATAAAATTTACCGATCATATTTGTAATCTTATGGTGACAGTTTTGTCGTGTTCTTTGATGATATATATAGTAGTATTCCATTGTTAATGGAATATAGAATACAGAGTTCTGATTATGTGGTGCTCCTTAAATTTTGTGCTCAGCACAGCCAAATGCATTCCAAATCGGAGACGAATCTAGAAATGTAGTGTAGATGGCAACATAATTCAGGATAATCTGATAGCTCATAGTTTTTAAAAAGCAGTGAGATGTGAACGTGCAGTACGGTGAATAATCAAGAACAAAAATAATTCTGAAACAAGAATACAAGATTTATGTGATTCGGTGAAATTCTACCCAGCTCTTTAAAAATGGCTTATTTCAATTGTGTATCAGAATCCAAAGGGAAAAATTTTCTAGGCACGAGTTAATAAATCTAATCATCATCTAATTAGAAAGTCTAGTCCTAATAAATTTGATAATCTCAATTCCGGTAAAACTTCTCTGATAATAAATATCACAGGAGAATTACACCAAGATTCCTTGAGATTTGTCACTTAATCATTCAGGCTCCCTGACATTTGAAATATTACACAAAAATTCCTTGAAGTTTGTACATATGTAACACTTAGACCCAGCTGTAAATATATCTCTTAATAAATTATAATTAGACCCCTTAAAGTTTGTAAACATATATTACTTAGACCCTTTAAGTTTAAAATGTTATAATTAGACCAAAAATACTTCAAACAAAGATAAAATATCAAATATTTTAAATTTTACAATTAAAATTCATGTTCTACTATATCTTTTATTGAAATAAAATCAAAAATATAAATTCAATTTTTTTAAAAAAAATTATAATTAGTATACAATTATATTGTCTATTAAAATTTAATTTGACCGTTTAAACGACCAAATTAAAATACCAAACTATCACAATTAAAGCTAAAATATATTATGTTGATTATAGTTTGACCCCTTGTTTAATTTTTTAGTTTATTCTAATAGATAGTATAATTATATACTAACTATGATATTTTTTTTAAACTAGTTTTTTATTTGTGATTTTATTTCAATAAATGACATAATAAAACATGAATTTTGGATGTAAAACTTGATTTTTTAGTTTTATTTTAATAGATAGCATAATTGTATACTAATTACGATTTTTAAGAAAAAAATAAATTTTTAATTTTAATTTTAATTTTATTTCAATAAATAATATAATAGAATATGAATTTTGATTGTAAAATTTAAAATATTTGATATTTTATCTTTGATTAGAGTATTTTTGGTTTAATTATAATATTTTAAACTTAAGGGATCTAAATATTATATACCTAAAAACTTCAAGAGGGTCTAAGTATAATTTATTAATAGATATATTTACAGCAGGAATCTAAGTGTTACGCGCGTACAAATTTTAAAGGGTCTATGTGTAATATTTTAAATATTAAGAATTTGAGTGATTAAATAACAAACCTTAAGGGTTTGAGTGTAATTCTCCCTAAATATCACTGATAGCCCGTAAAAAAAAGCACTTCCACAGATCCATTGACTTTTGGACCTGGGTGATCCATTTACTTCTGGACCTAATAAATAGGCATCACTCACTCTAATACAGTGTGGGTGGAGTAAGTTTTTCAATTCTACTACTATCAAGGAAGTCTTAAAATAAGTTTATTTTCATCAATCAGAAAAAAATGCTTTGATTAAATTGATCATGTCATGTGCAACAGTTTCATGGTCAGCACCATCAAGTAAAAAAGAGATAAAAGAGTAATGTTAGATGAACCTTAAAATTAGACTTAAAAAATTGATTTGATAATTTCAACCATTGAATAGGTAGTAGGTCCTAATAAATGTTGGGGCCTACAGTAAAATCAATGGTTGAGATTATCAAGTTTAGTTTTTAAGTCTACTTTTTAAGTCCATGTCGTATTGCTCGAGATAAAACGAAGAGGTAGAATAAAATATAGGAACATAAATAACAATATTCATTACGTTAATGCTATCTACAAGCAAAGGTGATAAATGAGATAATATGAAATCTTCTTAAAGTAGATCTGAAGGCATCAAGCTGCGTAAATGACTGTACCAAGCAAAAGGGGAACGACGTGTTTACCAAAAATGTTTAAAGAATTGATTTATCAAATGTATGTGAATCATTGGATT
Organism: Ilex asprella; assembly: GCA_023539305.1. Taxonomy (NCBI): domain Eukaryota; kingdom Viridiplantae; phylum Streptophyta; class Magnoliopsida; order Aquifoliales; family Aquifoliaceae; genus Ilex; species Ilex asprella. The sequence continues at coordinate 14,235,745 of CM042198.1, read as the reverse complement.
ATAAGTCTTCTTTGCAAAAGTTAATGGGACTCATCGATCAAATAATCCGCAGTAAATGAATATCATTAAATCCTACTTAAAACAGCATTTTGTGCAATACAACCTGGGTCAATGTATCATGTCACTAATGGCAAAGCGAAATGAACTCATGACACCCTTAGCTAGATGCGATGACCCAAGGCAAATTTTTGGCAAATTCCTTTGTTTAGGGCTTGAAAAGGACATTTTTGTCCTTTTTGGTAATATTTTGTAGATGAATAACTTCACCGTCTAAAGTCAGAATTGATCGCCATCAGTTTGCCTTAATTCGAGTGATTTAATTTAGAAATTTTCTTTTCTGAAAAAATTTGTATTAATGACCTAATTATATAATTAATGATAATTAGGTCACATTTTGTTATTTCTTAATTAGTTTTTAGGGTTTTAGCACAATTTATACCCTTGTAAACCTTATGCTCTATTTGATATGATGAAAAAATAAAATGATGAAAAGTTAGAGGAATAAATAAAAAGACTAAGCAGTTTTTGACTGATTAATACAATTGAAAAAACTTCTCTTTCATTCCCAATTATTCTGGCATTTTTATGAATCAACAGATCAATTAAAGCTTTTAGAACTAGTATTTTTATGAATCAACAGCTCTAGGGTAAGATTCTAATCCGATATTTGTGCACAAATCAATGGTTTAGTTTTACTATCCCTTTTGTTCATCATCCACCCTTATTTTACCCACTTCCCTCCATCACTTTTCCTCTGCAACATGATCATCTTTATTAACTAAATCTTTCAGATTTCGGCCATTATTTAATCATCTAGAGTTTCCTAACTTATTCTTATTTGGTCCCCAGTTTGAAGTTTTCTAGGTCTGCTTGCAGATGCTCAGTTGAATGAGCTACTAGAACTGATAAGATATGCTTTCTACCAAGTGCATCTCTTAACCAATCGAAAAAGTAGAGGAAGAACAAAATTAACTGTAAATGAAATAGTCAAAAATGATAGTATGACTAATGGTTTCATAGAAAAGTAGGATCCTTAATAGAGTACAATGAAAAAACACGATTGATATAGCCAATTGAAAAAAAATATTGGGCCAACACTTTGATGACTTGAGTTAAGTTTTAAGTGATTCGTGAACTAATATACAGTTCACCCCCATGTGTTTCAATTCTTTAATTTTCAAAATTACCCTCTTAAAGACTAATCCAAAGGGTTTACTTGAAGTTCCTCTCTGCAAGTTACACCACAAGATAATTTTGACCAAAGATGCGCTTTCTTTTGTAAAGATTTCTCTAAAATAGAGAGTACTATTGGAGACGTTCTTATAGAATATAATGATAAAAGAAGATTCATATAACCAAACCCAAAAATATTGAGATAAAACTTTGATGAATTGAATTAAAGTTTTAGGGAATCATGGAACTATATGGAGTTCACCCCCCTCTCTATTCCAAACATTTTGTTTCTTACAAGAGAACTGCTGTGTTTTTCAAAAAAAAGTTTACTAAATCAAGTTGGATAGTTAGATTAGCGGGTTCCATTATCCAAGGATAGTTAGATTGATCGGACTCAAATCCAACAACATATATTATTTTATAAACTTTTTGGTATCCTTTTTTTTTCTGGTAAGCACATCATTCCCCTTTTTCACAATTACCTTCTTAAAGACTAATCTAAAGGGTTTACTACGTAGACCTAAATATTGAATCCATCACTGCAAGCTACACCACAATTAGCAGTTGGACTTCAACTATACTTGAGTTCTCGTTTGTAACTTCTCCTCCTCTTTGACTGTCAAGCAGAGTCATCCACCATGCAATGTGGAATAGGGGTCGTCCACTGATCCAAAATGCTATGCCCATGATAACCTTTGATCTCTCAAAAACTTCTAAACCAAGGACTCATTACCCATTTTACCAAGGCCTCAACTTATCAACTCCAAAAGTGGGTGGTTATTGTTATCCATAATTTGTTATTGCAGACCCACAACACCTAAGTGACTTATCCGGCCGCAAAGTAGTTACATTCTCCGTAGTCATATAACTTACGGTGACACAACTTTCTTAAAAGAGGTCACTCACAATTAATACAAGAATGCCACCTACACTAAGGGTCTGTTTGGTCGGGGATAAAAAAAAGGAAAAAAATTGAAGGGTGGGATTAAACTAAATTTGTTCAGTGGTACCAAGTTTTAACCATGTTATACAACTAGATTCCTATCGACTTTATTAGTGCCGACTTAATGCTGAAGTAACATTCTTTGTTATATCGTTAAAGGCTTGATGAGTGTCCAATAACATGGGATTCTTTTATCTATACTTAATACCATTCATATTAGTTATCTTATTGTATTTAATATTATACCCGAATCAAACATTACTTTATTAGGAGGCCAACTGGTGTAGATATTTTAAGTTAGTTGTTTGTAATCTATGAGTAGTGCCAGAATCTTTGTCATCATAAGAGGCAAAGAGCAGTGAGTATGAAATCCACTCATATTAAATACTAAAAGTTATTCTCTAAGGTTAGCTGAATATTGAGATAAGTTACAATCATTGTTTGGTGTTATCCCTATTGGCATTTAATGGTGAGAACTCGTTTGTTTAAGAAAAATTCTACAGGACCAAAACAAATATCGGTATTGTACAGTCATATATAATTTTTAGTGGTTTTTGTATAATTTTTTTGGGATATATATATATTTGGGATTTTTGGGATTGATCCCAACAATTTTTTACATTAGTTTTAATTTTGAAGATTGGTTTTAATTTTTTTTAGTTATACTAGACACCAAAATTTTATATATGAACAAAAAAAATTATAATTAACTTCGATACGATGCATACCCAAGTCATATCCCATTCTTTAAATGGCTCCATTTGGTACAAAATGACTTCTCAATAATATGCACACAAATCACTGAACGGTTGATCAAGTGAATAAGAGCTTGAATTTTCTCGTTCAATTAAAATTTGAGTTCGAGTTTTCACAATTATAACAGTTTGATATGGTTAAATTTAGTCTTCAGTGCTCAGAGTACGCGATGAGACCTTAGCTTTAGCTTCGGCCCGTGATAGATATAATGAAGTTTCATGTAGATAGCTATGTGAAGTTGAAATATAATACTCCTTGACAGATATGTGGCGTGACATATCTACATATTCATTTTATGTACCAAAAAAAATTCACACAAGAAGTTTAACTATTTTAAATCACAACTTCCGTGATAGACTTAAACAGTGTGATGAATTCATTTTTAGTAAAGGAAGAAAATTGAATAAAGAAAGTGGAATGATGGCCATCACTATCACTATAGCGGTGGAAGTTGCATTTTTATTACCTTTTTTGTGATTCTTTTACTGAGTAGTAATGTCATTGAAATCTTTGTAGGAATCCCACGATCACCATTAATGCTCATCTAGAAGATTAAAAAAAGAATAATGTTATATATCTCAAATTTCTATATCAAATGCACATCCCAAATCAATAAAGATGGTTGAATTAGTGGTTCCAATTAAAAAAATTGATGGGACCATTCATCAAATGATTTCCGTTCATTTGAGATACATATTTGACATACAAATTTAGAATATAAAACATTACTCTTAAAAAAAATTTGGATCCACAACAAGTTGTAACATGTACACATGTTTCGCATTCTTTCAAGGAAAGGTTGCAGATATTCTTTAACTTTATGATGTAGTTATAGAGAGAGAGAGAGAGAGAGAGAGAGAGAAGTGCTACATAAGTAGGAACATGAGGGACTATCAAGTAGAACTCGTCTTTGTCTTTGCTCTTCATCAGATATGGGTCGGCTAGTTCTGGCAATATTACTAAGTTTACTGTCCAGAGAAGTAAACCTAGTCCTGGGGGACATAGGGACTGCTACATCTTATGAACCCCCATACACACGTAAGTGCATAGAGTTTTTTTTCCCTCAAAATATTGTGATTTTCAAACATTATTCCATCTCTATTGCCAATTTTAATTTATTTCTTAATTTACAATTGTACTTAAAGAATGCTATTAATACTTAATTTGATAACCTAATTCATTGTAACTGTTAGATTGACAATGAATCTCATTTGACATTGAAACGTTGAAAGTATGAATATAACTATGATTCCACGGTATACTCGATATACATGTTCCTTTTCGGTTAATAAATAGTTTAATTACCTTAATTTTTTTTTTAAAATGACGAACAAGATTGCAAGTTGCAAACTATACTTAAAATGATTTCTCTCTATGCTACGTAAACGCATGAATATTTACAATATTTATTTTCTTCTTTTTTCTGAATGAAAATTCTGAATAAAAAACAAGTGACGGAGTTTTGTTTATGCTTATATGTTTGTTTTTTATTTGCTTCTGTGCAGCTACAAAATGCAATGGGAATAGAGAAGATCAATTCCCACCAGGAAATCTGTTTGTTGCAGTGAGTGAAGGGTTGTGGGACAATGGGGCTGCATGTGGCCGGCGTTATAGGCTGAGATGCCTGAGTGGCCAAAACCGGCCATGCAAGGGTGGTACGGTCGATGTTAGGGTGGTGGATTTTTGCCCTAAAAGGCCCTGCCCTTCCAATATCCTCATGTCAAACGATGCTTTTGCAGCACTATCTCGTTCTCCTAGTGCAAAAATCAACGTCGAATTTATCCAGTATACTACCATCGTCCTCCTTTTTCTTTTTCTTCTTCTTCTCCTTCTCCTTCTCGCAATGCCTAAACTTGTTCTTATCATTTTTGCAGGATTTGATATGAAGCATACGCATTATTTTCCGCTCCTCATTAGCAAGATTATTATGCTGTCATATTGGAGGTTCAAAAACGAGAGCTTAGAAGAAATGTAGAGTCTTGACATCGTCATATTTGTAATTCTTGTGGTGATTGTTTTGTGCTGTACGTACTACGGTCATTTAGTAGTACTCCATAATTATGGAATATAGGATACAAAATTCTTAATATATGAATGCTGCTTGAAATTTGTGCTCATAACAAACATGTAATATTTATTTAAAAGTATTATAATGCATGCAAAATTTGAAATGTGCTCCATTTTTGTAATCGGACCCAAGAATTTGGAATGCTCCCTTGGGCTAGATCCATCATTTGCCTCCCAATGCCCTGCGTCCAATGGAGCTTGGAGAGGAGGGCATTCGATTGAGTTTGAATTTTCGGCAGAACAACATAACTGAAAAAACTTTGAGAGGCCAAAACATGTGCTTCTAGGCCTTTTTGGGCTTTTAATGGCATCTATCATCGCCAAAGGTGGTGAGTTTTGTAGAGCTCGCTGAGATCTTTAATTTGACATATTATGGGTCTCGTTTGGAGCTACGGATAAAAAATTACGGTCAAAATAGCGATTAACCCTTCTTAAATCCGAATTTCTTGAATAGCGATCAACCTTGTGGGACTCCATTAGCTATATAAACTCCATCTTTCACTTTCCTTTTTTGGATTTTTGAAGAGCTCTAGTTATAAATTGAGGCTTTTTTTTTTCTTTCCTTAATAGGATTTAAGAAACCCTAGGCTATAAATAGGAGAATCCTTTTTCATTCCACCCATTTCATCCATCTTGGGAGAGAGCTCCTTCTTGAAACACTTGTGAACTCAAGATTTGAGATCTTTTTTGAGATGAGTTTTTAGAAATCAATGTCGAGCAAAGGAGGAGAAAACATCGACATCCATAGCGATGAACTAATCGGGCTTGGTTTGGTGGAGAACTGAGCAGATGAAGCAGCCCAGGCAACAAGAGCCAAGGTGATGGCGATCCAAGAGCTGGGCGCCGATGTCAAGGCATCACCAAGGATAGGCGCCGTTAAGGGGGACCCCGACCTATGGGCACCGTTGGGTAGAGGTCACCTAGGGCGCTGCTAATTGTTGATGTTGGAGATCTAGGTGGTCCAGACGCACGACCAGTTGAGCCTTTGGAGGCCTTGGGTGAGCAGGCCAAGGAGGTGGGCTCCCCTTTGGAGGTCTTGGACTAGCTGAGCGAGCAGGCTATGGAGGTGGGTGCGCCTTTGGAGGTTTTGGGTGAGCTGGATGGGCAGACCAGGGAGGTTGGTTCGTTTACTGTGCTGCGTAGACAACTGAGCAAGCCTTCTGTGTGCACTGCACTGGGCACCCGTGTAGGCGAGGAGAGAGAACAATCCAAGGCGGGGTGAAACGCCACTGGCGAGGCGACCCAGGCCTTAGGCACCAAGTCTTGGGCGACCCAAGTGCTGTAAGGGAGACGTAGCTGGCGACAGACACTTCAGGTGGAACTTTGCAAAATCAGATTCCTTAGGGCCTCCCTAGTAGTGGCTCAGGCAACCCTTTACACCCTCACAACAAAAAGCACTGAGGCAAAGTTGCTTTTGATGATGATGGCTCAAAACTAAGTACCATTTGTAGCACTTTTAATGCGGACGCTAATATTTTGTAGATTGTCTCTCTTTACAACATTCCTCCTACGGTACTATGCCATTGAGCCGAGATGGGTGAGCCTGTTTGTAATGAATCCTCTGGAGATATTGTTATCTATAAGGAGCTGCTTGATACTGGGCTTAGGTTCCTAATACCTTCTTCCATTTTTTGTATTTTGTATTACTTTTCATTAACACTAGGGCGGTTGGCTTCTAATGGTTGGAGAGTTTTGTTGGGCTTTCTAGTATTGTGGAGGAAGGTGCATCATGAAGATGCTTCTCCAGTCGAGTTTCATGCAGCTTATAACTTGAGTGAGACTCTTGCTTCTATTAGAAGGTGGTACTATTTTACCACGAGAGATGGTAAGTTAATTACGAGATTACAGTCCAACTTTCATAGCTGAAAATCTCGCTTCTTGTTCGTCTAAGGCAAGTGGGCCTCAAAGGCTAATAGGACTTTGGTACCAACAAGATGGGGTGTTCCTAAAAGACATGGTACGTCCTGCACTTACTCTTTCTCCTTTCCCTCTCTTTTTTTTTACTTATCATCCCCTTGTAAACTCTCATGTACTCTCCAAGAACCAAGAGTGAAAGTTGCAGGCCGTTAGGGTTCATCCTGACAAAGACTTGAGAGTTCTTTTCCCTAAAGATGGTGGGGCCAAAGGTTCCCCTACAGTCCGTACTAGGGATGGTGCTCCCTCTCCAAAGTCCGATGGTTCCTCTTTGAAGATGAATGGTTCGTTTATTCTCTTGTATTTTTCTTACTTGGATTTTCATCTACATAACACTTTATCTCATTTGCAGTGGATAGAAAGGTGGTTGTATCTCGTTATTCTAGTAGGAGCACTCTTCCTCCTAAGATGGCGAGGATGAGTGATGCCACTGAGGTGACCTCTCCAATGGTGCCAACCGAGGCGTGCTCCTTTTAAGTGACCCCTCCAGTGGTGCCTTCTCGGGCGGCGATTCTTTCAATTGTGATCGTTACTTGAGAGACTCCTTTGTAGACCATACCTTCTACCGCTGGTTCGTCGACTCCTTTTGTGGGTACCTACTCAGATTAGCTCCATGTTGGGTAACACACGACTCATCGGAGATCGACTTGGGAGGTTTGTGTTCCCCAACGATGTCAATGAGATTAGTGCTCTGGACACCGAGGGAATCATCAGCTCTTTTTTGGAAGGTTGGGCTCAAGTAAGGGTCTATTACGTCCCTTTCTCCATTGCTTCCTTAAATGTCTGACATTCTTTTGCCTTTTTTCTTTCTTCAGACTTCAACTGCATCTGTGTGTTAATTTTCAAGGGTTATCTTTTATAACCAGCTTAAACGTAGTCATGAAGTTATGAAAAATGAGTTTTTAGCTGCTCAGGAGAAGATTACTGAGCTTGAAGCTACTGATAGGGTTTCTCAGGCTAAGATTTTGGTGACCCATGAGAGGGCGACTAAGCTTGAGACTGAGCTTTTGGTGACTAGGGAGAGGTACGCATTCATAGAGGCTGAACTTGTGCAGACCCGCGAGAGGGACGTGCTTAGAGAGCCTGAGCTTGTGGAGACCCGCGAGAGGGTCACGCTCAGTAAGGCTATCTACTTGAGAACGGTGATAGAGGTGAAAGCAGCTCATGAGAGAGCTTCTCGGGATAAGGATAGGGCTATCATGGCTGAGAGTAATTGGAGAATGGCCATGTAAATGCCTTTATTGATGGTAATGAGGAGCTCCAGAAAATGATTTTTGTTTATTTCCCTGATATTGAACTTCAGGCTTCGTGCCAACTGAGGCACCTGATGATGTGATGGATGTTTTAATGATGCTCAGGATGATAAGGAGGGGGAGGAGGATGACCATGAGTGTAGTTAGGGTGCTGGGGACTTTTGTGTTTTTTTTTAGAAAGACAATATGTAGCCTTACTTTTGTAAAAATGGTTTTTTGTCACTGATGTTCCTTTGAAATTGATTACAAAAATGCAAAGATCTTTTTGGAGCAAAATCTAGAAATTTTTATTCATTTGCTACTTATGTTAAGCAATAACGTGTAATAGCCCCCCAAAAAGATACAAGAAATGAAATCAAGATCCTCAACTTTACTATTTCTACTCCCTTAAGGTGTCATTGGTAGTATCTCTTCAGGTGCTCAGCGTTCCATGGTTGAGGTAAGACATTCCTCTCATAATTTTGGATCTTGTAGGTGTCTGGCCTCACCACTTCTGTTATAAGGTAGGGTGCTTCCCAATTTGATCCCAACTTTTCTTCTCGCGAATCATTTGTAGCGAGGATCACTTTTTGAGGACCAAGTCTCCTAGTTGGAAGGAACTTGGCTTCACCCTTGAGTAGTAATATTTTTCCATGTGGCGCTTATACTCTGCATTGCAGACCATAATCATTTCCCCTGCCTGTGGAGTCCTTCCTCGTTGGTAAGTGGGTTGTGGTGTTGGACCCTTAGGGAATGTACCCCTATCTCCACAGGGATGACAATCTCAGTTCCGAAGGCAAGGAAAAAAAAGGTTTCTCTAGTTGGAGCTCTTGACATGGTTCGGTAGGCCCATAATACTTCTAGGAGCTCGTTAACCCAAAGACACTTCACTCTTTTGAGTCTTGTCTTTAGGTTACATAGCACCGTTCTCACTATGACTTTTGCTTGTCCATTTGTCTGCGAGTGTGTTGGGCTAGAATGAGCCTGCTATCTAAATGTCAGAGCATAAGGAGTTTAAGAGTTTGTTGTCGAACTGCTTGGTGTAATCGCTGACTATGGCATGAGGGTATCTCAAAGTGGAAAACCAGTTTCTTCCAGATAAAATCTTTGACCTTTGAGTCTGTTGTCTTTACTAAGGGTTCGACCTCTGCCTATTTAGTGAAGTAGTTGACCGCTACCACCATGAACCTGTACTGTCTTTTGCTGAGAAGCAGGGGACCTAGAATGTCAATGCCCCTTTCGAAAAAAGGCCACGGACTCGTGATGACTGTCAGCTTCTCTGGCTGCTACCTGAGAATGGTGGCAAAGCGTTGGCGCTTGTCTAACTTCCTGACAAACTCTTGGGCGTCTCTCACCATGCTAGGCTAGTATTAACGCTATCTGAGTGCCTTGTGGGTGAGGGAACATCCTCCCGAGTGATTCCCATAAACCCCTTCATGGATCTCCCATAGGGCTTAGTCAGCTTCTTTAGGTAAAAGACACCATAGTAATGTTAAGGAGTAACCTTTCCTAGCTTCGAGGGGATCATCTAGCAATACACCCTCCTAGAGGTATGCCCCTATCAGGGCCATCCATTTTGATTCGGTAGACGCACAGTTGACATTCGTGGCTTCCACATCTAGCCTTCTTGGCTTGAACTGATGACCGATTAATGTTAATCGTGGTGGGGCTTCTAATGATGAGGCAAGCTTGGTGAGTGCATTTTCATCCATGTTGTCTTCCCTCGGGATGTGGCAGATCTAGAAGTGGTGGAACTTGGTAAGCAAGGTTCGCACTATAGCGAGGTATTCTTATATTTTGGCTCTTTTTGCTTTGAACTCACCATTCACTTGGTTGCTTATCAGTTGAGAGTCACTATGAGAGAGAATGTGTTGAGCTTCCATTTCTATTGCCAACCTTAGGCTTGAAAGGAAGGCTTTATATTCTGCATTATTGTTAGAGGCGACAAAGTGGAGCTTCACATCATATTTGATGGTAATGCCATCATGGCTGATCAGAATTAGGCCTACTCCACCTCCTTCGTTGGTCGAGGATCCATCCAAATAGAGCTTCCATAGGGATAAAGAGAGGGCTCCAAGATTAGTGTTGGAGCCTGGACGCCTTGCTGGGGCACCTGGGTGCCTGTGCCTAGGCACTAGGCTAGGGAACATAGGCGCTAGATTGGGGTTCCTGGGCATTTGGCGTAGGCGCCTAGTCTGTCTTGGGTGTCTGGTGTGCTGGGATGTCTTACTGGGGCGCTTGGATGGCTAACTCAGGCACCAGGTCCTTTTTCTGTCGGTGTGAGCTCTACAATAAAATATGCAAAGACTTGTGCTTTTATGGCCGTTTGTGGTTGGTATTGGATATTGAACTCGCCCAACTCCACTGCCCACTTAAGAAGTCTCCCACACACGTTCGACTGTCCCAAAACCTTCTTCAAAGGCTGGTATGTGACAACAATAATGGTATGACTTTAAAAATAATGTCTTAGACACCTCCCCATTGAGATCAAGGCGAGCGTTAGTTTTTCTAGCCTTGAATATCTGATTTCTGCTCCTCAGTATGCTCTGCTCATATAATAGATGGGCTTTTGAACTCCATCATTGTCTTTGATGAGGACGGAGCTTAGTGCCGATGGGGAAGCAAAAAGTTACATGTATAAAGTTTCACCTGGTGTAGTATGTGAGAGGAGGGGAGGCGTAGCCAAGTAGGCTTTGAACTTTTGAAAGGCTTCCTCTGCCTTAAGTCCCCACTTGAAGGTTTTTCGAAGAATCTTTTAAGAAAAGCAGACATTTGTCTATAGATTTGGAAATAAACCTGTTAAGTGCTGTAATTGTCCTATTGAGGTGCTGGAGCTCCTTGGTCGAGGAGGGTGATTTCATGTCGAGGATGACCTTAATTTTGTAGGGTTTCACCTCAACTCCCCTCTGGTTGACCATGAAGCCTAGTAAATTTCCTGACCCTACGCCAAAAGCACACTTCTTAAGGTTCAGTTTCATTGGGTATGACATGAGAACATTGAAAGTTTCTGGGAGGTGGTCAATGTAGTTTGCTGCTGCGAGACCTTTCACCAACATGTCGTCCATGTATACCTCCATCGTCTTTCCGATTTGACGCTGGAACATCATGTTTGCCAACAGTTGATAGGTTGCTCCTATGTTTTTCAGGCCAAAGGGCATGACCCTATAATAGTAGGTCTATTTCAGAGTGATAAATGATGTCTTCTCCTAGTCTAGGGGGTGCATGATGATCTTGTTGTATCCAGAGTATGCAACCAAGAAGGTGAACAATTCGTGTCATGCAGTGGCGTCGATGAGGAGGTCAATTCGCGACAGCGGGTAGTTGTCTTTTGGGCACGCTTTGTTGAGTTTGGTAAAGTCGACGTAGAGATGCCACTTCCCATTGGTTTTAGTCACCACCACCACATTTGAGAGCCATTCAGGATATGCCATTTCACTGACTACCCCATTCTCTATCAATTTTTTCACCTCCTTGTCCATCACTTGAGCCCTTTTAGTGGAGGCGCCCCTTATCTTTTGGAGAACAGGTTTGTAGTAAGGGTTAACATTAAGGCAGTGGGTGGCGACCTCAAGGTCAACTCCCTCAAAGTCTGTATGTGACCATACAAAAACGTCCATGTTGTGCCTCATTTAATCAATTAGTTGGTGGACTAATTCTTTAGAAAGGGAAGAGCCACTGTATACTCTTATGTCTGGATACTCCTTATCTAGGACCACTAGTTTGAGCTCCTTTACTAGTTTTCCTATTTCTAATGTTGCATCATCTCTCGAGTTGAGGACCTCCACTTGCAGTGCCTCTCATGACTTTCTAGTCTTCATAGACGAGACGTAGCACTCTCTTGCAGTTACATGGTCTCCTTGGACCTCTCTAACTCTATTTGGGGTTGAAAAGCGGAGAATGAGATAATAGGTAGAAGGCACAGCTCCTAGTTTATTGAAAGCAGGTCGCCCTAGGATGATATTGTAAGCAAATTGATAGTTTATCACAGGGAAGTTAACCATGATTGTCGAGCTTTGGGTTGCCACGCCTGTAGTGACTGGTAAGGTAATAGACCCTAGGTGATACATCTTCTCACCTAAGAACCCAATGAGTGGCGACTTGACAGGTCGCAATCTCTCTTTTCCCAAGTTGAGTTTGTCATAAGCTTCTGTGAACAAGATATCCACAAAGCTGTCGTTGTCCACAAGAATATTTCATACCTGGAAGTTGGCGACGATCATGGTGAGCACTAGAGGGTCGTCATGGGGGTGTTGAATTCCTTCTAAGTCCTTGTTCGAGAAGGATATGACCTCGTTGTTGCCATTCTTAGGGTAATTTGATAGGAGCAAATCGTCGAGGTGCCTAGCCTTTTTGACGCTGGCTTTTATGGCAGAGAATGATTCTCTTCCTCCTGCTAGTCCTCTAGATATGGTTTGAATTTCTCCAATGGGTTGTTGGTCTTCCTGATTGTGAGGCAGCGACGGCGCTTGACCCCTTCCACCAACATACTGGCGAAGGTGACCACGTTGTATGAGCTCCTCAATCTGTCTCTTAAGGTCGTAGAAATAATCGGTGTCATGGCCATGGTCGCAATAGAAACGACAATATTTGTTCGAGTTCATATGGTTTGGGGGAGATTTCATACTCCCTGGACACCTTATTGCGGGGTCTTCTTGGATCTGGAATAGGATATGCCTGACAGCGGCATTAAGGGGAGTGAAGGCTTGTCAGTCTCTCTAAGGACTAAGTCGATCTTTGGTAGGTATCCTCTCTGTCCTAATGCACTTGTTTCTACTCTACTTCTTGTCGTCCTTGTGTCTCTCCTTTATCTTCTCGCTTGTTTGGGAGGACTCGCCTCGTCTGGCCCTTGTATGCCTTCAGCATTCATATATTTTTGGGCTTTTGCTTGTAGCTCTGGCATGCTCTTCGGTGGGTACTTCATCACCGAGAAAAGGAAGCTTAACGACCGATGGCTTCTGAGGAAGGCAGTCATGGTGACCTTATCATCGAGCTCCTCAACCTGGAGGACCTCCTCATTAAAACGAGTGAGGTAGCTCCTTAGGCTATCATCTCGATCATACTTTATGATCAGGAGGTGGGTGGCAAGCTTCTGGTGGTTGTGTCCTCTGATGAAGTGCAACACGAAGGACTTGCTTAGCTCAGCAAAAGAGCCAATAGAGGTTGGGGAGAGTTTGGCAAACCATTGTCGGGCGGATCCCTTCAAGGTGGTTGGGAACGCCCTACACATGATTTCGTCGAGGACGTTGTGCAGCTACATTAAGATCTTGTAAGTTTCAAGGTGGTCTAGTGGATCCTTCGTACCATCAAAAGTTTTCGCGGATGACATTTTGAATTTCTAAGGAAGGAGGTAGTTCGGCACATTAGGTATGAAAGGAGTGTCAGTTGGCCTAACGAGGTAGTCAACGATCTCAGGCCCTTTCGCCTTCATAGAATTGAAGACGTCACCTAGTTGATTTTGTACCTTCTTTATTTTTTCATCCCACTAATTAGGAGCTTTTTTGGAATTTTTGTGGAAATGACTTCCAGGATCCACGATTTGGTTTTCACCCTCATCCTTTTTGAAAAGAGGGTCTCCTCAATGAGAAGCGGGAGGTGGAAGAGGAGGAGGGGGAGGTGGAGGTCCCTCATGGCGAGCCTCCCTGTGTGGGGCGCGCTAGGTGGGGAACTCCTTGACGCCCAGGGTGTGGAGCTTCTCTGACTTAAGGTTGTGCTCCTCTTTGGTGACCGACGAGCATCAGTTGCAGAATCTGTTGGTTCTGGGCTACAAGTTGTTGCATTGTGTCCAGCATCTGTTGCGCATTTGGGATGCGATTGGTTAGTGGAGGAACAACCTCCTCCTTTCGTGCTAGATTTTCTTCAGGTTGATTCATCGATCTGATGGTGATCGTCATTGGTCAATAAAGGAAGTGTTTAGGTGAGAATTTTTTTGATTCCCACAAATGATGCACAAATTAAGTTTGTACAGCACCTGTCAGATGAACAATAATAAATGCAGTAATTAAGTAGAGAGATAAAGAGACACAATGATTTATAGTGGTTCAGTCAATGTAACCTACGTCCAGTTTGAATGGCTAGGGTCGCCGGGGTATTTTATTACTTCAAGTGTGTTGGGAGAGGAGAGAATTATAAGTTGAGAGAGATAGGAGAGTTATATTTAACTGAGTGTGAACTGCCCCCAAGTGTTAGCGGGGGCTTACAATTGATAGTCGTCCTCCTAACAGATTGAGGCGACTTAATAGTAACTAAATGGCTAATTTGGTGGAGCTGACAATCTCTTCTCAACGAGCAAGACAATTACGGTGCTCTTTATAGGACTCGGTCAAAGGATGATGTGGGCTTGCCTCTTTCCAAGGCTGCGTGAATGAGGCTCTTGGATGAACCTATATGCTCTCTGCTAATGTAACTCCTTAAACCTGATGAACTTGACCAGACGTGGACCACATTGGGCTTGCTGGATTTCTTGAAGTTGGGCCATTAATTCAGACCGAACTTTAACATGAGTTAGGCGCTTAGGCTTGGCCCATCAAAATTAACTAATTGACAAGGGCCGCTGACACATAAATCCCTTAAGACCCCCCTCCCACCCTTCTCAAAAAAATTAAAGATGATCCATGTAACTAGTGACATAAGATATCGCTCTAAAGTGAGGTGAAAGGTTATAGAAATCACTTTCTATTGTGTGTTGTTGTCTTTGACGTTGAATCTCTCTGGGATGCAAAAAAAATTGAGCACCCTCCCCTATTTTTTAGTTTTTATTTTGATAACTCACCTAATGGATTAATTGGTTTATACATGCCCACTTGAGTTGGGTATTAACACAACAGTAAAATTGTTTTATTATAACCTAAGCATTAAGGGCTTGTTTGGCATATGGGTTTGGGGGATTTGGGAACATAGGTTGAGGAGTAAACCCCCTTAAACTCGTGTTTGAAAAATATAAAGTATGTATAGGATTTCAAACCCGGCCTAATCATGTTCCGGTCATGAAACCCTCATACTTGGGTTTCATGAAACCCAAGGGGGCTGGGTTTCAAATGTGAATTTGGAGGTTTAACATACAAATGACATTTATATCCCTACATATCTTATATACCTCATATATACAAATTGGTGAATGGGAGACCTCATTAATGAAGAATTGGGCTATTCTCCGTGTTCTCGTGTTTCTATTCTTTTGTCTGCAAAACATAGAAAACAAGCTTGTTTTCCATTTTTTGTTTTTTACATCTATCTTTTTTCCAAAAATTGGAGAACAAAAACCCAAACCAAACAAGTTTCTCTTGTTTTTTAGAATTTTGAGATCAAAAAGCTATTTTCAAAATTCAAACAAATTTTTTCAAAATAGTTTCCTTCTTCGAATTTTCTACAAATTTTTTCTATTCTATCCCCTAAAGTATGAAGATTTTAATTAGGCATCCAATTTGAAGTTTCTACTTCTACCGAAGAATCTTGTAATTATATAGAGTATGCCCTCTATTCCAAATCTTTTCATTTTCACAAGGGAAAATCTCATTTTTCCCTTGAAAAATACAAAAAATCTCAATTTGTCTCCCAAATGATTAATTTTTTTACATTGTCCCCTTAAAAAAATAAAAAAATTACAATGCGGTCCACAATTTTTTTTTGTTCGTCTATTTTGTGTCAAATTAACCAATCAGGAATTACAAAACAGACGAAAAACCAAACGAAAATAAGACAATGGATCATATTACAATGTTTTTTTTATTTCTTTGAAGGATAATGTGGAAAAATTAATTATTCAGGGGACAAACTGAAAATTTTTATATCTCTCAAGGGACAAAATGGAATTTACTCTTTTCACAATTACCCTCTTAAATACTGATCCAAAAAGTCAATTCAGGGTTGACTCAAGATAATTTAAGAGATAAAACGATAACTGTGAATGAGAGTTTTTGCATTATTTAATTAAAATTATTCGACTCACTTTTTGACATACAGATTAGTGAAGTTTTTGTAGCAAAGTTTTATTAATATATCATTTTCAACTGATAGTACAACTAATCTACTTGATATTTTTTGTAACATAGTTGAATTTAAATAAAATTTTATTCACATTAATTTTGAAAAAAATATTTTTGAAAAATTAATGCCATGGTAATGTCAATAGTATAGTGTAATTGATGTACACATTTGGAAAATAATATGACCTTATGCAAAAATGTGTGTTTGTGTGTGTGTGTGTGTGAGAGAGAGAGAGAGAGAGAGAGAGACAGACCTGTTTAATATACATAACATGTTTCAACATCTGTTCATTGCAATTAAATACATCATTCAATCATTCATCCAAAATTTCAAATAATTTTTTTACAAATAGCATATCACATCTCATTTTCTTTTTTAGTCAAAGCCACCTAGTGTAGGTAGGGGGTTTGACAGGATCTCTACTTGTATATATAACTAGAAAAAAAAAGGTACAAGGAAGGATGACACAAAACCAAGCCTTAAGAAGTAGAAGAAAGTCAAAGTGAAAGGAAAGTGGTGACTCACCACTAAAAACATAAAAAATAAATAAACAGAAAAGCAAAGTAGGAACTCTCCACAGAACAAAATAACCAAAAATATCAATGTTAATAAAAAAACTCAACGACGAACATGAGGAGTCTGTCGAGCATCCAAGGCGAGGATTTCAGTAATCCCAAAAGGAAGGGATGACGAATCAGGGAATCGCCGATTGAGCTGCTGAGAGCAAGCCCAATTAGCCTTGAAGTCTGTTGCCTGATTCGCTTCCCGCATGACGTGGCAGACGTGAGTCGAGAGAAACAGCACACTAAAACTAAAGCTGAAGCTGAATCCGAGCAAGCAAGTAAGCATAAATGCAGCATTCAGTATCCTGAGAAGAAACCCAAGAAACCACTGTAGCTGAATTTGACTCCACTACCAACTCTGAAATCACATAAATTTGTGGCCAACTCCAATCCAGCACAAATAGCCTGCAACCCCGCATACAGAATAGGTTGATGCCCTAGAAACAAGCCAAAAACCTTGAGTACTCAACCTTGGGGGTCCCGAATAACACCCATGCCGTAGACAGACCCAGATTACCTTTAGAACATCCGTCAACGCTAATCTTTAGGCAACCCGCTACTAGACGAGTCCAAGCAACCAAACGAAGAGGTTAAGACTGAGGAACCACGACCCTAAGAGAACCCACAAACTCAACCGACTCATCCCGACGCAACTGACTTGGAGCAAATCCAAAATTAAGCCCAACCAACTGCATATCTGTCATAACCCTATAAAACATAACAGACACCTGAAAGACTTGTCCATCGAACCTGTAAGCGTTACGCGTCTTCCATAAGTGCCACAGAATGAAACATAGTAGTAGTACCCACATGTGACTTGCAGAAGGAGCACAACACTGTCAATGAAGCATCAAAGCATAAGGAGACTGAAATGGCCAACATCTAATCCCAAACATCCGATAAAAGTGACCCCACACCTGAACTGCAAGCGGACAATCCAGAAAAAGATTTCTAAGAGTCTTAACAGCCCCACCACACACACACCAGGATACAATATAGAAACCTCGTCTCTCTAAACCATCATTTGTGGCTAGAAACCCATGAAACAACTGCCACATAAAGAAGGAGATCTGAGTCGGAATATGCCTCTGCCAGACACAAGAAAACCCAACCCAAACTGGAGCCACATCCCGAATATCATCCCAAGCAGTTCTCAAAGAAAAATCCCTATCTAAAGACAAATTCCACCTCATTCGATCAACCCCCTGATCTAGAATTAAAATTTGCACAATCTGCTCAGCAACTGAAGAAGGCAAAAATCCCAACAATCGACCTTTGTCCCATTGTCGACCCACCCAGTAAGCAGAAACAAGAACCCCAGAATCTACCCCAGACACACTAAAGCCAATGGGCAATCCCCCAACCAACAATCATACAAGAAACTGACCTCACTAGACCATACTAACCATCTGATCATTGGCTCAGCCACGGATCGAATCCCATACAACCGCCTCCAAAAAGATGACCCTGGGTAACAACACTCAATCAGCCTAGGCTAGGTGGACCTAGAGTACTTGGGCCTCATAAAAGTGGACCAAAGTGACTATTAAACACGAAAATTCCACCATAACTTCACCTCACAAGCTTAGGCTAAATCAGAAAAAGAACGCACCCCTAAGTCGCCATCCTCTATAGGAAAACATATCTGAGCCTAGTGACACCAGTGAATCCTCCAATGAGTAGCTGTATCACCCCACAAGAAACGAGTGAACATCTTCTTTAATTGATGAAAAACATCCGCAGGAGGCCTCAGCATGTGAAACAAATGAATAGGCATCGACGCGAGCACATGACGAATCAAAGTGAGCTTACCTCCAAAGGAAATCAAGCGATTCGTCCATCCAGAAATCCGCTTGCGCACCTCCCAAATCATCTCATAAAAGTACGAGATCCAGAGATGACCCAAGCAGATAGGGTGCCCTAGATAAATAAATGAAAGGTCACGCCTCTGAAAACCAGCGGTCTGCCGTGCAATCACCTCCCTAGAATGCGACACACGTGAATTGATATAGAAACTACCTTGGCCTGATTAACTAACTAACCAAAGGCAGTCTCATAGTGATGAAAGAAATCCATAACTCGCTGCTAGCTCGACTGACACCTATTAGCAAAAATAATAATGTCATCAACAAAAGCCTAATAGGAAATCGAAGCCCCAACTCCAATACTATAAGCCAACCCCGAAAAACCAAGCAGACAAATAGTACAAGCCTCAAGAGAGATGCTCTACAACAACGATGAACGAATAAAGAGAAAGGGGTCACCTTGTTGCAACCCTTGTGATTGTAAAAAGCCCTAACTAATCCCCTTTACCATCATAGAAAGCCATGGCCCCTATATAGCTGGTCGAACCAAAGAAATCTAACCCTCAGAAAACCTAAAAGCCCGTAACATCTAGAGAATGAATGTCCAAGACATTCTGTCATATGCCTTAGCCAACTTCAGCACGACATTCCCACCTCAAGAACCTCACCCCAAATCATGAATCAACTCCTGATCCAAAAGAACACTGTCCTGCAACACTCTGCCAGGAACAAACTCACTTTGCGTCGGTGATATGATACGTGACAAGAAGGATGATAGACGAGAAATAAGGATCTTTGTCAACACTTTGTTGCTCATGTTACATAAACTGATCGGCCTAAAATCTGCCCAAGTAGAAAGTGACTCATTCTTGGGCAAAAGTACCACCAACGTGCTCATGAATCCTCAAGGCATAGGAGAACCCTAGAAGTAATCCCGAACTGCAGCCAGCAAATCTGCTCCCACAATGTCCCAACAAAACTGATAAAAGCAACTGCAATACCCATTCATCTCTAGCGCACTATCAGAATCATTAGAGAACACGAGATATCTCACCTCCTCCAAAATCAGCATAACACACAACCTAATATCATCTACATCAGTCACATTAGCTGGAATAGCTGAAAATTTTGCAACCTCAAACTGACAAGCCCCCACAGAGAACAATCTCAGAAAAAAGGAAACTATTGAAGCACTAATAGCACCAGGTTCAGTAATCCATTCGACGTCATCACCCCAGATCCGATGAATTGAAAGAACATGCTACTGCTTTCTCACTAAAACATGAAAAAATGAGTGTTCGAATCCCCCACTCGAAGCTAGAGTACACAGGACTGTTGTCTCATAAAAGACTTCTCACACTGTATAACCTGCTACAGCTCACCCCTGGCCAGATGCAAGGAAGCCCGATCTAAAGGAGACCCTTACTCTTGTGCCACCTTTCTCCTACTAACCTCGACCTTGGCCTCCTGAACTTGCTGAAACACATTGCCGAACACTTCCTTGTTCAAGACCTTGTGGGCTTGTTTCAATTGAATAAGCTTCAATTGAAATGCAAATATCCCCAAAGCGAACACAGGAAGGGTCCAGCTCTACCGCAAAACCTCTAAAAAAATTTTGTGCCTGGTCCAAGTGTAAAGAAACTTAAACCCGCTCGGCCTCTGCTCTAACATTGATCTCCATAAATTAGAGCGATGAATGATCTGAACAAGTTAGGTTCAGGTGAGCAACCCGAAACACGAAAAAATAAGAACTCTACTGAACATTCACCATTACTCTATCCAATCTCCTCCAGGTACGTTCGTTAGTCCATGTGAACAGAGTACCCTCAAACCTAGTATCCTCCAAACTACTAGACAAGAAAACTAGGGAAAAATCTTCAATAGTAGACTGAGACGGGGAATGACCCCTCGAATCTCAGAATGAGACTCAACAACGTTAAAATTCCTACCAACTATCCACAGACCATCATGAATGCTCCCAAACTATTTCAAAGCATCCCACAAACCCTACTGAATAGAAGCTATGCAACTGGCATACACAAAAGAAACAAACACTAGATCTAGTAAGGAGGAATGTCGCACCTAGTAGTGAACCACCTGACCAATATCCTGATATACCTCCAACCTAGAAGGGAAAGACCAAAAGATCCAAATCTTTCCCGAAATTGAACAAAAACGGTGCTCTATGTGCAAACGAATCTAAAAAGACTCCAACCAATCCCGATCAACAAAAGGCTCCAAAATACAGAACATCGATAAGTGGTATGAGTGGATCAGCTTCCGGAGTCTTCTAATTGAAGAAGTCTGGATGATACCTCTGATATTCCATATGAGTGTACTAATTATCAGAAAGGCATGGATGAATCACACTAAGCATCCCTCGGCCAAGCCTACCGCCTCTGCCTGATTGACCTCTCCTACCAATACGCTAAGATCTACATAGTAGGACTTGCCAACTAGATTGTGAGGCATCACAAGGCACTAAGACTCCTCCAGGCTGAGAAAGGCTCTCTTGCGGGTTAGAGAAAGATCCAACATCACCATCCAAGGACTCATCAGAGGATATATCTCCAGTCAAGTGGCTCTCAACCCCACCAGAGTACAATCCAAGGTTGAAAGGAATATCAGTCGAGGTGGTACAACCATTGAGCCCAATAAAAGTCCAAACACCCTTATCTTTGTACCTCAAATTAGTATCCTTAGAAACTGACACAACTGGGGGACTCTAGACCCCTCGAAGATCACGAAGAGTCGAACAAATGGCCGGAATAGTCACAGGTGTATCATGGACTAGCTTAAAAACTGCGTCAACTGATGGATCGGGGCATAAACTCTTCTCCTACACATTATTAGCAGGGATAGTATCCCAACTGACCACAACCACTGACTCACCTACAGTACGCGACTCAACAACAAGCTGAATAGGAGTAACTAAAACGGACTCCACAATAGTAGTAACTCTGCCTCTAGGTGGAGGAACAACGGTAACAATATCTCTCACTCCCTGGAGGATACACTCTTGGGAGGAACAGTAGGGGTTGGGGCTCTGGGTGCTCACCCTTGTGGTCTAGTCCTCTTCTGGCCATTACCTCAATCCTATTGTGGTAGATCTCCATTGACCTCCTCCTGCGGCTGGGAGTGGGTGATGCAGGTCTCCACTGAATGACTTAAATATCGACATCCAATACAATACTGCGGTACATACTTGTAAAACACATCCTACCAAAATTTGGTCTCCTGTCTGTCTATCATAATCCTCGGCACCCACCGCCATGTGACATCATACTCAACCAGCACCCTAGCAACTGAAGGTCAGCTCAAACTCGATGTGGCCTAATCAACCCAAAAAAGAGTCCCAATTGTCGAGGCTATTGAGAATAATGCATTCTGGGAGCGCACAAAGTGGACTAATAAATATAGGAATGAGACCCAGATAAGAACTATGGGCGACTCCTCAATACAACGAAACTGCGGAGTCCACTTGTACATGAGCATCTCTCTCCATAAACTGACCAAGCCTGCTTTACCCAGAGACGGGTGTAATCCTCCTCAAAGTCGCACATCAGGAGCACGTGTCCGCTATCTAACAAAGAGCCACTAACCTGCCCTATCAATCCAATCTGCTGAAGGAATATCTTGATCATTTTCATCGGAGGGCGGCCTCGGGTAAACTTGCCCACCAGGGCCAACCTGGAAGGAACTGCAAGACTCTCAATCTCCTCATCAGAAAAGTCAATCGTCGGGGCACCCCTATACTATGTGATGGGGCTAGGAACTCGATTAGTGGGGGCGTTGGAGCCAAGGGTGGCAAATCCCCTCAAAACATATATGAATGACTTGGGTGGTCAGGTCAAGTACGGGACAGAACCATGGGGTCGAGTCCAAGAATTATTAGTGGTGGGTATGGCTAGTTTAGGAGCACCAAGTTGTGTTGGATTTCGACCAGGTTGGTGTTTAGCTTGAGGAGGTTGGCAAATGGTATTAGTTGTGGGAAGTGCGTCGGGTTTGATGATAAGATGGACAGATTGAGGGATGGGCCGAGTTTGCTTATATAAGTCGTCGGCAGTATAAAGGTGTGTGTCGGGAGGGGAAGGATCGGGTGATGGGTTTAGGTCAACGGTTAGGTCATCACCAGCAGCCAGATTGGCCATGGGTGAGGGTGACAGTGAGGGTGAGGGTGGAGGAGGGGCTAGGGCTAGGGCTAGGGCTAGGGTTAGGGTTAATTACGTGAAAACCAAAAATCCAATTTTCTATGCTAATAAAACGTGAAAAACTCACCGATTGAAGGCGAGAGAGCGAGGGAAATGAAAGGAAGTGAAGGAGGCGTAGCCTTCACGAGTGAGTAGTCAGTGGGCTGGGTTTGTTGTGTAGGCAGTCAATTTGAGCTGGTGTAGGCTTCTTTATGGAGGTAGTCAGTACAACACTTTGTTGGTTTGATATAGGCAGTTGGTGTAGGCTTCTTTATGGAGGCAGTCGGTGCAGCACTTTGTTGGTTTGATGAAGGCAGTCGGTGATGTACATGTTGGTTAATGTGGATGCTAGTCGGTGATTGTGGCAGTCAGTGAGGATGAGGGAGAATGTTAGGGTTAGGGTTTCAGTTGCCTCCCAAGTCTCTTTCTAGTAAATTCAAGAATTCAAATTTTCTGCATATCACATCTCATTAATAAAATTTATTAAAATACATTCAAGTTTCAACCAAAAAATTCAAGAAAAAAATATATTAGTATACTCTCATAATAATGTTATGAACTATATTGTTAATTACTATAGTAAAAGTAAGAACTAATAAGTAAAAATATTAAAATTACATTAGTCATATATAATAGGTAAACTATATGGCTATAAACGGGTCTACAATGGGTTGAGTCAGGTTCGGGTTTGAATCATATCAACCCGTTTAAAATATACAGGTTAATCAGGTGAAAATCAGGTTGACTTAATTTTTACATGAACCAGACATTATTTTTTTCGTGTTTAAGCGTGTTGACCCGTTTTAACCCATTAACTCGCTTAATTTCGTGTCTAACCCATTAATTCATGTTCAGTTCGTGTCATGTCGAAAATTGGCAACCCTTAATGCAATGATCATCATTCAAATTCTTTTTTAAAGATCAACTAGACTATTATATAGACTTTCATAAAATATGATTTTTTTTAATTTATTGATGAGGCCTAAAATCATTGTTTTGGTTTGAAGTGGTTCAAAAAAAAAAATTATTAGTTAAAGGACAACATTGTTAAAAAGACTTGTTTTGATTGGTTATGTAACATCATTGCTAAAATGACTTATGTTAATTAGTTAGATGATGTCATTGTTAAAAGTTTATTGGAGGATACAAGTGGGGCAAATTCATTGCTTGAATGAGATGAAAATTCTTTTGTAATTGGTTAGATAATGTCATTACTAAAATCTTATTGGAGGATATTCGTGGAACAATTAAATACATTGCTTAAATGCAAAGAAGTTCATCTCCCACCACCTTGAGATGCCTATAAATAGGCATGAGTCTCTTGGTTTGGAAATCATTCCAAAAATTGTATTTGTTCAATTTTTATTTTCTTGTTGAGAGTACGAGATGTTTTCTTTACTAGGGGTTTGAGAGGGTGAGGTTAAGTAAGTTGTACAAGGGATTAAGCTCTTGAGTTGGGAATTTAAACTTGAATAGTGAGACTTGTACTATTGTACTCATTTTCTCTTAATAGTAAAGAAAAGAGACTGGATCACGTCTCGTAGACACAGGCAAAATAATTTTGCTGAACCCCGTAAATCTTGGTGTCGTGAATTGTACTTTAATTTTTTTTATTCCGCTTATTTATTTTCTTGTCATTATATTGACCAAATTGCTACAAAATTAATTCCCAACAATTTTATCATTGTTTTTGTGAATTTTTTGATCGATCTGGCCCTGCTTTACCCCCATTGACCTAAATAGTGGATCCATCAATGCAAGTTACACCACATTTAGCAAGTGGACTTCAAATTACACTCGGTTCCAACTTCTCCTCCTCTTTGATTGTCAGGCAGAGTTATGTACCATACAATGTTGAATAAGGGTCTTCCACTAATCCAAAATGCTATATCCATGATAAGCTTTGATCCCTCAGAGCCTTCTAAACCAAGGACTCATTACCCATTTCACCAAAAGGACTCAACTTCTTACTTCAACAAGTGGGTCAGTATTGGTATCTATAATGTGTTATTGTACACCCACTACACGGCCCAAGTATGAACACACAATCAATTCATTAGTTGGATCCATCACCAACCCTAATCCAGCCGCAAAGTGTAACCCTCAACTATCATTGCACCTTCGACTATATGATTATCTACATCGGCTTAATTATTAACGTCTGTTATAAAATTATTTCATTTTATTCAAGAACTATGTGATTTTATATATTTTTTTCATTTTGCATTGACATGGTTAGCAATTTCTATTAAAAAAGATAACAGACGTTTGTATTTCAACCAATATAAAATACGTCAAGTAGTAGAGGGGACAATAAAAAGAAAATTAATAGTTCAACGAACAAAGTGGAATTGCATTCGTAGTTTAGGGTGTTAAAGTGTGGTTTGCCCTTCTCAAAATTTAGTGGATAGCAAACAATCAAAACGAGATTGCCACTATAACTTATTGGGAGACTCAGTCATGAATATCTGTTACACTAGCTTTTTGTCAGCTGTCACTAGGGCCAGACTCGTTATCTTAGTGAAAGTCAGCATGAAAATCTCTTCCCCTGATGTGAAATATAAAAAGTTTATTCTCTAAGTTGAATATAAAGTTAAGTTTGCAATCATTAGTATGAACTTATTATTATTGACAGTCGATGGTGAGAACTCGTTTGTTTAATTGATAATGTTACACCACTATCTAAAAGTTATCTCGAAATTTATGACAAAAAGAAAAAAAAAACTTAGGTAATACTTTTGATCACTAAAATATTACTTTCACACACTGAGACGACTAAAACTTTCCTCTACAAACTCTAACCTTCGAATGGAAACTGAAGTTATATATACGAGGAAGATTATGATACCTTCACTGAGATGACTAGAACTTAAGCGATGACTTTATATAACTAAAATATTAATTTACTGAGACGACTAAAACTTTCTTCTACACACTCTAATCTTCGAATGGAACTCAAACTCTAATATTTTAGTTATCTAAGTTAGTTGAATATAAATTAAGTTTACAATCATTATTGTGAGTTCATTACTATTGACATTCAATGGCGAGGAATGTCTGTTTAGCAGGGGATACACCTACTATCTGGAAGTCATTTTAAAATTTATGTCAAAAGAAAAACAAAAAAAGAAATTGCGTGAACGACTTAGTTAGCTAAAATATTACCTTCACACACTGAGATGACTAAAACTTTCCTATAAACTCTAAGGGTTTGTTTAGTTATGAAGAAAAAAAATGATGGAAAGTGAAAATGATAGAAAGTGAAGTGAAAGAAAAGAAAATATATTTTCATACATTATTTGGTTAGAATAAAAAATTTATTGCAAAGTTTTTAAAAAAATTCATTCTATTGTTTGAAAGAAAGAAAAATTATAAGAAATTTTTTATAATTATCTAAATTATCCCTAAAAAAGAAAAAAAATATGTAATTATAATTGAAAGTTATTTTTTTTAAATGCCTCGAAACTTAATTTTAAGACAATCACCAATATAAAAGTCTTTAGGCCAAATTATATGATTAATCAAATTCATACCAATTTTTTTTAAATTAATAATCAATAAAATATTTTAAGAAAAATAAGGGTAAAATAGAAAGTTAGTTATATATCACAAAAGTCTTGCATTTTCTTGTGTTTTTTACAAGAAAAAAAACTTGATTATTTGTGAGAAAATTCAAGCATGAAGAAAAATTATTTTTTCTATCATTTTTCTTTTCATGCTAACTAAATACATGAAAATTTTTAAAAAAATTTCTTTCTTATATTTTCTCTTATTCTCCCGATAAATAAACGAACCCTAACCTTCAAACCAACACAGAGATCGGGTTTTGATAACATTGCGTATTGGACTAGTCGTATTGAATTGCGTTGGATTGGTCTGTTTTGGTTTGAAAACTGCATATTGAATTGTTCTGATAAAACTGCATCTTGGCTTGAAAAAGCATGTTGGCAAATTCATTTGTATTTATGTGGGTCACACGGATTATCTCATAATTTGAATGTTTTTTAATTGAATTTTACCAGCATTTCCCTTTGGTAATCCAACTGTTTGAAAAGCAAGAAATACAATAGTTTTTTTCACTAGAGATCTCATTGGTCCTAAGTTTAAGTCACCTCCTAGATGGGTTAGAGAAAACCCCCCACGAATGGATAAATGTTACTATTCAAATTGGGTCCCGGATAGCCTCCCAATACCATTTTTTGCTTCTCAAACTTGGAATAAGTGGGGCTATAGTTCGATTTGTGTCTTATCAAACATGTTTTAAACCTCTTTATCCCGTCAACTAAAGACCACCTCAATAAACATTTATTTTTTTTGACCAATCACAATAGGACAAGTGGAAAGATTATTTATTTTATCAGTTTATCTTATTTTACTATTTTTATAATCAATAACAATAAATAATTATATTCATTTTTTAATACAGTACCAAAAACAATAAACTTTTGGTCGACGAGAGTATCTGCCAAGGGATTGAAAGTTCACACACTCAACTTTTGGTGATCACGTATCATTATTTTTCAAACTGTATCGCATATTTAACACGTAATCATTTTGTCAAAAAATTATTTAAATACAAATTAAATATTTTAAGAATTAAATTGACAAAAATAATATTTCAAGAAATAAACTGACAAATACACATTTTAAGGAACAAAAATACTATTAATCCAAAAAATTAACAGGACCCATTAATCTAACTATCTACATTCATTAATCTAACTATCTACATTAATTTTGTAAACATAAAATTACTTACTCAAAAGGTGGCCAGTAAAGTAGATGGTTTCAGCACAATTCAATCAAAAAAAAAAAACCCACACTAAAAAGTTGGCCAACTAAATGGTTTAAGAACATTCCAAAAAACTCACACGTTTTACTCTATGGTCAAATGAGCAGACCATATTGGAACCCAGATCATGGAGGTGATGGAATGGCCGCCTACAATATTGTCTCTACTTACTTTAAATATCACCTGATGTATAGATTACTGTTTCTATTGCACTAGTCAGAAAATGTCTACTTTAGTGGGGAGGCCTCTTTTGGTTGCCGTAGGCCTTTGAAACTCTAATTTTGGTAGAATATATTCGATGTATATATAGGATGATTATGACACCGAAAGTGGAGGAAATATTCATTACAACGGTGATACTACGTGATAAGATAATATAGTATTATTAACTAATAATACTAAAATAAATAAGCACATGAACCCCACAAAAATCAATAACTAACATGTCATGTAAGTAAATAAATTTTCACCCACTTGTCATGTAAATCCAAATGAAATTCACTTTTTCCATTTAAAGTTTTATTATAGGTTGGTGGCACCATGTCATCAATTATGACATGGTGCCACCTTTGCATTCAATATTTACTCCCGAAAGAGATATTACATTAAAATTAATAATTTTTTTAGGCAAAGTTAAAACTTTTTTTTTGTTTACTACAAAGTGTCCAGACTTGTACTGACTATTTCGAACTAAACAGTTGACCATCGTGATTTGAAGTTAAAACTTTTTAAGGTGTAACTTGTAACTTCAAAAAACATGATTAATTCTAAAATATTATGATCAATCATAAAAGTTATAACTTTCAAAAATTAAGTTATAACTCCATAAAATTATAATTTATTCAAATACTAGCTATTTCTCGTGTCTGATGACACGTAGTAATAAAAAAAATAATCTACAATAAACATATTTATATTCACACCCAAAATCAAATTACAAAGATAGAGAAAAGATAAATGAATTTAAGCATCCGATTTTAATTGGGGCTAGCGGTGGTAGTGTTGGTGGTGGCAGATAGTAATGATTGTGATGGATAACGACAATCGATTGTGATGATGACAGCCGTGTATGGCAATAATGATGGTGGTTGTAGGGAGGTGAAGGTGGTGGTAGTTGGGATGATGGTGGGATAGTGACAATAGTGATAAGATGACAACAGCGGTGATGGTGGGGATAGTGGGGATGGTGGTGGTGCAGCGGTAGGGGTGGTGATAGCGATAGTAGGGTGATGAGTATGGTGGTGGTGGAGTGGTGACAATAATGGTGCTTATTATGGCGAAGGTGATAGTAGGGTAGCGACAATGACGATGGTAGTGATGGGACAATAGGAGCGGTGACGTTGGCGGTGGTAGTGCTGATCGTGGTGGGGCGGTGGAGTGGTCGGGGTAGTGGTGGTGGTAGGGTAGTTTCAAACACTATTTTTTTAAAAAAAATATTTATAAAAAGTTATAAGTTTTATAAACACTTTTAAAAAGTTACTCCAAACATACCCTTAAGAGTCTATTTTTTCTATTAAATTTGAGGTGTTAATATTAACCGTTGGATTAACTTTAAAGTAAAATTTAAAGAAATTTCAACCACGAAAAATAAAAGTTATTTTATTTATTTTTTAAAATTTAAATTATATTATATTTTATTATATAGATTTCACAATCATCCACAATATTTCTTAATTAATATTTAAAATTCTCAATCCACTATATCTTCTAATTTAAAAGTAATTACTTTACTTTCAGTAGAAGATAACCCAACAAAGTGTCAAAGTCAGACAAGGAAGAAGGAGATTAGAAGTGATGTAAAGACAACAGGCAAGCATATATAGTGTACTGTACACTGCGCGCATGGAGAGATCAGCCCAACAGCAAAAGTATATTTTAAAAGGTGAAAAATTGGTAGTGTCATCACATTTAGGGCACGCCTCATCTTTCACTTGGACTATAAGAATTTGGACTGTAAATCTAGCTAATCGGAATGGAAAATCCGAGTTTACAAGACTTAGGGCGCATAAAAAAAATGCCAATATTAAACATTGGTTTGCACTACATAGATTTTTGCATGGTCACATATCCCATGCAATGGATGAATTTAGAATTTCTTACAATTGTCCTTCTTACCCCCACCCCTTATCTACATTAAAAACTAGACATTGATGTATTAAATTATTATTTTTTGAATTAGTTAAATATAGATAGTGAAAAATTTAAAGATGAAGTAGTTACCAAATTTATGTATAGACCACATGTAAGAATTAGGAGTGTCAAACGTGTCGAGTTAAATGGTTACATGTCGGGTTAAACGGGTGACAGGTTAAAAATGTATAAACCCGTACACGACATGTTTAATAAACGAGTGAAAAATCTCAACACAAACACGACCCGTTTAATAAACGGGTAATACGACACGACTTGTTTAACCCATTTAATTTTAAAATAATTTTAAAACTCAACTTTTTTTTCACTTTCAAGTGTACTTACCTCAAAAAATCATATTTGAAGGCTTAAAAAAAAAGTAAGAGGTCATTACATTTTTATAGTTAATTAAACTTTCCCCTTCTCCTCTCATTTTTTAATGTGGGACAAAAACAAAAGGCATTGGTTTGCCTTTGCCTTGGAAATGCTCCACATCTTACCTCCTGTGTCTTTGAATTATTATTTTACTTTTTTTTTGTATTGATTTATTTACTTCTTTTTTCTTGCTAATTTATTTAAATAATTATTAATTTATTATTATATTAATTTTATTTAAACGGGTAAACGTGTGATAAACAGCTTGATAAGTCTCACCCGAACACGACCCGTTTATTAAACGTGTTTGGCGTGTCAACCCGTTTATCACTCAAACTCGTTAAGGTCTCACCCAAACTCGCTTAATTCGTGTCGATTGATGTCGATTAATCGTGTCGTGTCGAATTTTGACAGCCCTAATAAGAATTCAATTGGAAGGACCTATAAATAAATTAAAAAATTAAATATTTAGAGAGCAAAGACTTCTCCAGCTTTCTCGTCTAAAAAATAATTACTTTACATATGTAAAGAGATACAATGGTAGTCACTATTATAATAAACAATCAACATCTATAATTTTTGAATAGAAGAGAAACAATCATGGATGAAAATAAACCTAAAAGGAGGCATTGATAAAACCTTCTGATTGAGAGAATTTTGGGAGAATCAAGGATTTTGAGAAGAAGTTGCGGTCATGTCTAATGAACCCCGTTCTAGACCTATAAACGTCTGCTTTGGCGTAATTTTATGGTACCCAAAAAAAAAAAGGTATCATATCGAAAGTAGTTATTTTTTTAGGTTAATTTATACCTTTTAAAAGTGAAGTTACTTGATCTCACATGTTTGAGGTAACTTTATGATAGATTATGAAATGTCATGAGTGATCATGAATACCACTAATCAGTTTTAATTTCACCTTGGAAAACTATAATTTGAACTCAAAAAATAATAACTTTACTTTTAAAAGTTGTAACTTCCATCACTTTTCAAGTTTGAACTTTTAACTCAAAAAGGTGTAACTTGACCTGAACAAATTGTAAATTTTAGTACAGTATCAAAATCGGTACCAGATGATGTGATATATTCATTTGCCTTAAATAAGTGAGTCTCGTGAACATTAATGGGGATAAATGTATTATCACATTATTTGGTGATTGCAAATAGCATTAGCGTTCATATTGCTTGTCATAGGATTTCTGCCTATAAGAACCAAAGTCCATGCAAGAAAATGTTGTTTGCTTTCACAGGATGGTTGAATCAGTGAATCCCGTCAAAAAAGTTATTCGACCTATTGATTCAATCATCTTTGTTAATTTTGGATGCAAATTTGATATACAAATTTGAAATGTTCTGTATCCTAGTATGAGAGTAAGATATATATATATATATATATAAAAGATAGTTAAATAATCCAATATCAAAAGTTGCAGACCTTATAACTAAAAAATAATAATAGATTTTCAGATTGAGATCCCGTGTCAAATTTAAACTACGTACTAATGAGTTCCTGATAAGTGGGAGGAATGTTTGGATAGAGGAAGTGGAGCTAATGGGTAACAATATCGTTTACTTTGACTTCTTTTTATATGAGCTATGCGATTTGGATACAATGAGTTGAGTAGGGGAAAATTTCACTGACAACCCTTGAAAAATAGTTTAATTACATCTCCTATAATTTCTGAAATATCCCCTAATTTTAGTTGGTGTCAGTGAAATTTTCCAGTTGTTTTATTACAGCTAGGTGAGTAGTGAGATCAACATTGGATGAGGTTCACCGGCCATCGAATAGAAATGCATAAGGTTATTTAAATTAGGTCTCAAATATTGTCAAAATAATATTATTATATTTTTAAATTTAATTTATTAACCTAATTTATTGTTATATTTAGATGAGCAACGGATCCCAATATCAAATGAGATTCATTGTCAATCTAACAATAATAATGAATTAAATCAACAAATTTAATTCAAGTAGCATTATTACTTTTTGTAAGAAATTAAAAATAATTATAAATATTGCCCGAAGGAGTGATGAAGTACTGCCCGACGAAGCAATACAACAGAGAGGACTAAGATACCATACAATATATTTTATTCTTTATTTTCTCGTTTGATGGATTAATCCTATATTTAAGTAGGACTCGATGCATATAAATGAGTCCATCCTTCATTAATAGTGAACTATCTGTCAAGTAGAAAAATAAAAATATAAAATACAATTAGAGAAGATGTGGATCCGAGAGAGAGAGAGAGAGAGAGAGAGCTCTCTTATCCTCTCAACTATAAATCTGGCCTCAGGGAGGACCATTGTTCAGAATTCATTGTGCTTTGCTTTCCTCAGTCATGGTACTCCTAGTCATAGCAATGGTATTTTGTTTATTGTGCAAGGAGATAAGCCTTGTCAATGGAGACATTGGCACGGCTACTTCTTATAATCCTCCATATACACGTGAGTTCGCATATATACATACAACATTATCTCAAGTAGAAGCTAATCTTTCCCAATTACTTGAAGCTGTATATGTGT
This sequence comes from Ilex asprella, assembly GCA_023539305.1. Classification (NCBI taxonomy): domain Eukaryota; kingdom Viridiplantae; phylum Streptophyta; class Magnoliopsida; order Aquifoliales; family Aquifoliaceae; genus Ilex; species Ilex asprella. Next base: position 14,203,295 of record CM042198.1, on the reverse strand, counting down.
ACATAAACTTTTACCTTTTTAAAGAGCATGGTCTAATGGATCGGTCGATATCGATACATCTGACTCGACACATTTTACTTTGATGTCGTCTTATATACATTCTATGTATACCACGAGTCTCAAGCGACTCAGTTGAGTCACTAAGACATCTCCGAGCTAATCCCTAGAATCAGATAAGAAGGTCTTTCATCTCCTTGCTTAGCTTGAAACCGACGTAGACAAGGTGTTCTGGTTCTTCACCGAGCTGAACAGGCTCCAACTCTTCCGAAGACGCTAGTCTGGTTTCTAGCTCATCCCTCATGTCAAGCTCGTCCATTTGAATGCTCTCTGCCTCTTTCTGCTTCATAGAGGCTAGGTACCATTCTCTAGCTTTTCTCTTCCTATGCCCATTTTGTCGAAAGTAGACGCAAAAATGATGTCTGCCTAGCTCCCGTTGTCTACTAGGACACGATGCACTGTCCTGTTGGCCACAGCAGCTTTTACTACTAATGGATCATCGTGGGGGTGGTGGAAGCCCTCCAAATCTAGGTCAGAAAAGGTTATGATCGTGTCTAGCCGTGTTGCTTTGGTCGTAGTGTATACCTCTAGCATCTCATCACCTCGAATTCTGCGTAGATGAGCCTTTTTGGCTGCACTGGATTCTCTTCCTCCTACAAATCCTCTCGATATCACTCTGATCTCCCCCATAGGTTATTAGTGTTGCGTAGGAGCCTGTGGCTAAGGTGGTGGAGGTGGAAGAGCTCGGTTTGGATAGTCCTGGGCCACAAAGCGGCGTAATTGCCCTCGCTGGATTAGAAACTCAATTTCCTTCTTAAGCTGGATGCAATCATCCGTGTGATGGCCATGATCTCTGTGGTAATCACAGTACTTGGTGGGATCTCTCTTCGCCGGATCTGCCTTCATCCGAGGTGGCCACCTCAAGAACCTCTCATTATGTACCTCATGCAAGACTTACGATCTCTATCTCTCCTGGGAGACCTACCTCGCTCCTTTTCTTTCCTGGGACTTCTCTCCTTCTTCTTTTCTTCCTTTGACCTCTCTTTTCGTGATGAAGAACTTCCTATCTTTGAAAGGAGTGTTTCTTCACCATTTATATACTTTTCTGCTTTAGCTAACACCTCAGCCATATTTGCTTGAGGGTTCTTCGATATGGAAAATATCAGATCCTTCGATTATACCCCGAGCCTTGCAATGAAGGCAGTTATGACGAACTTTTCATCGGGGACATCTACCTTCAAAGATTTTGAATTGAACCTCTGGACCTATGATTTGAGGTTCTCGTCTGGCCCTTGCTTTACATTCAAGAGATGGTAGCTCGGCTTCCGGTATATCCAAGCTCCTATGAAGTGGGACACGAAGGAGATTGAGAGCTCTTTGAAGGAAGAGATTAACGCCGGGGGGAGTCTGTTAAACCACGCTAGGGCTGATCCTTTGAGAGTGATGGCGAAAGTCCTGCACTGTACGGGATCCTGATACCCATGCAGCTTCATTTGGTTTTTGTAAGTGTTGAGATGATCCACAGGGTCTTTGGTTCCGTCTAAGGCCTCAATCTAAGGTAACCTGAATTTTGGGGAGAGAGGATAGTGTAGCACCCCCATGGTGAATGGTGATTCTGTCTGCTGCACCAGGGCATCCTTTGTGACAGGAGCCTTGTTCTTTATAGCCTCTTTCGTGTGGCTGAGCTCTTGCTTGATATCCTCGAAACGTCGCTCCCAGTACTGTTCTCTTCTTTCCTGCTGGTAGGGGATGAAATCACTTCTTCCTCCTTCATCGTTCTGGCTCTGAACTTCTTCGTTGTGGCCATTCCTGGGGGTAGTTGTGGATCTCTCCCCATAATCTGGCTATTTTCTCCTCCTTCATTGACCTCTCTGAGGGAGTCGAGATGGTATTGTTCCCTACGAGGAAGATTATTTGGGCCTTCTTGGGCCGGTCATGCCTCCTATGGGCACTTTAAGAATTTCAAAAGCTCTTCGTTTTGTTGTAGCAGGCGCTGATTAACAAGACGGAGGGCATCCATCTCGTTATTCAATGGGAAGTCTCCTGTGAAAGGATTAGTTTCTGGATTATTTTCAGCTTGTTTGCCATTGGTGGCTTCCTGTTAATCTTGCATGCGCGGCGGATTGGTTTGACTTTGGCTCATATTGCGGGTTGAAACCGTCAATCATTTAAGATCAGCGTATTTATAAAATGAGAACAGTCGTTCCCACAGACGGCGCCAAACTGATGATGCAATTTCAGGCGAATGAGCGAAGTCAACAAACGTGATATCAAGGTGAGATCAGAGCTTAATGGCTCATGGAATCGTTTTGTGATGGTGTGGGCTGAACCTTATATAGAGGTAGAAACACTCTAAAAATATAGTGGTTCACCAGCTATAGAGCTTGGCTAGTCCACTCTCTAATGGAAGCTCTTGCTCCCTTTTCTTTTATTGATAACTTGAATTACAGAATAGTGTTCTCTTTTTTGTCCCCCTAAATGGGGGCACTGTTCGATATATATATAGACTGTTCCCTAGCTCTAAGGAATCTACACCAAGATCTTTGACCTGCATCCGTAGAATTTTTCTTGATTTTTGGGAGAAGATCTTGGTTGGTTGAGAGTTTTATGCCTTGACTCCAGCTTTCCGTTCTCATTCCCTTTATTTTGGGGACGCTTGTTGTCTATCCAGCTGTCCCTATGTCATTCCAGTCGGTTCATTGTTGGAATGAGGCTGAGCTCTGGTCCCCAGAGCTCTTTATCTTTCTGGTCTGACCTCCCGACCTGTTCCATAGATCTGATCTCACCCTCGGAATTATTTATTTTTATTTTTTTTTATTTGGTATCATCAAATCTAATACTTATAATGTACCAATGAATCTTGGGTCTAATGATATTCCTTATCTTGTTTTAAGTTAAGAGTTCAAGTCCCTTTAAAAAAAAGATTAATTACAAAATGCCCCCTTAAAGTTTGGTTTATGTTACAATCAACTCCCTTAGATTTCAAGTTAAACAATGTTCCCCCTCAAAGTTCGCACTAGACCAAATTAACATATGAGATTGATGACAAGTACAAAAATCCTAAAGTACCCTTACTTTACATCTTATTTTTTTCGGTACAACGGAATAATTTCTTTCCATCTTACATACAAGGAGCTACCATCATATTTCCACCTCCATTGTCAATGCCACGGCCCCACACCTTCGCCACTGCCATAGCCATCACTAACCACATGCTACCATTACCCACTTCAAACAAATTCTAATCTCAAATCAATTCAATCAACAAAAATATTTGAAAAAAGAGTCATCCGAGAAATTAAACTAACCAAAAACTTCATACATTCTTCAATCTCAATCAATAATGGTGAATTATAGATTGAACTAGCTTTGCCAACCCAATATCGACTGGCAACAAAAATAACAACGCCACTCTAATCCTTTGTCATCGTTGCAGCCACTGTCCACATAATCCCCACAAGGCTCCGATTTCTCCTGTTCGACATCAACATTTAACAATCCAATTCAATCGAAAAATTGAATGGAGCTTCAGAGTTATTCCGTGTCAACAAAGGCCCATAAGAGAGTATTGGTGAAGGCTTGACGGTGCATATATGCCTCGATGTGTGTGCTTTCATTTTTGCCTTTGTGTAGGCAAAAGGGAAGTGAAGCTATGGTATTATGAGTCTGGGTTATGGCACGCACTCATGGTGGTGGACTTTGCTGGTTGGAGAAGGTCATCATTGACGATGATTGCCATGGTGTTGCTTGTCATGAGGGGGTGGACTAGGTTGTGGGTTGATTATTAGGAAAAAGGTAGATGTTATACTTGTCGACGAGGTTGTTGATTCTTGGGGTAATTGGAGTTGTTGGTTTCAATAGGTAGCTTGGTTTGCTGAAGAGGGGTTGGGTGTTGGGTGGGGTGAGTTTTTTCATTTTTCCATTTTTTTTTCAAAGGCATAAAGATTAAAGTGTAGATGTGTCTTTTAAAATAATTAAGGGTCAAATGGCCAACTTCTGTTAATTGTTAATGGTCAAATTAACGGAAATGGAGTCATTGATCTAATATTCAAACTTGGAGGGGGTACATTGTTTAAATTGAAACTAGGGGGAGTTGATTGTAACATGAACCAAACTTTGAGGGGGTATTTTATAATTAATCCAAAAAAAATTCTAATGCATTTGATGCCAATAGCATTACTGTAGTTTTCTGCACAATTTGCTTACGGTCTTAAAGTGTAGGAGATAAGAAATTAGAGAGAGAAATGGGCTTACTTTTCTTTGACTAAAAAGCTGGTCAACTAAATAAAGGTTTTAAGAACAATCCAAAAACCCACATGTTTTAGTGCGTGGTCAAATGGCGCAGACCATATTGGAACCCAGACCTTGCAGGTGATGTAATGGCCGCTTACAACGTTGTCTCATATTACTTTAAATTGTAATTCGTTTGGAGACTACTGTCTTTAGTGGACAACCAAGAAAACCTGTAATTTAGTGGATGGAGGACGTTTTTCAGTTGCCGTAGGCCTCTGAAACTCTACTTTTGGCGTGATATTCCTTCATGATATATATCAGCTTCAACGGAAGAGATGTAACAAAGTGGCCAAGTTAGAGACGGAAGAAGAAGGAGATTAAAAGTGACGTAAAGATACTTGATCTCATCTCCACAAACGGCACGCATGCATGTAATCAATAACTATCCAAGTGATATCAAGCATCTCCAATAAAAATTGAAACCTTTACCCAAATTTGAGTTAAAAAAAATGGTACAAAAATCTTGTTTTGGTATAAATCTCTTTAATGGAAAAACTCAAATTTAAATGCGGACAAACTCAAATTTAAGAAAAACATAGCCTTCAGATCTTTGAAGGAAAATGAAATCTTACCCTTAAAAATTTGGGTATAGATTTGAGTCTTTTTTATTTGAGTAAAAAAAATAAATATACTTTTTTAGGGAAGGTAAATAACCTTCATTCATCTGTGTAATTCCATGTACAAAAAATACTACATAACTCAAATGAAATTTAGAAGTTAAAACTTAAATACATATCATCTTTTGAATGAGTGTGAAATGAGTAGGCTTTACAGAAAAAAAAAATTGATAGAACCTATTTATTTATGAGATGATATATATTTGAGTTACAATTTTTTTGAGTTTTATTTAAATTTTGTACGATCTCTTCCATGTACAAAGATAATTGTTACTCTGAACAGTGTACCAAAAGTCAAAAACTAGCACAAAAACATTACCTAAGGGTATATATGTAATGTGTGTTGTTAGTGCCCGTCATCCTTTGAATAAACCCCTAGTGCCCAGAGCCTTAGCAGATAGCTGGAATATGATATCTCTGTAGCAGCATTTGGTTCTTCCTTGAATTCTTGAATTTTAAAGATTCATCAATATCGTTGATGTTTAATTTAGAGACATAATATATTATTAAGGATCGTGTAGACTCCGTGTGCAGATAAGAACAAGAAAAAAAAATATAAAAGTGGAAAGAACTTAGAATATATAAAGCTAAGTGGTTAAATGTAGTTGGAGGAAAAGTTATAAGCTATTAAATAAAATAAAATATGGAATATCAGTAATTGATTTTTACTTAACTACTAATAACTATAACTACCAATAAAAAAAGAGGACACTAAACCTTGCCGTGTCCTTTTCTTAATAGTATAGATTATCGTTGAACAAATAGTAGGATACAATTTAGGGACCTAATGTATTGTTATCATTTATGGAGTAGTGAATTTAATATTAGGCCGAGTCCACTAGCCCAACAATAATGTATTAAGTTCTCAAATTAAACCAAAATTGTATTGTTATATTGTTTAAAGCGATTTATTGACCTAATTAACCTACTGTGTTATTGTCAATGAGCATCGGTCCCACTTAAATGGTGTTTTTTGTCAATCTAATTACAACAATAGTGGATTTAGATAAATAAATTAAATACAAATAACATAATAGCCTTAGTAAAAACAAAAAAAAAAAACCTCTCCGAGGTTGTAATGCGGTTCTTCACGATGAAGCAATGCGAGAGAGAGAGAGAGACAGCGAGAGAGTCATATCCCCAACTATAAATCAGACCTCAGCAAGGACCCATTGTGCAGATTGCAGAAGTCATTGTGCTTTGCTTCCCTCATTATGGTTCTCCTAATTATCGCGATTATATTAAGTCTATTGGGCAATGACATAAGACTAGTCCATGGAGACATAGGCACGGCCACTTCTTATGATCCTCCATATACACGTAAGTTCATCCAGATCTGTATATACATGCATAACAAGCTCAAGCCGAAAGAAAAAATTGTTCTCAACTTGAAGAAAATAAAACCATCCGTCCACAAGAAAATTTTACCCTATTTTTCTTATATTACGAAGAATTGTCCCAAAAACAAAACAAAAGGTTGGTTGATTTTGACGTTTACTTATTCAATTTTTGTGTAGCTACCAAGTGCTATGGCAACAGAGCTGATCAATTCCCACCAGGAAATCTATTTATTGCAGTGAGTGAAGGGTTGTGGGATAATGGCGCAGCGTGTGGCCGGCGTTACAGAATAAGGTGCTTGAGCGGCAATAACAAGCCATGCAAGGACGGCACCGTTGACGTTAGGGTGGTCGACTTCTGCCCTAGAAGGCCATGCCCTGCGACTATTATCATGTCGAATGATGCTTTTACAGCCATTTCTAACTCCCCTGATGCCAAAATTAACGTGGAATTCATCCAGTAAAAAAAACACAACCTTCTTTCTGTTCTGCTTTTATCTTGTTTTCCTTATTCGTCTTCTTGTAACATATGAAATTGTTGAATTTTTGCAGGATTTGACATGAAACATGCAAATATCAAGCCCTGATCAGTGTGATTTATAAAAGAAGAAGGAAAAAAAAAAAGTTGGATTCTAAAATAGATGATTCTGTAGTAGATTTTGTAAATGAATGTTTTTTTATGTACCATGATCATTAATATTTGGTTTTATATTTGGCAATACATTTTGAAAGCCAAATTACCTATGATATATGATAATTTCTGCACCTACTGTAATTAGTTCTCAGACTTGGTTATTGGTGAGCATTTCTGAAGCTAGAGTAACCAATAAAATACTATTCCTGTAATAAAAATTCTTGTTAGACAAGGGTTGGTGGAGGTGTTGGTGATGCTGCAGCGATGGTATTTGTGGCTGTGGTAGTGCATTTTTGGGTGGTGATGTAGTTAATGGGTTAACCTAACCTATTTTAATCCCGAGCCGTTATAACTCATTTATTACACTAGTTAAAAATGAGTTGAAAATCCTTACGGTCTAGTGATCAAGTTTGTCCTCTTATAAACAAGATGTCTTAGGTTTGATACTTCTCATATTCCCTAAAGGTCAATACCTCCTACGAGTCTCTTTAAACTAACTAAGTTATGGTAGTTGACTTAGAGTTTGAGGGAATAGTCGAAGCAAATCTAAACACTCTGTAGCAAAAAAAAAAAAAAAAGAGTTGGGAATTGGAATTGATTTAGACCCATGTCATTATTCATCCATCCATCCATTTTATTTTTATTTTTTGTTACAGGATATCTAGTCTTGTAAAGACCGCAACCGTGACTCGAATTAAATTAAAACATGTTCATGAGGAACATGTATGACTGAAAATAATATCAAATTGATCCCCCCATCCATTTGCCACTGTTAAGTTCACCTGTAAATCGATAATACTACTTGTACCTAATTTATGGGATTAATTAATAGAATTAATGAATTGTGATCGTTGGATGGATTGTAAATTTCATTAAATATTGTTATTTACTATCAATGCAATAAACATATAATGCATTAAATTCTCAAATTAAGTCTCAATAATATTACTCCCTAAAAAATATAAGAGTTTTTTGGAGGCCGGCCCCTAGGCCCAATAAGATTCCAAAAACACACTCACTTGCGAATTTCTTTTTGAATTAGGTCTATGTTGAAAAGTCAAAACAATAGACATAACTAATACCTTTAAAAATTGCAAAAAATAATGATAATATCATCACCTAATTTAAACACCTATTCTAGAAATCTACTTCATTATAATATACATTTTTCTCCATAAACACAAATCGTCAGATAGGTACACAGTAGGTACGCAGTAATCGTCAAACAAGTACACTAATTTTCTCCATAAACACAAATCGTTAGACATGTACATAAATTGTCAGATAAATATACAACATATACACAATAAAAATATACGTGTTAATATAGGCACACAACTTATTATATATGACAAACAACATATACGATCATTCAAGTACAATAAATGAATATATACATCCACGAGATAAGTACATCAATATTTAATTGAAAAGAAGTTATATATACGTTATTACAGGAACACAAATACATAAAATCAGACACAATTTAAAATTAAGGATTTCATCGACCTAAATATATACCCATGAGATGCAGGCATCTCAAAGTTGTGTTCAATATTCTCCTTTGTATTTCTACCTTTCTGATGACCCATGAACATATAGCTTCTGCCATTTATTGTTCCAAGACCAGTGACAATAGCAAGATCATCATCACTTGCTCAATTACTGTGAAGCTCTACAAATTGGACATCAGAATGGTAGAACTAGAAAAGCTGATCCTCTACCACCACCCACACTCCTTGTCACAACCAAGACTTCCCTCAAACCCATCCATCACTTCATATATCACTCGCATCTTGTAAATTTAGGTTGAAATTATGTGATGAAGATAGAACGGGTAATAAATATACAATAACTATCCCACCCCACCGACACAGGGACTTCAAAGTTTTTAAAAATAAGGAGAACCTTTTTTATATGCTAAAAATCTGCTAGGACTAAACCTAATTTACACACTGAAAGAGGACCTTAGCTTAATTTACTAAAAATATAATGATACTGTGAGGGAACTAAAGCCTCTGGGTGGATTTGGGGGCTCCATAACATCCCCTACTCACACTATTGGGCTATATCTAAATTGGGTTGGGTTCGGGTTCTAATATACAAAACGGGCTGTTTTGTGTGACAGCGATGGGCTGCAGTTTGTACAGCAGTGGAGTTGCTGGGGTTTGGGCAACAGTAGTTAGCTTTATCCCCTTAATTTAATTTGCTTTCCTGCTCGACAATGAATCTAATCTATTGACAAAGAAAAAGAATAACTGAGCATTTATGCGACCAGTGAAACTCGACAATATATAAAACTTGGGTACGGACTAGTTCTCAATCCTTAACTATTTCTCATTCGATTGCGACATTTGAGTACAAAAAATAAAATCTAGAACATCTACTGCATGAGACATGAGGTTCCTATACTATTACCATGTTAGTGCCGGTAGTAAAACATAACACCCACTTCCCTATTATTTTATCTTTTTTGGTTTAACGATCAGAGATGTTCAGATCAGTTTAAGCGTATTTCAACTAATTTCTTCCCCTAATCGGTTAAAGGCGGGTCATCTACAACGGAACTATAATATTCATGAAGGATAATTTTTTTTGGCCTAACTCCAAGAGATTACCCAGATACTTCCCTATTATTTGCAAAACATAACTCGTTGTGAGATCCTGGTATCCCACATCGGTTACGGAAGGGGTAGTTGCTGGCTTATAAGTAAGCCCCTCGCCTTACTTGTCATAAGTCCTTTTCCTATGGGTACTGGGAAGAACAAAACCGTGAGGGTCAGTGGGCCAAAAGCGGACAATATTATATCATGTGGAGGGTGGGGTGTTACAAAGTGGTATCAGAGCCGACCCCTTGGCGGTGCCGAGTGTGGAGCCCTGCCGTACTCGCGTGTGGGCGGGAGGTTACTGATAAGTATATCTGTGCTACACGGGGACGTGCAGCCCAAAAGGGGGTGGATTGTGAGATCCTGGTATCCCACATCAGTTACGGAAGGGGTAGTTGCTGGACTTATAAGTAAGCCCCTCGCCCCAAAACTGTAAGAGTCAATGGACCCAAAACAGACAATATCGTGACACGTGAAAGGTGGGGGTGTTACACTCGTTATATGTTTTTTCAACTGGCACGGGCCACAGCTTGTTAAGATATTGTTTGGCATGTAAAAAATCATAAATTAATAACTCGGCTTAAAATTTAGGGACTTCACAAGCAAGTCTTAAATCATTGCTTTTGGTGTCTCAGATAGGAATAATATTATTTAAATTTAATTTATTGATGTAATTTATTGATCTAATTATTTAAAATTATTGGATTGACAGTGAATCCCGATATTTATTAAAATTCGCTACCAATTCAATCATTAAGATGAATTAAGTCAATAAATTATGTTTAAATAACATTATTGCCAAGACAATTACTTAAAAGAACCCACATTAACTTTTGAAGTTCTGTGTTACTTGTTTGAAATTACCCCTACTTCTTTATTTGTTAAAAAGTAGCCCTATTTCTTTGGCCCCAAGTAAAGAGAAACCTCTAAATTTCAGCAACTAAAAAGTCACACCAATTACGTGGGAAACATCTACCACATTTTTACTTGGCTCCCAAGAAATAATGCATTGGACATTTTCAAAGGGGTCAACTTCAACTCTTTGGATTTGAAAATACTAAGCAGCATTGTTGTTTGGATATTTGGCCTACGGTCCTTGCAACTCACACTATATATATTTGGAGTTGTGAAGAACATCATCAACCAACACCATTTGAAAAAGGAAAGAACAGCACAATGGTGTCTTTGAAGCTGCAGAAGCGGCTAGCAGCCAGCATACTCAACTGCGGCAAGGGAAAGGTTTGGATAGACCCAAACGAGACAATTGATATGTCCATGGTCAATTCTAGTATGTTTAACTCTCTTTTACTTCACTTGATTACATTACTTCTGATTCTATCAACTACAAAACCATATCGATCATTGCTCAATATTTTTTTCGTTCAGTTGTTATAACTCAACTAATATGGGTTGGTTCAACAGTCGAACTGGCCAGGCATAAACTCATGTCTCAATTCGAGTTTTAGTTACATAAATTCAAATTTAGTTGATGCACGGTATTCGTAGATAATTGTTTGCATCCGAGATAACTGAAATTATGAGTCCAAAAAATGCATAGGTACAATGATTCGGTATTGCCCAAATGTAAAGGAAAAAAGATACAAGTCCCATAGATGCGACAATCATCCATAAAACTTGTGTAATCGATCAATTAAAAGTGTTAATTTTACTCATTAATGCAAATACGACATTCAATCGACACAATGTTATACGAAAATGATACAACCATCTAATATGAATAGTATATCAGTGGGTTAGTGTTAGGCACAAATAATTAGCTGCTTAGCTAATATTGTACGAATAAAATGAGTATTTTTTTTATTTTTTTCATTTATTTATCCAGTAGTGTATGCATTATTTTAGAGTTGCATAATATTCATACGAGCACAAAACAGTTTGAAATGGCACAGCACTTATATGATAAACGACTTGGTTGACATCCTTTAATAACTATGCACAAATCGTCACTCACCAAAACGAGGGTTGCATCAGTTAAGAATGATGTGCAATAATGCATAATTATTTGCAGGGATGAATATAAGAAAGCTCATAAAAGATGGCTTCATCATCAAGAGACCTACAAAAATACATTCACGATCTCATGCTCAAGAAGCCATGGACGCAAAGAGGAAGGGAAGGCACTCTGGAATGGGAAAGCGAAAGGGAACAAGAGAAGCAAGGCTACCAACGAAAGTTATTTGGATGAGAAGGATGAGAGTGTTGCGGCGATTGCTGCGAAAGTACCGCGAATTTGACAAGATTGACAGGCACATGTACCACGACATGTACATGAAGGTGAAAGGAAATGTGTTCAAGAACAAGCGCGTCCTAGTGGAGAGCATTCACAAGCTGAAGGCCAACGAAACCAGAAAGAGAACACTATCTGACCAGTTGAAGGCCAAGAGAGCCATGCAATTATTTAGGTGAACATCTCCTGGGAGTGCAAAAAACTGTCATATGACAATAAGCATTACATATGTTAATTTTGTATTTTTATTTCTAATTTTGTTTTTGGGTGGTTGATGGTTTGGAATGCTTTGTAGATACAATCATTGTAGTCTAAGAGCTTTTGTTAATTTGTATATTCTCTGGGTGGAAATAATGAATGTTTTCTTTGTGAGAATATTCTTAAATTAGTTCATACTAAGTCATGTTTTCCTCATTTATTTCATGCGATTCTTAGAATTCTTAGATTTTTCTATTATATTTTTTCTGAATTTCACTGAATAGTAGATCATTTATCGTATATGAGAGAGGGGCCACCTTCACTCGTCGTTTTCTAATAGCTCTCATAAATGACTTTTAGCCATTTTTTTTTAAATTTCGAGTTGAATACGGACTGAACCTAATTTCATAAATTCGGGCTTAGGTTTAGGTTGAACTCGTCAAATGAAACTTCAATCCAAGTATTGCCCAAATCCAATTTAGGTTAGGATTTTTTGTGCAAGTCCAACCCAAATATTAAAATTTTCTACCAAAGTACTAAAAATTTTGGGTAGAACGCAAGTTAGTGTGCATACCTACTAAACCGATGCCGCAAACAAAAAAATTCTACACAAAGAAATGGTGATTTTTTTATATTTAGCATCATAAGACTTGTACAACCAAATAATATTGTATATATACACACTCAAAAAAAAAAAAGAGCTGAGTGTTGAAATTATTAAAGTTTCAATTAGTTGAGGCCGGTTTGACTACGAATTGATGCCCCCAAATGAAAGTGAATGCCCACACCAGCAGACTTTCTAATGCTCCGTTTGATAGGAATGATGGAAAATAGAAGACATGAAAAATAAGAGGGATACACTTTCTATCCTTCAAGAAAAGAAAGTAAGAATAATACACTTTCTTTCTTTTGTATTTAGTAGGATATATGAAAAATAAAAATGATTAATATTTTTTTTTGCTTGGGAAGATGGAAAAATTATTATTAGTATTTTTTACTTTTTTAAAAAAAATATAAATACATATTTTATCATTACATTTATATATAAAAT
>CM042198.1:14147991-14165497 GCA_023539305.1 Ilex asprella | reverse complement strand
ATAAAAGTGAAAAAAAAATAGGTATGCCCAAAATTGTACACTGTGAAAAAGCCTAAGATCAGCATATAAATGAATATATAAAAGACCATAAAATGATACAGAGCCTGGAAATAGCCTCTACCACCATAAATAAATACAGATATGAAACATTTATACCGTGTTTTTCTTTGAGTTATTTGGGGTTATATCAAAATTTAACTTTTTCAGTGTTTATACAGAATAATGATTCTCTCTTATAGATCTTGTTTTTGTGTTATTTATAAATTTGTAAATAATGATCTTGAAAATAATTCAACAAAGTGTAAACATAAAATAATAAAACTTTATGTGTAATGTTGTGTTTGGTTGTACCATAGTCTAACTCGTTTTTTGGTCATGGTAGTTCCTAGATAAAACTAACGAAATCCTTGGCTTACGTAAACTCAGGTTTTCTTGTTTGGATCAAATGGTACACATTGTCTAAGATTGAATGATAAACCCATTCTCCTTTTTGCACCTACTGGGTTACTCGCAACTTCACCGAAAGTTTTACTCTAGCAAGCATGGTTGTTGCTTGTAAGAAGCATGCTTATTGAAATGAGATGATAACACAAGCATTAGCAATGTAAATTTTGGCATGTTTGTCATAAAAAATGAAGGAGCATAGACTGCATAGTTGTAGCTTGATAGTGAAATCTATCTTCTGGCTCTTTCCTAGTTAAGTTTTTTAGTTTCTTGAGTAGAATATTAACTAATGGTGTATGAACATTGTTATATTCTTATACTCTCCTAACCCAAACTTTCGTATATATATGAACACATACTTGTAGTGAATTATAATAATAATTCTAAGATAAAATCTAATTAGATCGATATCTTCATTTTAAAACAAAAAAGGCTAAAAACAAATTCAACTTCTATAAATCTAGCCTAATTGTCCATGTAATTTTAACATTTATATAGCACTTTGATGGTCGTGATTACAATGCATGTCTTGAGCCTAGAAGAGTCATATAGTGTTTCCTCATAATCGAATAATCTCGTTCTTGGATATTACCTATTTGAGTCCTATCAAGTTCATTAATCACATTATCCAACACAGGCCATTTGCCATTGTTATGGTAGACCCCAATTTTCTCAATCAAAAAACCCTAAAAAAGCAACCTCAAATAGTAGTCTTAGCTAGAGTTTAGAAGATGGGGAAATCACATTTGGGTAGATACTTTCCTCTTTGACAATAATCTACATATTCCAAAAAGAAATGGTCATACTGGAAGCACATAAACTAGTCAATTAAAGTCCCAGTTATGCATTATATGTAAATTATTGTAAGGGGCATCTAATGAAGACTTAATTTTTATTTTATTTTTTTATCAGAATGAAAGCTTAATGATTCATTATAGATTTTAGCAAATGTATCACAACTGCAAATTACTCATTGAAGTTTGTAGACCATGTTTTTTATGAAAAATATGAAAATAGATTATTTGACATCATTTTAAGAATACAATGTCTCACGTTTGTACTTCTTTAGCCCACTTGAAAGCACATAATCAACATGATTTAAATGAATTCATGGAAGCAAAAATTCCTCTAAGGTGTTGTCAAAAGTTCCATATAAGTACTTTGCCCTTTTGTTTTAAAGATTGATTCGTAAGTTGAAGTCTAACTTCAAAGAAATGCTTGTTAGTGAGCGTGTGAAAAATTACATCCATCTCCAAAACATTTACATAATGAAATAGTTCTCACTTTAAAGGATATGGTTGTCAATGCCTCTCCTATGCACATGACCAACTTGATCAGGCCTTTTTCAGGGGTGCCTTTGTAAGGAACTCTTCCTAAAAGTACAAGTTCATCTAAATCATATTTTCATAATATTGATCATAATCCAACTTTTCATATCTTTTGTTTAAGCATATATGAATTTGAGAATTCACAACGTTTGTTACTTAGTGGAAACTGTCGACCTATACATAAATTACCATTATATAATGAATATAGAAAGTAACATACTAGTATATTACAATCTCACATAAAAGAAATAAAGAAAGAACTTAGTATTGAGTATATAATGTCAAGCCAATTGATGGAGAAATGGTCCATTGGTAAGCTCTTCTACAAGTTGTAGCACCATTCAGTTGCAACAAACATAAACAAACTACATTTATTGAATACAATCACTTTTTTTTTGTACCGAATTGCATTTTTAAAAACATTATTCATAGTTAAAGTAACACATACCAAGAAAACCTCAATAGCTTCCAACTCCACCGAGAGCATATACATTATATGTGATTCATCAACTTTGTTGGGTTGTCGTGTCAAATAGTTCTTCACTACCACATCACCTATTGTGTTACATATCCACATACAAAGAACTCCAAATTTCAAATTGTAACACAGATACGTGTACAACAAACAACAAATTTACTTGAAACTTTGAAAAAAAATACTTACCTTCAAGCATTGGTGTCAGAGCATTATCCCAGGGCAAGGAACATTAACGAGGGACTAGAACATGCAATCCAAAGTTGAGTATTATGTAGATCATTTTGCTCACCCAAGGACAAAAACATACCTATATTAATAGCACATTAACATACCATATTTGTATGTCTGTATATATGCATTATAAAGAGGTAGAGATGTAGTAACTAGTATTAGGAATGAAGTGTGTGAAGACTAACAGTCAAGACGTTTTCTAGAGAAACACTATTGGACTTAAAAACTGTAACACCCCGTATTTTCTTTTATAAAAGTATATAGTTATATGATAGATAATTATTGTGAAAATGAGGATATGTATAATGATGTAAGAATGAATCACATAGGTTAAAACATTAGAAATGAATAATTGGGAGACAAATGGATTTGGGAAGTTTAAGTTTCAAAGACGCTTGAGATTGGAATTAGTTATTAGATAAGTTTCTAAATGTTTCCAGGTCAAGATAATGTTTCCATTGAATCCGGAAGGTCGAAAAACCTTAGGAGAGGTAATATGAGGTGCATTGGAAGCTTGGAAGTACTCCGGAATAAAAACACAAATTTCCTAACTTTCGGGTATAAAATATTTTGGATACCTCTCAGTATTTCGGCCATAACTTCTTATCCTTATATCCAATTGATCTGAAATTTTGACAGTAGATAGTAGACATCTAGGGGTACAAAAAATGTATCTCATGAAAATTTTCCAATTCGACCTCAAAATGGGTCAAAACTGTCTAGGAAATTGGAGAAAAAATCTTTCTGCGGAATAGTACCGGTACCGGGTACTGGTACCCTGTTTTCAGAAGGTTTTTGGTACCGGTACACCCGATAAAAAGTCTAAATGTTTAATGTCGCGATCTCAGTCCGATTTTTGGGCCTATAAATACTTTAGGCCGCCTCCTTAGTCGTCCATACACCATTCTAAACCCTAGATAGCTTGGAAGAGAAAGAGAGGAAGATCAAAACACCTAGATCAAGATAGATTTACACCCCATAGAAATCAAAATCGAAATTTCTCAAGAACACCATTCTTCTCCTCTCTTCTTCTACATTTTTACTACACCTTTACCCACACCTCTTAGAACCCTAAGAGAAGACAAGAAGGAGAAGGAGAAGGGAGGAAGAAGATCTTTGGAGCGTGGGTTAGCTTAAAATTCTTGGCTTCAAGGTAGGGAATTTTCTCTCATTCACTTACATTGAGGCTAGGGCCTATATATATGTAATCTTTTCACTTTAAATTATACATGTATGCTATATAATCGTTGTTTCTTAATACCTTGTGACTACTACCATGATTTAAACAATATTATTGTTTGATTAACCCTTAAATCCTTTTTCTTGCCTAAAAACCCTAGATTCCAAGAGAGATGAACTTTTCCTTAAATTGTTCTTAATTCTTGATTTCAAAACTTTAGTGTTGAATATTGTACACCAAAATAATATAGATTATGATCTCTTGCATATTTTCTTGGATTATTTGATTATATGACACATGTAAGAAAAATTGGGGATTTTACTATATTTGTGAAATTGTTGTGAATTGAGCATATTCTCGGTTTCCTCATTGTATAGGTGTTGTGATGGACTTGGATTACCTTCGAGAGATGTCGTAGAGTGTTAGAGGTTAGTCTACCCCAATGGGGGTGAGATGGTTTCCTAACACTTGTAGTGGGTTGTCATTTGGTAATGCAACCACTATCGTTCACTGGAGTTCGAACAAGGGATAGTATACTTTTCCTAGGAAGGGACTCGTCACTGCCATTGTGATGGTAGACGCCCCTTTCTAAAGTGCTTGTGACTTTGATTGTGATTGTGATTGTGATTGTGATTGTGATTGGTGGACTAGGTATAATCGTGGGGTAGATTCATGGGAAGCAATCATCATACATGGTACGGGGATGAACCGAAAATACATGAAATTATGAGTTGGGTCGTTCTTGCCGATGCATTGGTATGGGACAATGCATGGGGGAGAAACCCTTTTTCTAAATAGCTTAAATTGGAATGTTGGTTATTGTTGCTAAACTCCTTTTATTCGTTTATTTGATTATTGCTACTGTTTAAACTTGAGATCTCTTTTAAAATGCCCTTGTTTTATTTCAAATGTTATATATGTTACTTGTGAAATGAGACCGACCGTTTTCTATGTTTTTAAAACCTTGTTTGAGTTTGGGAGAAATGTGACTACAAAGCTTCGTGCTCACCCCCTACAAATTACATTTTTCAGATTTGGTGCTAGAGGAGGATCTCGGTGCTAACGAGTCGTACCTTGGAGAGGCTTCACTAGAGGGATACTTGGATCCCGTGTGAGACATCTAGAGATGTCGTTTATTTTTGTTCTAGAGTAGAATATTATTTTGAAACACTGTATAGTCTAGATTTCTTTTGTAATTTCCGCTGCGCTATAATAGTAAATTTTCATTGGGAATGTAAAGGCCAAAGATGGCATATTCTTTTGGAATATTGATGTAAATGTTATGAATTTTTGTTATGAAGTCTTCTTTATTGATGGTTTGTCTTAGTGCTCTCATGGTATGAATGGTTATGGAATGTAATGCCGTCCAGGGTGTATTTTGGGGTGTTACAAAAACATAGAAAGAGAAGGAACTATTTGACTCAGTATTAATAATTGTATCAACAATTAATTGATTATATGATAAAGGAGCAATTGGTTACAAATTAGAAGATGAAGAGGCAATCGGTCACATAAGTTACACAAATAAAACACTCTTGTGGTGTAAATGGTAACGTGTGATAATTTCTTGCTAAAAAAATAAGTTAAACTTGTTTTCGGAGTTTTCTTTGGAAATTTTGGAAACACGGGGAGAAGCTTTGCTCATTAAAGAGGTCTGTCCTTTGAACCTTCTTAGCAGCAAATAAGGTCCTCCTATAAAAGGTATTTTTTTGCATGTTGTCTCTTTTTTTTTGCCCTTTGCTCTCTCCCTCTCCCTCTCTCTCTTTCTCTATTTCGGAAAAACCCGAATAAAGGAAAGACTACACTCTCTGACGACTTTGTCTTCTCTGATGAAAGGATCTTCTCCGGCGAATGTGGATCATCTTCTCCGACGACTGGGCTACTCCATAAAAAGTTTTTTTGTCGGTCTTTCTCCTTCCCAGACTCTCTTTCTCCGACTTTTGAATGGATCCCAAATCTAAGTTTCAGATCTGGTTTGTCTTCTCCGACAATGGGTTTCAGATCGGGTTGTGGGTTGGGTGGTGACTGTGCGTTTTGGGTGATGGTTCTCGGTTTCGGTTGGTTGTGGGTTGGTGGTGGTTCTCGGTTTTGGGTGGTGGTTGTGGGTCAATGGTGGTCTTGATGCACAGTGAAAGAGAGAGAGAGAGAGAGTTGAAGAAAGGTGAAAATTTTAGATTATTGTCCAAACAAATTTTATAATTTTTGTTTTTTAAAATTATTTTCAAAAATATATAACCAAACAGATTTTATAATCTAAAATTTTTTAAAAACTCTTCCCAAAAATAGTTTTCAGATACTATTTTTTGAGATGCAAATCAAACATGTCCCTAATTCTTGTGGTTAAAGAACTCTAATTCTAATTGAATATGAAAACTATTCTTAATTGACTAATGATAGGACAAATACGCAGGCATTGGGGTGCAGCCGCAGGCGCTCTACAACACCAAGTTCAATCCTGCTAAGGTTCGACAAAGGCTTCTCTGTCTCAAAGTTGTGGCAACTTGAAGCTCCTATATGCTAATAACTCAGTCTAATCTTTGAGTAATGTTAGATGGACTTAAAAATTAGACTTAAAAAATTGACTTGATAATCTCAATCATTGAATAGGTAATAGGTCCCAATAAATGCTGGGACCTACAGTGAAATCAATGGTTGAGATTATCAAGTCAATTTTTTAAATCTACTTTTTAAGTCTATGTAGCATTGCTCCTAATCTTTTGATGAACTTCCCTCGCTGGTAATGCCTTCACAAATATCATTATTAGGGGTATGAATTTTGACATGATAAGAAAATATGATTTTAAATGGATATAAAATTAACGGGTTATGATTAATTTTTTTTGACACATAATTTGGTAAATAAATTTAATAATATATATATATATTTTGGCAAACGTAAGGAGTATTCAAGTATGTATTGTCTGATCAAAAAAAAAAGTATGTATTGGCATAGACAAGGCATGGAGGGTACGTCGGGTGGACTAAATGCAGTTTTCACGTTCCAAAGCCAAGGTGTTCCGATCTATACACTCTTTAGCTCTCCCAACCTCACTTCACAATCAATCAACCATCACCAACAAAAGAGCAGCAGAACAGAACTGCTTAACTCTCCTCCAACTCTGTGACTCTCTCCCCAAACTGACCCAACTCCATGCTCACATTTTCAAGCTGGGTCTCCGAAACAACCCACTAGTTCTCACCAAATTCGCCTCCACATCTTCAGACCTCAACGCTATTGACTACGCTTCAACTTTCCTATTCGCGACAGACGCAAAAACTCATCTTTATGACACCTTCCTTTTCAACACTGTCATTAGAGCTTATGCTCAACCCCGTGATTCCAAGCACAATGGTATTTATTATTATAAACTTATGCTTGAATATGGTGTTTTGGCTAATAAATTTACGTACCCATTTGTTCTTAAGGCCTGTGCTGGTCTTGGGGACTTGAGTTTGGGTAAAACATTACATGGTTGTGTGGTTAAAGTCGGGTTTGATGATGATGTGCATGTTTTGAATACTATGGTTCATATGTATGGTTGTTGCTGTGGAGGGATTGAGTGTGGTAGGAAAGTGTTTGATGAAATGCCTAAGTCAGACCCTGTGTCATGGAGTGCGATAATAGGTGGGTATGCCCGGCTGGGAATGTCAATTGAGGCTGTCGGATTGTTTAGGAAAATGCAAATTTCTGGTGTTAGGCCGGATGAGATTACTATGGTTTCGGTTTTGTCTGCGTGTACTGATTTGGGTGCACTTGAGCTTGGGAAATGGGTGGAGTCTTATGTTGAGAGGGAAAATGTTGTAAATAGTGTGGAGCTTTGTAACGCACTAATTGACATGTTTGCAAAGTGTGGTGATGTTGACAAAGCTTTGAGGCTGTTTAGGAACATGAGTGAGAGGTCAATTGTGTCTTGGACTTCTGTGATTGTTGGTATGGCAATGCATGGTCGTGGGCCACAGGCTTTTTCATTGTTCGAGGAGATGAAAGGAGCTGGAGTGGTGCCTGATGATGTTGTCTTTGTCGGGTTGCTCAACGCTTGTAGTCATTCTGGGCTAGTTGAGGAAGGCCAGCAACATTTTTATTCAATGACAAAGGATTTTGGGATTGTACCTAAGATAGAGCATTATGGATGCATGGTGGATCTGTTAAGCAGGGCTGGACTTGTCAAAGATGCACTAGAGTTTGTTCAGAAAATGCCCATTCAACCAAACCCCATAATTTGGAGAACACTGATAACTGCTTGCCGTGCCCATGGTGAGCTCAATCTTGGTGAAAGCATCACAAAAGAACTGATCAGAAATGAGCCCATGCATGAGTCAAATTATGTGTTACTTTCCAATATCTATGCAAAACAGTTCCGCTGGGAAAGGAAAACCAAGATTAGAGAGGTGATGGAGAAGAAGGGAATGAGAAAGATCCCGGGGAGCACTATGATTGAGCTTGATAATGAAATATATGAATTTGTGGCCGGAGACAAAAGCCATAGTCAGTACAAAGAGATTTACGAGATGTTGGATGAGATGGGAAGGAAATTGAAAAGGGCTGGATATGTTCCTACTACCTCAGAGGTGTTACTTGATATTGATGAACAAGATAAGGAGGATGCTTTGAACAGGCATAGTGAAAAGCTAGCTATTGCGTTTGCCCTTCTGAAGACACCACCGGGAACTCCTATCAGGATTGTGAAGAATTTGAGGGTGTGTGGCGATTGTCATTCTGCTACCAAGTTCATCTCTAAGATTTATAATCGAGAAATTGTGGTGAGGGACAGAAACCGTTTCCACCACTTCAGAGATGGGCTCTGCTCATGTAAAGACTTCTGGTAACAGAGAACCCATGATTTAGGATAAACCATATTTAATGGGAAACCATTTTTCTTATTAACCAATGGTATTTAGAAGCCATGAAGAGTGAGTTATATGTGGAGTCCAGTTCCGGATTGTGATCATTCTGATGGAACAGTAAATGTCGCGGTCCTGAAGTTCAGCAAGGTAATATGATCTTCCCTCCAATAAGTAATTGATTTTAGTCGAAATCCAGCCTGACTTTTTTCTAAAGATCAGCAGCTGAGATATCATCTTTCAGAGAAATATTAACCAAGAAACAAATAGAATGTACATCTCAAGTTGGATATTGTTGGTCTGAATCTACCTTGATATAATTCTCTCTCTCAACAGACATGGTCTATTGACCAAAAAAAAAACAGACATGGTCTAGGCAGGAAAATAGAGTATAAAGTTGGTCAGATAATGCTTACAAACGCGAGGTGTTTCTTACAGCAAGTGTCGGCTTGTAGTGACACATGATAAACACCAACTGCTATGGAACCTATGTAAATATACGAACTATATATTTGGTGTAATGAACTTCATTTTCGTTGGTGTTTTTTCTCTTATTTATTTATTTATTTATTTATTTATTTATTTATTTTGGGGTGCTATGTTGTAAAAAAAGGCAGTACCCATAGAAAAATATGATTTTATTCATGTTTCTGACTATTTAACTATATATACTTCTATCTAATTATACTTTTTGCAATTAGAAAAGCGAATCTATGGAGCTGTTTGGTGGGTTTTCAAAAGTACAACTTGAAGTTTAGGCCAGTGTGGAATTTTTTAATCAAATCTAGATACCAACTAATTTTGGTTCTCAATTTTCTGTGTTATGGCATTAAAATGAGGAGAAAAAACATTATTCTACGCCAAAAAGAAAAAATGTGTGCAAGTTTGGAGAGAACTTAGGCCAAATACTTAGAAGTATTTCAGATATTTATCTTGGATACCCTTCTGGTCTGCAGAAATTGTTATAGCAGCATTCATGGGACTGGGTAGGCTAGCTTTCAGTGTACCATTACATATGGACATGCTGTTTCCATATGGACAGCTGTTACCATTACCTACATATGGACATTCTGCACTACATCACATCCAATTCATCAATCCTCAAAATGATGGAAACTGAACATGAAACCCAAATATGCTACCTTGTCCTGCCCGGTAATAAGCTCATTTCGTAGTTTCCCAGACAATGACACTTTGTCAATCCAGCTCAGAAGAAAACACATATATTTAGAATATAAAATAGGATAAATTTTAGGGTTAATTTAAAATTGTACTCTAAAAAATCGTTTGAATCTTAACTTATACTTTCAAAGATTAAAAATTTTAATTGCATCCTCAAAAATAAAAATTGTATCAATGCGTATCTCAAATTTGTCGTCTAAACTAAAATGGATAAATTATACCTCAACCCCATCATGCTTGTCACTTAATCACCTAGACCCCCACATGCACAAACATCAGGAGATGTAGAAATAATATTCTAAATAGGAGGAGGTCCAAATGATTAAGTGACAAGTATGAGGGGATCTAGGTGTAATTTATCCATTTAATTGTAGACGACAAACTGACAACTGTCAGTTTCAGATGCGCATTAATACAAATTTCTATCATTAAGAGTACAAATTGAGATTTTTTATCTTTTAAAGTATAAATTGATATTCGAACGATCTTTCAGAATACAATTTGTGATTAACCCTAAAATTTAATAGGTTCATTTGATAATCTCAAATAGACTCATTCAATAGTCACTAACATTCTTCTCAAAACCATTCATATTGATTTACGTTGCATCATACCTTTAAGTACGAGTTACTTGTGTATAGCGCGGAAAAGACTTTGTTCCCTAAATGTTGAATAACTAAAAATTTTAAATATTTAATTAACTCATTCCAATCAAATTATTACATGTCTTTTGTAATTACTCCCAGCACCTCTTTAAACTATTTTAAATTTAAATTTTCAATCATTTTTTTTAATTATTTCAAATTTTTTAAAAAATACCATTCTAACACATTAATATGTAATTATCCAATAATATTACGGTTAGTTAAGGATGATTTGGTGGTAGGGTGATGGTAGAATGAGATTATAAATTTCATACATCGCACGAGGAGCATGCCTGTATTCATTATATACATGAAGTTTTAGCAACATTCATGCTTTAGATATCCAATATGTAGTGTTCAGTTCTCAGGCTCAAATAAGCGTTTAAATTAAATTGTTTGCCAATAGAATCAATCACTGAGACACTTCAATACTGCTAGCTGCATGGTTCAAACTCCCCAGGCAAAGGTTGCCAGGCAATATAATGTTCAACTAAATCTTCAGGCATAAGCTTTTTTAAATTGGAAGTCTTAGACTAATAACAGCATTGTAATCAAGCCAACCCGGTCCTATATATGCCCAAAAAAACTGGAAAATCAAGTCCAGCTATGCAAAAGTTTAACCAACATTACCTACATGCCCACAGAAGACAGTAATTCTTGGAAGAAGAAGAAGTAATGGACAAGACTAAGATTATTCGACTAAACAAAAGCATGCACCGAGTTAGAGATGATGAAATCTCTTCTAGGCAGCCTTGAAAGATCTCTTCGAAGCATGCACCCGACTCCCCAGGCATAGTAGGTACAGCTTCCAGTCATTGTTCATCTACTGAATTTTAAACCAGAACGAGCATTGCAAGTTCCGGCCACTTGATTTTTTTGGCCGGTTAAGGGGGATTCAGACTGTAGAACGAACCCTGATGAGGAGGGCCCTGTCTTAATTCTCCGGAGTAAGTCATCCAATATAGGGTATTCTTGCAACAGTAGACAGCCTACTAAACACAATTTCAAATTAGAAACTCTAAATCTTCCTGATATTCATTACCAACTTACTAACAAATCGCTGATCAGCCTTGGCATTCAGAGCACATATTTAAGAATTTGTAATGTCTGTGTCGGAATAAGTTCGACCAAAAACTTTTTGAAAGACCACTCTCTGACATATCCGGGCAAGTCTACGCTGTGCATATAACTTAAAAATTAGACCCAAAAGAAACTACCATGTGGTTAACAAACCTTGAAATAAGGCATATAACTAGTTGTAACAGAGCAAAAGTATTATTGAGAGAAATTATCATAATTATTTTTGCATACAATATTTTGCCCATAAGAAAGGGGTGACAATTGACTATTGTGGTCCATCAACATCCAACTGGTTCTAGTGCATTCCTAGTGATGTTTGTATCCTAATATATGAGGATTTGTCATGTCAATGTGCCTGGACATGAGCCCATATACGGCCATTTTGCACCCAAGAAGTTCAGATTTCCTGATTTCCTATTCATTTTTCAACAAATCTCTATCATCTAAGTCTTTAGCACTGTAATCTACCCCCTTTGAAGCTTGCCTTAATTCAGTCACCCACCATTCTATCAACACATTCAACAGTGATATCTTTCCACCCTACAAAAAAGTAGCATGACCTCTAATGTATGGCATAACTGAAACAATGTACCTTGATGGAGGATGACAACTAACTGATGAGCCAAGCGAAGTCCTAGAGACCTGAACAACCTAGACGAAATAACCAATGCAAGATGCTAATCATCCATAGCAACTTCATTTTTCATGTCAAACTCTTCTGTTCCACAATTTTTTTATTCTAAGTTTAAATCTCTTCTCCCATAACAGCAAAATGCATCAAGCAACACTCGCATCATACAGACAGTACATCCGTCTCTCTTATTCTACTATCAAGTCTAATACCTCCAGCCTAAATTTCAAGCAAAGAAAACTGCTTCAAGCAACAAATCCTAGAAACAGATCACCATAAGGTCAAACCATTGTATTATAGACAAAGTTCATCACAAGAACTAAAGCATCATGCGATCAATCCATACATAAAAAAGATCATGCGTGCAATATGGATTTACATTAATATATAAAACATTTTACACATTCATAAGTACCCGAGTTCAAAAAAATATATATAAGGAAAAGTGTAAATAGATATCGGGAATTCGAGATCCTTACTCTACTAAAGTACATAAACTGGCAATATAAGCAAGAAATGTGAGTCCCGAATCCCTTTTAATATCAGTAATAACCATAACTAGAGCATAAATAAAAGATGACCAACCAGTATACCAATAATCCTAATGCATCCAAAGAGCATAAGATAACTCCGACACTCAATTTTTTTGGCCCAAATTCCAAATCCTGTCATTCCTCTCTCCTCTTCTATCAGCCTCTTCCATTTCCACACCGCTTTTTTGCTATGTTTGACTTAGATATTGAGTTATTCCTGGGAATCAATCTTCTTCCCCAATCCATCTCCACCACCTTCTCTCTCCTCCAACAACTTTCCGGCCTCTTCATCAGCCTCTTGAACCTTCTTCTGCCCCTCAGTCGCTTTCAAAGCCTGCAACTTAGAATAATTATAATACCCAACACCCAAAAACGCCAAACCATACCCAAAAAGATTCACCGGAGTTACAGTGTCCTTAATCACCGACCAAGAAAACGCAATCAAAAGCCAATCCTTCACAACCCCAGCCACATTCATCGTCAAAGCCGATGTCTTCCCAACAATCAAGAACACAGCCAAATTCAAAGCAAAAGCACACAAAGAATTGGTCCCGAAAATGAAGAAATCGGGTTGAAAACTCGAATTGTCCCTCAAAACAGGGTATTCCACGAAAACCCACGGAATACAAAGGGAAACCAAGCAACACGGAGCCACATAATACAGAGTTGTAATAGGGTTTAGTTTAATACCCTTTGAAGTTAACAAGATCTGGATCATCACAAGCCTTGTGGCCTCAACAGCCACAGCACCCAGTTGGAGGAACACCCCCCACGTATCGAATTTGGCCTCCCCATAAGCAGCAACCCCAACCCCCAGTGAAATCGCCAACATATTAGCCATTGTATCGTTCTTATACTGATCTTTCTTGAAAGAAATGCCAATGGTGTATACAGCCACTGGCATGAGGGCCTTTAGCATTTGGATGAAAGAGACTGATAAATATATATAAGCGGAGTTGCTGAGCCAGAGGCTGATGGCGTAGAGAACGCCGATGGGGACGACAGAGGAGAGATAGAGGTCACGCGACATGGAGACTGGTTCGACGAGAGAGAAGACACGGACGGCGAAGAAAGCGAGGGTGGAACAGAAGGCCATGTGGATCATAGTGAGAGATATTGGGTATGGCCAGTTGTAGAGCTTCTTGTCGAGGATGTACTTGTTGTAAACGATGACGCTGAAGGATAAGGAGATCCAGATGGCTACGTAGGTGTAGTTGAGAAGGATCTTCTTCACCACTCCGCCGGAGAGAAAGGAACCTTTGCCCATTGTGGTGGTGGGTCTGAAGATGGTGAGGAGAGAGAATGGGGAGCCCCAGAGAGGGGGGAAGAAGGAGAGAGAGGAGAGGGTGCCGTAGTATTTGGATTGGGAGGAAGAGTACAGAGTTTGGGGACTTCAAGGACTATATGAGAGAGAGAGAGAGAGAGACTTTTTGATTCCTGTATGCCGTTGAGTACAGTGAAAAGTCTACGTGAGGTTAGCTACTAAGAATAAAATGTATAGACTTATTTGATAAAATATATATATAGAATAAAATATTTTTTAAAAAAAAATACACAGCTAAGATATAAATACATAAATATCTATTTTAAGATTATTTAATTTAAAAAATTTTATCTTTAATGCACTTTGATTCATATGTACATCTCCTAATTTTATGAGAGAGAGTTAATATTCCATATATATATATATATGCTTGTTAAATCTCTTATTTAAATTTTAAATTATTTTTAATGCATATTAATTTATGCGTATTTTTTTTTTTGAAAATAATTTTATTTTCAAATTATATTTAATGCATTTTGATTCATGCGTTTTTTTTTAGAAAGTGGTTTTATTTTCAAATTAATTTAATATCTGAATAGTATAATAGTGTAACAATAACAATGTAACAAACTATATTTGTGTTACAACAACAATGTAACAAGCTATATTTTGTGTAAATATATAACAATACACTGCTACAAATAACAATACACTCTTACACTGTCTTTGTTAGTAACAATAACAGTGTAATAGCACAATATTTTGTGTAAATGGCTTGTTACACTGTTACACTATTCGGATATTAAATTAATTTAAAAATAAAATCACTTTAAAAAAAAAGAAAATGCTATGTATCCCAAAACTCTAACCTAGGGGTGTTCACCCTACCCTACGGGTAGGAAATAAGTTCTTCCGCATTCCTACCCGATACTTTGCGGAAGAATTTTTTCTTGGCCTACCCTACCCGACAGCTTTAGTATTCCTACCCGCCTTCCTACCCGATTAATCGGGTAGGAAGTCGGGTAGGAAGGCGGATAAATATTTTTGTAACTATTAATTTTTGAATCATTTTAACAATTTAATTAAATAACATCCACAAATTTAACAACACAATAAATCAATAACATTAAAATAAAAAATAATTATAACAACAATTATAATAAAACATAAGAAAGTATGAACATCAATCCACCATAATTGTTCCACAAATATAATAACAATTAATTTAAGTTTAAAAAATATGAAATACAAAATTAATGCGGGTAGGGTAGGGTAGGAATGCGGAAATAAATGGTTATTCCGCATTCCTATCCGATTTAATCGGAAGAACAAAAACTCTTCCGCATTCCTACCCGATTTTTGCGGCTAGCCGATTTTTAGGGTAGGGTAGGGTCGGGTAGGGTAGGAACTTGCGGCCGGTCGGAAATTTGAACACCCCTACTCTAACCCAAATCCCTATCTCAAATGAAGGGAGACCATTGGATGAGTGAGTCCCATTAATTTTTTCAAATGGGACCCACTCATCCAATGGTCTCCCTTGATTTGGGATGGAGATTTGGGTTAGAGATTTGGGATACATAACATTGCTCTTAAAAAAACGCATGATTCAATGTGCATTAAATATAATTTGAAAACAAAATTACTTTTCAAAAAAAAAATGCATGAATCAAAGTACATTAAAGATAAATTTATATATATATATATATATATATATATATTTTTCCCTAAAACTATGAGATATTTAATGCATTACTTTTCAAAGAAAATGCATATTGATCAATAGATGACAAAAATGTCATCAAAAAATCAGTAAAATTCAAATAATGTACTTAGATACAAATAAGTATCAAAATTAAGGACCTAATTATTTAATTTTTTTTTGTGTATTTTTTTATAATTAAGTCTAATTTGGTGTACTTTCTTCCAATTTTTCCTTTATTTTAATGGGTTTGATGGGCTTTGTTAAATTTATGTGGGGGCCCACATCGGAGGAACCTAAGTATACTTGTGAAGCAATAAATACACTTTACTCCCCTAAATTATCATCCTAATTTTGTTTTAGCATATTTCCAATTGTGCAAATTTTGTGGCACTGTGAATAAATAGTTAAATTTGAACAAAAATAATCTTCCATGATTATTTCTTAAATTGAAAATTTTACTATTTCATTTCCAAGTTTTAATGATATGTAAAATGTGACGATTGAAATAGTACGAGATATATTATATTAAAATCAATGATTTAATGGAGAAAATGATTGAATGGACAAAGTTATAATTGAAGAAAACAAACTACAATTAACTCTCTTTTAAAAATTTTGCATTAGCATTTATTGGTTATATTGAAAAGGAATAGGCAATTGAATAGATTGATTTAGAATTGGTCATTTCATTTATTCTTCAAGGCCAATACAGCAAAATGGAAATTGATGTATGGATTTGAGTCTTGTACAATTAGTAAAGTAATTAAAGATCATCTAATTATATTTAAATCACTCAATCTTATGATTTTCTCTTTCTTAAATGGATACGTAGATAGGTCACTTCATATATCCGTCAGGGAATATTGTCTTTCAGTACCACACAATTATCTATAAGGGACCTTATTGCATCTATGTCGGGGTCAAAGTTAAGGTCCTACCGTATGCTCTAGATGTTGAAAAATTAGATTAACCTCAACGAACTGTCATAGGAGGTAACTACATTTATTGAATGAGTGCTCTTAGGCTAAGCTTTCTTGGGAAGGTAGCTCCATATGTAAGGTGGTTCAACTCCAAGAAATTCACCCCTTGATGACTGGTTGCAGGACATATCTCAATATCTAAATCCTCATCAATTCTCTCTTTTTTTCTTGCGCACTGCTGATTGAGTTGGATTTTGGGCAAATAGAAATGAGGTTGTTTACCAAAACTCAAAAAATGGTCATGTTCGTTTACATCAGTCTGTCCTTGAATGTGTTATTTAATAAACCTGTATCATATGCAGCTTATTGGTTTCCACATACACCTGATTTTATTATGTTGCTCCTCTATTTGAATATTTCATTTTAATAAATGTTCTTCTGTTTTTTTTTTTAAAAAAAAATCCATAATTGGTAATCACCTTCGTTTAATACATCTAATTAAATTATTATTTAATAGAAATGTGTTGGTCTCCTCCAATTGAATTCCTACATGTGATGCCCAATATAAAAACTTTCAACTCTTAGATAACTACCCCACATTAAATGTCTCATTATTTTTGTTCACTACTTCCTATCAAAAACTTGTAAATATAAAATAAATACATCATATTAATAAACAAATTTCTAATACTGTTTAAGATATGGTGAGATTGGGGGTAGAGTAGTAGGATAACAAAGGAGAAATATTATAAATTTTGTACATTGCACGAGACGAACGCTAGTTTAATTCTATAATAATATGGTATCAGCACATTTTATCAAAAATTCATATATTTATGATGTACCCTATAGATATACAGTTGACAAAATCTAATAACAACTATATATGCATATATATATATCTACACTATCTACTAAAAGAATTAATTTATGAAAGAGAGTACTTGAGAAATTTTTTCTTCTCAAATTTCAGTTTTCTTCTAATTTTGAATCATTTAGGCCCCGTTTGGTAACGTTTCCGTTTTTCGTTTTTGAAAAACGAAAAAC
>CM042198.1:14129233-14142991 GCA_023539305.1 Ilex asprella | reverse complement strand
CGATTAAAATTTATTTTTCTACATATTAAAATTTGAACCAATTAAAATTTGATTGAAGTTGAATAAATTTTATTTTTTAACATATTAAAATTGGAACCTATTAAAATATATTTTTTACATATTAAAATTTGAGTCGATTTGAACTCTACCCTAATTGTTAGCGCCGATTAAAATTCGCTTTCGAGTCGATTAAAATTTATATTTTTTACTTATTAAAATTTGTGTCAATTAAAATTCGATTTATTAAATTTGAGTCGATTAAAATTTATATTTTTATGTATTAAAATTTGGCTGATTAAAATTCCATACGAGTTGATTAAAATTTGAATTTAGTCGATTAAAAATAATTTTTAATTGGTTCAAATAGAATTTTAATTAGCCCAAATTTAATACGTAAAAAAATATAATTTTTAATTGGCTCAAATTTTAATATGCAAAAAAAATTTAATTAACTTGAATAGAATTTTAATTCACTAGAAATTTTAATACTTAAAAAAAAAAAAAAATATAGGAGGTCTCATTGAAGATATGCTTATCTAGAAGGGGTCTCATTGAAGATATACATATTTAGAGGGGGTGTGGTTGGAGTTTATCCTCAAATAAATCATGGGTAATTTAGTAAAATTATATTTTAGTTAAAAATTTTAATTTAATAAATTGAAGATTCAGAAATTAGAGGGGGTGTCTTTGAAGATATGGTAAATTAGGAGGGGTGTGGTTGAAGTTTTCCCTATATATTTTTTTAATTTTTTTTATTGATCATCTATTATGTATTTAAATAAATTTTATTATGTATAAGTAAGTCTCTCAATTATTAATAATAAATGATTCACTAACAAAAAAATAAAAAATATATATTAAAAAATATCTGAATCCTGAATTAACGATAATTGTAACGTAATATACGCGATTTGATTCAATCGATTTTTTCATTGCATGCAGTTTAATTTTTTTTAGTTATAGGGCTTGAATATTAGCTATCATAGTCTGTACGAGTTTAAACTATGTTTCATAAGAAATAAGAGTGATTGACCCTTATGGAATATAAAAAATGTTAAATCTGAGTCCTCTAAATTAATTGTGGTATTTACCCAAAGATATATAAGTGAATTACATGTAATGTAACTTTGAAATTGGGAAGAAAATCAATGACTTCAAAGACATATAAGAGCTTGTATGTCAATAGAATGCACAACCCTTGAATGAACAAATGATTAGACATGATGATTTATGTGATTCATTTAAAATAATTGGGGCATGACTTATTAAGTTGAACCAATCAATAAGATGACATGGTGAGTGATTTTTTTTTGTTCTTTTTCATAGAAAAATGTAGACAAAGCTTGGAGATATGATTCGGATTTCGGACATTTTCAAAGAAAAGTAGGAGTAAACTAACTACGAAGCTAAGCATCACCGACACTTTGACTGGTTGGCGTTGCCAGAATTTTAGACTACTGTTTAAACACATATTCGGGTGAGGTGTCACATTTTAAGAGTTATATGGTCTGTCGATAGACGAATAAATATGGTGAAAATCTATAATATAGAATAAGATAAATTTTAATAAGTTCATTTGACGGTCTCAAATAGATTCATCCAACATCTACTAACATCACTCTCAAAACAATTCATTTTGTACCGTGTCTTCAAGTATGGATTACCTCTAGTATATGACATATAATTGAGTTGACCTCCACTTACTTCATGTTATCATTTCTAACATTAACTTAAGCACCGAGTGGGGTGGTCCAGTAGAGTATCGGCTAAACTTCTCACTCTAAGGTAGAGTGTTGAAGTCCATATTGGATCTCGGTGGTTGATCTCTATGTTATCTTTTTATGTTCGTTCTTGAGAGGAGTAATGGACATTGTCAGAAACTTCTTAATCCCATTAGTGAGGGTCTATCAGTGTGGTCTCTAAACGCTTTCTTTTGCCCCCACCACTTTTTTAACTAGTAAAAAATGAAAAAAAAAAAAAAAACCATTAGCATACATTTTTACCCAAAAGTCTACATTTGAGTAAAGATTTGATTTGGAATACAAAAATACACAAATTAACAAACTCAAAGTTAATAGATAACAATTCAAATTTAAAAGCGGTTGGTCGCTAAATCCTAGAAGAAGGGTGAAATTTAACCATTTAAACTTAATTTGAGTATCTCTTCATTTGATATGAGTTTGAGTAAAAGACTACAACTTGTTTTTAGCTAATTTAACTTAAATTTAAATTGGAATAAGGGCTGAAGATACTCATTTAAAGGTTCAATTGTCATATTTTACCTTCCGTTGAATGGATCTAGATCCTCTCATATATATTTTCTCTTAAATTCTCTTCTTGGTAAATTATCACCTTTTAATGAGTGAGAGATCTATTTATATATAATGATTTCACTTGAATGAACTACGGATGATCCACCAAGAAGAAAATTAAATAGAAAATGTATTAGACGGAATCTCACTCTCCTTTTGAATTTAAATTTGTCCTCCTTTAAGTTTTAGTTTGTTCTCCTTTAATTTTAAGTTTGGGTCCATCGAATACCTAATTTGAACAATACCCCATCTAGAGGGGGGGGGTTAAATTTGGGCTAATGGAATTTTTTGCATAAAAGACAATTATACTCTAAGAAATATGATGCTAAAATTCAATTAAACAAGTTTTCAAATCATGAGGTAATCCGTGGAAGTCACAGAGACAAAAATATATTTCCCAAAGAAAAGATTTGATAGGAATACACCATTTGGATGCCAATATAACTGGGTAGGATTGGAAAGGATAAAAACGCCCATACTATCCATTCTCATCAGGCCATTCAAAGTTGAAACACATAATAGTATGCAAACCAGATTTATTTCCCTCCTGATCTGAACTTTGAATAGTGTGTGAAAGTAGGTGAGAGTTTGTCTGCTTGATTGGGGGTGCTGCATTATTGACAGTCACTACCCTGGCTGCTGCTAAAAAAGTCAGAGAAGGTGAGATTTTGAAATGAAGGTGAGAGTTTTGTCCAAATCCTTACTGATTTTTCTTATAACACGGCCAGAGTTTGTTTGATTATGGGTAGTTTCCTTCACGATTGGATTTGGATCATATTTTTGTCAATTCAAAATAAAAATTCTAAGTCATATCTGATCAAAATATCCGATGGATTTCAATTCATAATGAAATATGTCAAAAACTAAAAATGTGATACGATCCTAAAAAATTAATTACACCTTATATCTTAGAAAATTACATCGGAATTCCCTATCAATTTTATGGAAAATTCACATACTCAACTCGAATTCTAATCAAATTGGATATTAGTGTATTTAAATCCAATATATAATGCAACGAATTCATGTTTAAATTCAAATATGAAACAACCAATGTGTTTAATCAAATTCAAATGAAATTTTCAATCCATTGAGACTACATGCTTTGTTATAATTAGGGGAATGCTACATTATAGATCATTTACTTCTTTTTTTTTTTTTTGTTAAACGGTGTTCAGACTTGCACCGTCTATTTTTGTGAAATTTGAGTCGACTATCGTAACTCGAACTAATTTAAGAACATATTCCCTGAGGAATAAGGGTGGTTGACTCTTATGAGAAGTATCGAACCTAAGACTTCTTACTTACAAGAGGACAAACTTGATCACTGTATTATCCCTACAAGTTCATTGGTTACTTCCCTCTGCTGCTAAACTTAGAGAGAAAAATTAATAATAATAATAAAAATAAAAATAAAACATGTTCAAAGAATGTTGAAAATAAAAAAAAGGTGTTTGGTATACATGTAGATAGACCATTATGATAATACTAAACAAAACCATAATTTTGTTTGCATGCACGAAATTTCTGTCCTGAAGAGAGCGACACTGATGTTTGGTATTGACTAGTTCAAGACAGAGAGAGATAGAGAAAAAGAATATATGCATGGGAGGCAGCTGTAAAGGAAAACCGATTAAAAAAATCTATTTTGAAATTGTCCTCTTAAATTTTTAAAAATTTCAATAATAGTTCTAGTATTTTTTTTTTATAAATTAGTGATCCATTACCCTCTAAATAAATATTTTATTTTTAGATTGAATAATTCAAATATAACCATCCTAATCTATTCATATATTGATCAAAAGATAATATTTCTCTTTATCTAACACAATATTTGTTATTTTTAAGAATAATTTTTTATTTTTTAGTTTATAACCCAATAAAATATAATTATATACAAAAGACAAAAGGTTGTAACCCAAAAATATTTCAAGTCATTTCGATTAGAGAATTTCTCTATAAGATCGATAATTATTTCAACGAAGTTTTGCAACTAAATAAAAAATGATTTTACTACGGACTTGTGATTGTGTACATTGATAAAAAATTAATGAAAAAATAATTTTCATTGAATTAATATACAAAATTTTAGAGATTTTAAAGAACATTACATTATATTGAAAATGTACGAAAAAAAACTATTTTGTGTCATTTTGTTTTGTATAAATAAAATTTGAATTTACTATTTCACAATAATTTTGTCTTGAGTCTGATTTTTTTGTTATTCTGGAACTTAATTTTTTTGTATCAACTAGTGAATTATTTTTAGTTATATTTTGCCCTCCCTCATAGATAATCTGTTGGGCTTTTGTGGAGCCTAGTTTTTTGTGTTGATCCGGATGGTGACTCGACCCGAAATAATGTTGAACGATTTTTAATGAAAAAATTTTGGGCCTGTTTTGTTGACCGGTATGAACATATAAAACCTGTTGTTTTGGTGATTAAGGTTTTATGGTGTATTGTACAGCCGCTCTTGTAACTCGTGAAATCCCTGCAGCTTCGTAGATATAGGCAAATTGCCAAACCACGTAAAATCTTTGTATCTTCTGCTTTCTTGTTTTCTCATTATTTTATGTTCTTGATTTGTTCTTTGATTGTGTGTGTTTGTATGTGGATTTAATACAATTTAAACCTCAACATATTCTTGGCTCCGCACGTTGTGTCTTGATGTCTCAATAATTCATAAAATGTCTCTTGTATTTTATAAACAATAGATTAACCCATAAGTTTTGGATGAAGATTTAAAATATTAAAAATTGAGTCCTTAAGGGTAGGTAAATTCAAAATTATTTAACCTATAAGGGTAGCCCAATAGTGTGGAGTTAGGTTGAGGTAAACCATAAACTCCAACGTCCTAAATTCGACTATCATTAATAAGTTTTAGGTTTGATCAATACTATAGTAGAGATTTATAGATATTCAAGATTTATTTTGTATGGGTGAATCCAATATAATCCTGCCTAAGGGAGATTTCTTATCATCAAAAAAGAAACCATATGTGGTTAAAGGATGATAGTCAGTGTTCGGGGCAGGGCTGGCTCTGCTGCATTAAAAAAAAAAAGCATGTGTTTTAGGCTCCAATTTTTGAGAATGCCCCAAATTTTTAGATACATTACTAACGCATAAAAAAATTAAATCCTTTAAATTTTAAACTCTAAAAAAAGGCCCCAAAATATTAAGTACAATCAATATTTTTATCATAATAATTTGGGTTCATAATTCAATTCATAATATTAGAAATCTAAAAATCATAAGTTGAAAAAATAAAAAGTACTGAACAGTCAACTCATATTTACCCCTACTCTCTCTCTCTTTGTGTGTAAAAATTAGTACAAAACATTAAAAAAATTTAAAATTAAACACTCTTTCTGATAAAAAATAAAAATAAAAGTTAAAATATTCATTTCAGTAACACTAGCACGTCATTCTTTGTCGGTCTCTCTCTTATATGATAAATTATTTTTTAAAAAAAATAATATTAAAAATAGAAAAAACTTCATTTAGTATTTTCGTTTTAGGCCTTCAATTGTCTTAAGCCACCCTAATTCGGGGGTGTACTTTGTCTAGATTGGTCTGATATCACGCTAGATTGGAGAGATTTCTCGTCATAAAAAAGAGAAAGTATATGCGGTTGACATATAATTGTTAGTATTTGGTGTTTCTTTTGCATGGATGAGTCTAATATGATGATGATGCTTTTAAAAGGTTTTTTGTTATTAGAAAAAAACTTATATGTGGTTAACTGGAAAATGCAGATATTCGGAAAAAAAAATTCATTGATGAGTCTAGTATATTCTCACGTGCTTGCTAATCCTACCTAAACACATATTTCACTATTCATCTTAACCATCTCTTCAACTTTCACTCTTCAGTTTTGCTTGTCCACACGTGGGGGTATTCATGGATTGAGTTATCCATGAGTTTTATTATTCAACTAGGAAAAATAAGTTTGAAATTTGATAGACTTGATAGTTGGCTCGCTCGAGCCCAATATTCTTAAAAAAAGAGCTTGGATTTGCCCCAAACCCATTACCCAACCCGCTCGTCAGCCCAGCCTACTCACCATTCCTTTAAAAAAAATTATATTTTTAGACCATTAAATTTAAAATTTTGAAATAAGTCTTCAAATATTGAAATTTGAAGTTTTAAAAATTTAGATATTATAAATAATGTATTATTTTCTTTTCTATGTATTAAGTATATAAGTTTTAAATGGTAGAGCAATACAAACGACAGATAAGTTAGTAGATGTCAACTTAGTTGAGATTTATTCATTCTATTGGATGTAGTTAATCATTTTATTTTTATCCATTTTGACGTTACTTTTGATTTAAAAATATAATTTATACAAGTATTAAGTTACAAAAATATTTATTATTTTTAAATAAAAATATATATAAAAAAAATTGCAAACAGGCCCGCCCAATAGACTCACGAGTTGGTCTACCTCAATAGGCTCAAGGTAACCTACCCCTACCCAAAGTCCAGTACAGCCAGGTCCGCCCAATAACTCACTTGGTAAGGGCTTAGCCCTACACTACTCAAGTCCAGCCCGAAAAAATTTAACTGGCCTAGCCTTGCATAGCCCATGGACACCTATCCACATGCGATTTCTTAATTTAATTTATTACTAAAAATTGTACAAAAAAATAAAAAAACTTTTGTTACTAATGCATATATCTTACAAAACACATTGTGTTCCACATTTTTTAGAATTCTACGGCATAGGGAAAAAAAATCGATATTGTACCGTCATTACAAATTTTGTGAGTGTTTTAATAAATTTTATGAGTATTTTTATCATTTTTGTGGAAAGCTTGAGATTGACCTTAAAAATATTAGGATCGATAGAAAAACTATCACAAAAGTTATAAAAACACCTACAAAAGTTATAAAATTACCCAAAAAAGTTTAAATTTTTTTGTTATAAAAATACCCATAAAAATTATAAAAACTCTCATTAAATTTGTAAAAATTGGGGGTATGATACTGAATTGTTTTTTTAGGCACCGTAGTCTTCTACCATTTGCTATTCACATCATATATCATTAATCATTGGATCCCAAAGAATGAAAAAACATTATTGTATTTTCAAATACATTCCCTTTGTTATTCAAAACATCAGTGACACCTCTTATAGTTTATATTTAAACATTATTGACATTCCCTGCCCTTAAACCACAATGTCTGACAAAATGAAATTAATCAAAAATACTAAAATTACCCCTCTATAAATCCCAAACTATCTTTTTATATAAAATTCAATTAAAATTCGAGCCGATTAATTTTTTTTACATATTTAAATTTGAGTTTATTAATTTTTTTTTACATATTAAAATTTGAACTGATTAAAATTTATTTTTTCATACATTAAAATTTGAATTGATTAAAATTTATTTTTCTATATACTAAAATTTAAGTCAATAAAATTCGATTCGAGGTGATCAAATTTCATTTTTTTAATTATTAAAATTCGAACTTATTAAATTTTTTACATATTAAATTTCAAGCCGATTTGAATTTAACCTAAGTAGATAATGTCAACTAAAATTTGATTCAAATCGATTAAAATTTATATTTTTTTACTTATTAAAATTCGTGACAATTGAAATATGATTCAAGTTGATTAAAATTTATTTTTTACGTATTAAAATTTAAGTCGATTAAAATTCAATACGCGTTAGTTAAAATTTGATTCGAGCCGATTAAAAATAAATTTAATCTCCACAAATTTTAATACGTAAAAAAATTCATAAAATAAAGGAGTCTCTTTGAAGATATGTCTATCTAGAAGAGGTGTAGAAGAAGTTTTTCTAAAATATATAATAGACAATTTAGTAAAATTTTATTTTAGTTAAAACTTTTAATCTGACAGAAAGTGTCAGGGAAGATTCAGAAAAAAGAGGGAATGTTCTTAAAGATATGATAAATTATAAGATATGTGGTTGAAATTTTCTATAAAAAAAAATAAATGTTGTTAGTGTGGTCGGAGACTGAAAACTATCCACGTATGCCACGTGAAAAACCAACGGGTTCTTCTACAATATCGAAATATGTTTTTGGGTATTGTACCGCTAAAATAATTGAGACTATTAATTTAATATTTGTCGTTTTCTAGTCGTTGATCCGTTCACAGTGTAGGATACCAGTTATCTGTTGAACTAGTTAATCGGCTTGAATCAAATTTAAATTAACGTATATTGAATTTTAATTGATCCAAAATTTTGATACGTAATAAAATATAAATTTTAATCCGCGGCTGCCCGATCCATCATTGCTTATTTGTTAAACCAAAAAATTCTAGGTTTGGTGTGGAGGCTGCCAAACCTTGATGTATAGATGTTAGAAGATAAGAATGTCCTATTGCTTATCCGAGGCCAAAGTTTATTTCAGTGACCACTTTGCATGATCAAGTAACTTGAATGACAGAGCTTTAGTTGTTAAGAATTCGAAGTTCTAAGTTTGAGTAGTCTCGTAAAAAATATTTCTAGGCTGGTGTGTATGGTTTGTCGGACGATTGCTTGCGTCCCAAGTTTACGTAGTAGCCACCCGACCAAAAAAGATGGATTTGATTATCAATTAAATAAAACAGCCTTAATCACATAAGGTAATGATAGATTCAGTTATATTTCATTTAATAGCTGCAAGTGCATAGCCATTGACAATTCCAGTTTGGTCCGTAGTGTTAGTTTTGGTCTCTTCGTTGATGGCTGCCAACCTTAGGATATTTTCTCATTTTTCCACATTCAAAGTGGAAAAAGTTGTAGTGAATTGAACATTTAACTAACTTCTTATGAACAGTTTACTAATTCCAGGCCTCATCTTTTTCCAATCAGTGGTCCTATCGATCTCTCTCAATCATTTCATTAGAGATTAGGAATCTCAATATTCAAACATGTGCCATTGCACAATGACCAATTTAAGTATTAGTGGTAATCATCAAAATTTTGTTTAAGTACATTATTTCTTCGACTTACAAAACGAAAAAATTTTGACGTGTTTTTCAAACGTTTCGATCCGTTTCGAAAATATAATTAAAATAAAATTTTAAAAATTATTTTTCAAAAATATTGGTTGAAATATATAAAATATTTTCAAATACTTTAAAATATTCTGAAATAATTGTACAAATGTATTAAAATACTATAAAATATCTCAAAACATTATAAAAAACTCCAAATATTAGAATTTCATTCTATTACTAATTCGTTTCGTTCACCTTAGAAATGAAAACGTTTCGAACGTTTCGAAATGAAATTTTCAACTTTAATTAGTGGATAAACATTTTTGTTTTGAATCATTAAGTTAACCATGTGTAAAAAAGTTAAAAAATGGTGAACACAAAATTTGAAAAAAATAATAATTATAATTTACCACTTCACAATTAAGAGTAAATATTCAATGTAACAGTGATACCATATCATTACTGCTACATAATGTCACTATCCAATTAGAAAATTATAAGTTATAATTACAAATAATTACCACATCCATCCATTAACACATATGATTAGTGGGGTTCACTTTGCTCACATATAGTTTTCCAATTGAACTTGGAGTAAACCGTGCCTAAATGTATGTGCAATGTGAATAGTTTTAAGAGGGATGTTGATAACCATTGTATGAATCTATTTGAGACCGTCGAATGAACTTATTGACGTCAATTCTATTTTATATTATAGATATAGATGGTGACACCACGTGTTGGTAATGATGACATAATATCATTGTTGCATTAAATATTTTATCTAACCTAACCTCGTTGCGAGAAAGATTTGACTAAACTTAAAACTAGTAAGTGTCATCGAAACCAGTAAGTTTTAATAATTTAAAATTCGGGATAAAATCTTTTGCGAAGAAATCTGAATTAACCTATAAATTTGATTTCATAGACCTTACAATGCAAATTTGTGATTAGTTAACCCTGGTTTAATTATACTACAGACCCTTCATTCAAAATTGGGATTATTGAAAAGTAGAAACTAAAAATGTACTTATCCAAGATAAAGGTGGTAATTTCAACACGACATAAACCCGACATTGGACAAACTCAAGACTAACAAGGTTAAAATGATAATTTTCTGGGACACCACATCTGAAAAATTTCACATCGAATAGGAAAAAAATTAAAAGATTTTGTAATAGATCTTGAATAGGCTTATTTATGACCTAATCAAAATAAATTGGTAGGGTTCTAATATAACGTGACTATGTATATTAGAGTTATGATATGAAATATTGAGATCAAGTTATATTTTAATAGGTTTAAGTTACAGTATTTTATTCTTATGAATATGACTGAGTATGATGAAATCAGTTACTCAATAACTAAAATTTTAATGAAAAATATATCGATATAGCTTATAGTCCGTAGATGTAGACACAATGTACTGATTTTGGTACGTTGTAACAAAATAAGTTATATCTTAGTGTTTTATTTTATTATATTTTCTTATATTAAATTTCTATCATCCAATAAGTATGAGAGAATTACATTTAGGTCTCCTGAGGTATGTCACTTAATCACTCAAATCTTCTGACATTTGAAATATTACACATAGATCCCTTGAAGTTTGTATACACGTAACACTTAAATTCCTAACTTCAATGTCTATTAGTATATCCATTAATAAATTACACATAGACCCGTGAAAGTTTGTAAGCGTCTAATATTTAGACCTTTCAAGTTTAAAATATTATAATTAGACAAAAAATATTTTAATTAAAGATAAAATATCAATTATTTTAAATTTCACAACCAAAATTTATGTTCTATTGTATCATTTATTGAAATAAAATCAAAAATTAAAAATTAATTTTTTCTTAAAAAATCGTAATTAGTATACAATTATACTATCTATTGAAATAAGGGTTAATTGTAAATTGCACCCCAAAAGATCGTTCTAATTTCAATTTGCACCCCCAAAGATCAAAAATCTCAATTTACACCCTAAAAGATAGAAATTTGTCTCAATGTGCACCCCCAAAGATCAAAATCTCAATTTGCACCCTTAAAGATATAATTTGTATCAATATGCACTCCCAAATATCAAAATATCAATTTATACCCTCAAAGATAGAATTTGTATCAATGTGCACCTAATACATTAAAAATATTTTATTTTATTTTTACTTTTATCTTCCGACACTAGAATTATGTCATGTTTATCCTCTAAATTTATGTCATGTTTGAGTATTCTAAAAATGTTTGGATATTTGACATTTAGTCATGTGCCTTTTACATTGATGAGTTATGTTATTTGTTTTTAGTCCTCTATTTGCTGAATATAAGAATTCTAATATTAGGCATTTAGTATATGATTGAGGTATTGTCTTTTTTTTTCAGGAGTTTTGAAATATTATTTAGAGAAAGATGAAGGGCTGCCTATATTTATATTGGTATATAGATATAAATATAAATATAAATAGATATAAACTGTGATATTAAATTTAGAGGGTAAACATGACATAATTCTAGTGTTGGAAGATAAAAATAAAAATAAAATAAAATAAAATATTTTTAATGTATTAGGTGCACATTGATTCAAATTCTATCTTTGATGGTGCAAATTGAGATTTTGATATTTGGGGGTGCACATTGATACAAATTATATCTTTAAGGGTGCAAATTGAGATTTTAATCTTTGGGGGTGCACATTGAGACAAATTTCTATCTTTTAGGATGTAAATTGAGATTTTTGATCTTTGGGGGTGCAAATTGAGATTAGAACGATCTTTCGGGGTGCAATTTACAATTAACCCTTGAAATAAAACTAAAAAATAAAAAAAGGGTCAAAGTTATTCATAAAAGAACATGAATTTTATAACTAAAATTCATGTTTTATTATGTTATTTATTAAAATAAAATCAAAAATCTAAATTTAATTTTTTCTTAAAAACTCATAATTAGTATATTACTAACTGTCTATTAGAATAAAACTAAAAAATCAAATAAGTGATCAAGCTGTAATGAACACAATATTTTCTAAATTTAATTTGGGTAATTTGGTCTTTTA
The DNA here is from genome assembly GCA_023539305.1 of Ilex asprella. Classification (NCBI taxonomy): domain Eukaryota; kingdom Viridiplantae; phylum Streptophyta; class Magnoliopsida; order Aquifoliales; family Aquifoliaceae; genus Ilex; species Ilex asprella. The sequence goes on along the minus strand of CM042198.1, from coordinate 14,130,663 downwards.
AACCATCAAATTAAATTTCAATATATAGTATAAGTATAATTGCATACCTATTATAATTATTTTAACAAAAAATTAGATTTTTATTTTCGATTTTATTTTAATAAAAGATATAATATAACATAAATTTTGATTGTAAAATTTAAAATATCTGATATTATATTTTTTATTGAAATATTTTTTGTCTTAGCATATCATTTTAAACTTGACGGGTCTAAGTGTTACGCACGTGCAAACTTCAGAGAGTTTGGGTATAATTTACTAATGGATATATTAACGGACATTGACCGCAAAGGTCTAAGTGTTACGTGCATATAAACTTCAAGGAGTCTGTGTGTAATATTTCAAATACCAAAAAGTTTAAGTGATTAACTGACAAACTTCAAAACATTTGAATGTAATTCTCCCTATAAGTGTTAATTATCTGTCGTATAAAATCAACATGAACTAATTAGAAATATCATATTTTTCTTCTGAATAAGTTGAAACAATTGAGAGGTGATTTAGCACTTTCTATGTAATGCATCCCTCCACAATAACTGTACTACGAATTATACTTTATGGACACTGCTATACTTCAAATTTGGATAAACAGACAGTTTCCTGATTAGATCTCTGACAGTAATTGCCTTTCCCACTTACCATATGATCTTAATGGATAGTCTTTGGTGACCAACTTTTATATGTAATCGACAAGACATTGTGTACTTACTTTTAGTGCTCCACAAGCTTTATAAGTGGTACTTTTAGTGCTCCACAAGCTTTATAGGTTGTTTTCTTTTCTTTTTTTTTAAAGGTTAAGTGTGTTTAAATTAATTTATTTTACAATTCGATCAAATATAAGTCATTCACGTTGAGATTAAGATATTTATGAGAGAAAAATCTCTTATGACCTAGTCTCAAGGGATTACCAAAATTCAAACTCAAGATGTCTGAATTTATAACTCATCACTATTACCACTTAAGTTACCCTAATGCTCCGTTTGGTAGGAGAGATAGAAAGTAGGAATGATGGAAAGTAGAAATGATACACTTTTTATCTTTTTGTGTTTGGTTGAATGGATGAAAAATAAAAATAATTAATTTTTTTTGTGCCGACTAAGATTAGAGGTGACAATCGAGTCGTTTCGTATCAGATTCGTATTGACTAATTACAGGTTTGTATCAAATATTAGTGACACCTAACTCAACTCCTTTAACTAATTGTGTCGTGTCTAGTTAAGAATTGACATGTTTATTTTTATGTCGTGTTCGAGTTAATCTAGTTTGTGTCGAGTTCGAATCGTGTTAGTTAAAAAATTTTACCCCTAATTAAGATGGAAAAAATATTTTTTTAATTTTAATTTTCAATTTTTTCAATTTTTTGATTTATTTTTATTTTTAAATTTATTTTTTTGATTTTTATTTTTTTAAAAATATATATAAATACATAT
>CM042198.1:14106817-14124233 GCA_023539305.1 Ilex asprella | reverse complement strand
TCTAGCAAAAGAAAAAATTGGGATAGAACCTTATAGGATCCCCCCCCCCCCCCTTCAAAATCGGACATGAAAGTTTCCTGGATGGGTTGTCCCTTTCTGCTTATGTTTTCTTAGGCTACGGATTGCAGCAACTGAATTTACTTTATTGCCTTGACGCCCGTGTCTAGCAAAAGCTAAGAGCTTGAAAAACACGCCAACAAAAACGTTACTTCTATCAACCTTTCTGTGAAACAGTTCACCAGTAGCAGAACAGAGAGTTACAATACATTCAAAAGTCTTCCGGTTCTTCATTAGCAATGATCAGACTAGATAAACCCATCCATCTCATACCCAGCCAACCGAAGAAAGGAATGCAAATGTAAAATCCATGTTCCTTATTCTTTGTTTGGTTCCAGTGTAGAAAAGTTACGGACCTACACTAATCCGATACAACACTTTGTTTGGATGGAATTTTGAATAATTGTATAACTACTAAAATTACTAACAATCCCAACTTAGTCCAATCTATACCCATATTTGGTATTTATATCTGAATTTGCCATCAACCTTGAGTATACAATGCCCCATTGAAGATTATGTTAACTATTCACCCAAGACAATTCCTTCAACATGATACATCACGTAGAGGTACAATTGAACCACGAGTAAAAAAACAGCAGTAAGGAGAAAGCCAGTAGGAAATAAAAAATACCAGGACTTCGAGTTGATGTACTCAAGAGTTCTCCCACTCCCTGGAGTACTTGAGGATGTGAGGGGCAAAATACTACATGGGACATATGTCTGGACATCGATTCCAATCATCATCAACGCAATCCTTAGAGAAGGTGGCCATCTTTCTGGATGAAAAATAGCAATAGTCAGACCACAGGACGTTGTGTTAAAGAGAGTAAAATCAGAGGCAAAAGAATGGATCAAATCAATAACCAGGCCGTTGGGAGGAAATTGAAGAAATAAATTCTCTTGGTCCTGAATTAGTTCAACCGAGCACCACAAAAAAAATCAAACTCATTCGTGATTGAAATCATTTTGGTCAGAGTAGACAAAAGAGTTATGCTGGTAATCACAAATGAAATTGAAACTTCATATAGGAGGTCATATGTTCTTGGGAGTTTCTCCATCAAAAGGCATTGGAAAGATTGGAAAGAACGGGAAGTTGAATCCTCGGTTTATAGGCCCTTTTGAAGTTCTTGAAATCATGATCGAAAAAAGGTTTTTCAAAGGATTGCATTAGCTGAAAACCTGAAATCTTTGTTATACAGAATTTCAAACAGGAGACAAGGAAGTTTCTCTTGATTCATTTTAGAATACATGAATTTAAACACTCACATAATTAACCGAGTACATAGCCATAAGAGTAAATTACGATCATTGCAACACATTGACCAAGTTTATGTAAAAGTGTTAGTTAATTTAGCTCCCCTAATATTCGTATTACTTTCACCTGTATTTGCATTATGTATTCCATATTTATATAGACCAAAACTTCCAGAGAAAACAATTTTAAATCATTAGTTTGCACCAAGGACCCTAAATGACCGCACAGTAATAAAGGAGGTAGGGGTGCAGACACAGCCAGGAGGTTCACCCTGCAATTCCATATCCTGACATAAGGTAGTTTATCAAAGTTCAAACTACAAATTCTGAAGCACTTAATGCTTCATTTCGGGCATCTTTACAGTGCAACACAACTTTCATGAATGCATCTTGTAGCTACGACCATGACTATACAATTTCCCATTGAAAATTCTGTTAACTATTCAACCATGACAGTTCCTTCAACATGATACATCGTGAAGAGGCACAATTTAACTGCAAGAGTAAAAAAGTAGTGGAAAGGAGAAAGCCAGTAGGAAAGAAAAAATACCAGGACTTTTGGTGGATTTACTCAATCATTGTCCCACTTCCTGGAGCACTCGAGGATGTGTGAGAGGCAGAGTAGTACGTGGGACATGTCTGGACGTCGATTCCAGTCATCATCAACGCAGTCCTTGGACAACACAGCCATCTTTTGGAGGAAAAATAGGAATAGTCAGACCACAGAAGATTGTGTTAAATATAATAAAATCAGATATATAAGAATGGACCAAATCAGTGTTTATACATTTAGAATACTAAAATAGTCTCCTGACTAGAGACACCTGCCAAATAATACAGCTGAGACATGATTCCTTCAAGGACCTCTGATACAAGACACCTTTCATAGGATTCCTCCTAGCACCTCTGCTCTAGGTAGTTGGGTCTTCTCTATTGCATAAGTACAGTACTCGGGGACTCATTGGAGTAGGTCAGTCGGGAGCCAATTAAGAAAATATTTTTGCCCTTGTTAAATTGATGGCAGTAGATTTTGTTCTTGCTGTGTATGCCAATTGATTTTCCAAAATGCTTGAAAAAGTAATGTCTAACTCCATGGCCATTTAAAAGAAATTGCCAACATCAAGCTCATTAGGATATGCGGTGGCCAGGTTTTCTTAATTTCAAGTTCTTACAGGCCTCGAGCATAAGCCAGAGGGTGGCCAGATCACATGTCACGCCATTTTAAGTGCTGGTTTTGCACAGAATGGTCTAGATCCATCCGTACAAGGATAGCCTTACACTTCTATCAGGATGACATGGTTATCATATTCAGAACCTAAAGAAAATACAGCATTGTACTTTTAGGATATTATTGCTTGGGAACATTGATTTGTTCTCTTCAATTGGAGGTAAATTATCACTTCCATTTTACCTGGTAAATCAGTGAAATTTTCCACAAGATAACCCCCTTAGTAGATAATAAGCACATTCAAAAGCCTATGAAATTCGATGGAAGTATCGTAAGTATGATGAGAGCTACTACTTGAACCATCTCTCTGTTGACTGCTTGTGCAGAGATTTAATTTACCATGCCATTTAGGCTTGTGCTTCAGGATAAATGTGTGCGTGTTGTACCAAAAAGAAATTGGAAGTAGTGTCCTCAGTATCAAAAGAAGAAAGCTCATATACAGCTTAATACAAAAGCCATAACCTATAATAATTCGTACGAAATATTCTACACACATCTCCAAGTCAATTGAAAACTTCCAAACACTAGCATGACTAGAACTTATTGAGCAAAACATCTTTACTGCATCTAAGCCACATTAGTCAAGAACTTGATTGTAACCAAAAGAAAATTGAAGGTAATTGCAATGATATTCTGGTAAGTGATTGTAACCACTGGAAAAAGAAAATGGAATTAACCTGGAACAGTGAATCTTTGTGGTAGTGGGTGAGATTAGGATCAATGCATTGAGTAAGCTTATGCCAAGGATCATCGTTCTCCAAAGCTGAGAGCATCTGAAATTCAGGGTTTGTCCAATCTATCAACTCTAGTACCAAACAGTTAAATTTAATGTTAAGAATCCAAGTTCAGAGAAGATTGTCCTATCAACAAACGTGTGTGGATGCCTGTGCACATTAGTGAGAATAACAGTGATAGTATTTTCATATGTTGTAATAACTGCACCCTTGTATCACGTAGACTCATCTTTTATGTTTATTGTAGACATTGAGAGTAAGAGGGATGGTAGCAATTCTCCACCTCCTGTCACGCAATCCTTCCATTCATCTGCTATGAGTACCTCTTCAATACACTGGTACTTGCCGTGTCTTAGATAAACCACAAAAGTTGATATCCTTTTCTTCTCAGATTGTCCATTATTCAAGAAAATGCCTCTTGGTGGTCAAGGCAAAGGATTGCAATGCCAAGAAACTAGGAAAAGGCTCACCTGACTTCATGCTCACCAGTAGTATAATCCTACTCATAAATCCTTTCCAATATCCTCCAGCAATTATTTATTTACTTTCAAAGTAATGAGTCCCGCAACTATAGTACACTTACGTATTCCACCAGAGAACGATGTTCACTATACAGGGCATTTGTAGGATGTGCATCTCTGCTAAGTGCTGGTTGGCCAGTTAGTAGTTCCATCAGAACAACTCCAAACGAATAAACATCGCTCTTGGTCGTTACACACCCATCTCGGACATACCTTTTTTGAACAATAACAAAATTGTATGAGCCATCCAACATTCAGAATGCTATAAACAACTACTCCACGACACCAAAATAAGAAATTTCTTCAGTGCAACTGAAAATATATCATCTTAATCAAAAGAGAAAAGAAATAGTAGATAACGTACTCAGGAGCAAGATAACCAAACGTTCCAACAATTCTAGAAGCTGCCGTTCTAACCTCTGGTGACTGCTCTAGCAGTTTTACCAGTCCGAAGTCTGCAATCTGTGGGAAAGAAGTCTCTGAAAAGTTCAACTCAGTTATGAATGTCACTAGAAAGGGTCATATGCTGTCTCTCTAAATTGTTGATGCATGGAGCAAAGAAGCAGTAAAACAGGCTTTTATGGACCAATTCCGATTCCTTGAACACTAATCTATCTAATATTACAGCTAGGAAGTTGAATTCTCGACTTATAAAAGTACAATAAAGGTCAAGATTGATCTAATTTTTATCCACTTTGATATAATGGTACAAAATTCATCCCCCCAAAAAAAAAATTCCGCTAAAAAAGTCATCTTCCCTACCCCCAATGTCAAACAACTCAACCAACACATTGCTCAATATCAAACAAATCCACTAATCCACACCTACCTTTTTCATCTCCCTCTCCTACCTCCCTTATTTTCTCTCTGTTTACTTTAATTTAAATTGCGTGATTAAAAAAATAAATAAAAAGAAATTGTTATTTAAAGAATAAATGTTGTACAATCAATGCACAATTTTTTGATATTATAGAGTGTCTTCAGATACAGAATTATCGCTAGTAGTCAATAAAGCTACTAGGAACAATCAAAAATCAGACACAAAGGAGGTCCAAAAGAAGTCAAAGAAAAATATTCATCAATCAATTCACCAACATCTTCTTGCCAACCTAAACTGGTACGTTCTAGTCAGCAAAGTCTGGAAAGCATGGTTCATTCAGTAAGGATCCATTGCTCATACAGTAAGGATCCATTGCTCATAAATCTATCATGCTCTGAGTGCACTAACCATTTCCAATAAGGGGTAAAATGACCCATTTTGCATCCTTGAAACCAAAACTTATGGAAAGATAACCATATCAACCCTCTTGAATAGTTAACATATATTCCAGAGAATATATAGATTACTGCAACAAATACATCACTAGCACCAAAGACCACAATTAATTTTTTTCAATGAAACAAATCGAGAAAAACATTGCTAACCAATAATAATAGAAGAGCCTTCAAGTAATACGTGAATCAATAGATGAATTACAAGAGTTGAAAGTTGAACTGTTGATGTATATCATCATTTCTTAGTTTAGTCCCTACTAGTTGAGGGTTCTGGAAGGCGTAGACTTGCTACATAGCTAATCCTTGGAATAACTTGCACAAAATGGTTGCCTAATATCCAAACCCACAACCTTTAGATCACAGATCAAACTTTTGTTTTGACATATTGTTTTGGTAAAAAAATAGAAACACACCAAAAATTTGAGAATTTATTTTCAAAACATTACAAAAGCTTGGTCAAAACATACTAAAATATTTTGAAACACCTCAAAACATTAGTCCAAACATGTCGTAACATCTGGAATTTAGATTCAATCACTGATTCGTTTCGGTCTCCTTGAAAACAAAAACATTTAAGTTATTTTGACCGTTTCAAAACGATATGTTGATCGTTGCTTTAGGTTGACATTCCGAGTTTTACTTTTGCGCGAAAATAACCCAAACATTCTATTCAAAATTATTACCATAGTTTTTTTTGTCATTTCTCTATAAATTGCTTCTTCACACTCCTTATATATGTGTATTCGATATAATTCGGTCTCCATAAATATGAGAAACTATTGGGTTTTGTCATTTTACAGAGTCAACTTGATTAATTATGAACTTTTTGTGAGGGTAGGTTACACTCATTGAAGATAAATTATACATCTTAACTCCAATTCTTTGTTTAAAGGGAATGGCATATGGTTATGTCTAATATCTAATACAATTCCCATTTTGCATCCCAAGATACAAAAGATAGTAACATCATACCTTATAGCTCATATCTCACACAATAAAAATTTAAGCTCAAGCCTGAAGGTTGTGAAAGGTACAAATTTAGAAATAATATCATTTTCATGTTTGAAATTAAAAAGAACAAATAAATAAACGCAACACTGCTAACGATACTCCTAGTATAAACTTCCCATAGACAACTTGGAAACGAAACACTTCAAAAATGCTGCATAACACAATGAAGTAAGACGATCCCAACAACCATCATCTAAAATGATTCATGTTCACTACGTTCCCATATATATTTTCACCTCTACACACAATCCCTATCAGCAAAAGTAGGACAATATCAGATGTCCAAGTCACCTTTTACACTTATTTAGTTGTGTTTATGAGAGTAGTCTATCATTTTTCTTTTTACCTCTTAAAACCTTTAGGGTTTTATTTTTTGGCTAGCAAAGCAAATTGTTCAATGCTCAATTACTACACTTGCCAAAATTTATAGGAATGCTTCTAACAATGACACCTTTCATCATAGATGAGGAGTAGTTATCATATCACAATTGTTTGAATTAAAACTACACGTCCTAGGATTTATGAAGCACGGATACTTCGTCAAAGTCGACGTACCCGTATCGGATACGATACTCGTAAGATTCTCGAAAATACATATCGAATACGCATCATATGTATCCAATAATTAATAAAATATGTGGACAGTAAGCGGATCTTCTAAACATAGAACATATACAATTTTTAATTTTAACCTATACTCTTTCCTTTCGAGTTCACATATAATACACAACATCAACAAAATTTCATCTAATTTTGAAGACACGAATATTTTTTAAATATTATTTACTATTATATGTCAAAAGAGTATAAAAATATGAGTTAATTACACACTAATCTTAAAAACAAATACTTGTAAACAAACCAACTAGTTAAATGTGGTTCTGATTCCTTTAATTGGTCATACTCATTTTATGGATATATCATAATCTATATAATAAAACAGGAGTGTGTTAGAATTTTATTCCAGTCATATTTTTTTCCTCAAAACCATCACCAGTCACTTACCTCATCCATCATCTCTTTGTTAGACTCAAATGTCAAATCACATCACTCATTTCTATCACATATTTAATCATTTATATATTTCTTACCTAAAAATATCATATCACTCATTTCTATTATATATTTAATTATTTAATATTTGATTAAATTATAGTTAATATATTTTAAAAAAAAATTAATATAATGGATCAATTTTTTGGACGCTCGAATTTTATATTTTATCGTGTTTTCAGACACTAGTTATAACTAGTAAGACAATATTACATCTTTTTTAAGGTAAAAATTCTTAATTTTGCTTACTACTGCTTAAGAATTATTGGAAGTTATAATTTTTAAGTTGTTAAATAATAGTAAAATATAAATTATATTTTATTATAAGCGTATCTTAGTCGTACCCGTATCTTTTTTTTAAAGTTTTGTCCTACTGCCATATCCATATCCGTATTTCCTAGCCTAGAATACTTAAAGTAAAGCGAGTTAAGGAAGCAAGTTGCACAAAATATCTCCAAAGCATAAGAAAAAGTATTTATTGTACAAATTTCCAGCAAATATGGCAGGTAATCCAGTAACAAGACCCAATGTCAAAAGTGTCTGGCATGCCATACTTAATATCAAGTTCCAAGAAATTAATAGAAGTCAATTGAAAGAAGCTTTACAAGTGATGCCAATACTTCTACCTTTGCGCGAAAACTGGAATCTAATAGAATATTGCTTGTCTTCACATCCCGATGGACATAGTATGGCTTGGTGTGTACATGTATATATTCAAGCCCTTTTGCAGCATCAAGAGAAATCTGAACTCGTGTGGTCCAAGAAAGAGGTTTAAAACCTGTTGAGTTCAAATTTTCAGCTCATAAGAATTAGAAAGAAAAGGAGGAAACCTGTAAATGTTTAGGATGATCGCAAGGGGTGAGTTAGTGTTTTCATAATGGTCTCAGGAATCAGTAGCACTCTAACAAATGGGTATTTGCCACAAATTTGTTCATTGAAATCAATATATTTGTCATGTTACTTTTCTGAGTTTGAACCGTGAGAAACAAATGGACAACCAGCAAGCATGTGAAATGAAACCACATCAGCGCTGCAAAATAAGTGTAATTTGTCCTGTGCACAATGATATTCGTCCTGTGCACAATGATCATCCAGCTTCTCCCTACTGCGGTAGGAAAAAAATTTAACCAGGCCCCGGGTTTGGATGGATTCAATGCCCACTTTTTTCTGGTAAAATGATATTTTATGTCATGCAACCAAAAATAAAAGCCATAATTTTATTGAGGATACAGCATTACATAAAGGAAACGAATCAAGTATACGAGAATAGAGTAGAAGATATCTAATAATAGAATGCTTTCTTCAGAGATAACAATAATTGGATTGGTGACTCATAAGAGCAATAACCTATCAATTTCCAGAGAAAAACCAAAAGAAAATTTGGTGCTTATTAGCAATCGAATTCCCTGATCAGTGCTGGATCAGCCTGGATCCTAAAGATAGCTATCCGAGTATCTAACTACATATTCCACACTCGGCTTCAATTTTTCAGCAAGAATCTCATTGTAGACAATATACTAGGCTTCCAAATTGTAGCGGGAAGCTACTTATTTGATGACGAGACTGATCTGTTGAGAAAAGTCTCGGACCAATGTTTACTTGCACTTCTGATTGCCAATCACAAAAACAGCATTTGAAAATGAATATGCACACCGAGTATTAAAAGCATTTCAGATTTTTGGTTTCATTTTATAAGAATAACATCTTGCATAAATACATACAGTAAAAGGAACTGCTATTGGTCAAAATATTCTTTACACCAACAGATGGGCTGGCTATTGATGCATAACCATCGCAGGGTCTTTGGTGGGAAGTACTATATCAAGGCTAAAATACATAACCCAAAAAACCTCTATGGCCTGAATCCATATACTGGAAAACAATTGCCATCATCAAGGCAAAATAATAAAAATTTCTAATTGGGATATTTTAGCATCAGTTCAACAAGTATCAAACTCTATTATGTAAACTTGCACCATTTTCCAGACAAATTTTCCGGCACAACAAAAGCATATAGAGCAAACTAGTCAATTTCGAAGTCACACTGTTTATTCATGGATTATGACATTTATCTGCAAAATATTGCAGTATAAACATTGAATAGTCAATACACAAACCTGTTACAGTGGGATTGTGAAGATGATCACTCAATGCACCATTTTGTGCAAGTTCATATACAAGAAACAGAGACTCTCCACCAGCCGCATATCCAATTAGCTCAATCTAATAGAAAAGCCAGACAGAAAAGAAAAAACAATTAGAACAAAAAAAGAAACAGTGCCAAGAACACAAAAGGACAAACTAAATCAGATTTGGTTTTTCCAAAATGCGGCATAAAAATGGCATTTAAACAAAGAAGAAATAAACTTTCAAATTCAGATAAGACCTAAGACAACTCGTACCAAGTTTGTATGATGTACTCTGCAAAGAATATTGAGCTCTGACAAGAACTCTTTTGACTTTGTGTTTTTCATCTGCTTAATAGCCACATCCTACAGCCATACAGGACGCTATCAGCCATAAATATATTCTATTACAACTTTAGAGAGTAGTCAATAAAACAAATCAGTTAATCATACTAACCGTTCCCCTTAACTTTCCATGGTAAACCAATCCATAAGAACCTTGGCCAATCTTTAAGGACGCACTAAAGTTGGAAGTTGCATCACAAACTTCATTGTAGGAGAAGACAGTAGCTCTACCAGAGTTGATTGAGGAAACTATGCTTTCTTGAGATTCTGCATAGGAATGCTCATAGAATCAAATAATAAGGACTATGATGACTTAATGACTAAATTCACTTTCCACCGAAATTTAGAAATAAAGAAATGTTTTTACTTGAAGATGTCCGGGAAGAATAGAAGTCACAAGGCAAGTATTTCATTCCCCATCTAAATGCTTTTGTTCCCCTCCTCTTATAGTAAAACCAGAAAATGATAACTAATAATAGCACAACAATGGCAGCTGCCAGAATGCTTCCAACAATCACAGGGAATCGAGATTTTGATAATTTTTTGGCCTTTGGAATTGGATCTGCAACATATGAAAATGAATGCAAAATGTAATTACAGTGTGCATATCCCCCAAATAAGAGTAATTGAAATGGATAATTAAAAAGAAAAAGAATTGTAACGAAAAAGAAGACAAAACGATGATATATGAGAAAGAACTTTATCAAACTCTTGAGAAAAGGACCAAGAAAATTAGAGAATTCTTGGAAGGCCAATAAACAGACTGAATCATTATAAACGAAAACGATGTAGTGTTGTGCCTCAAACAATTAAATTCAAACATGCAGCCAAAGGAGAATAAAAAAGTTATGCCCTTTAAACACAAATGTGTCACGTATCAGCTTATATCCAAAGAAAAAGAAACATCCCTCTTGTTTGGCATCATCTAGTCACATTCTAGTCATTAGACAATGTACATGATCATCACAAGACAAACCCAAAGTTTTGCCACGATTAGGAGTGATCAGCACACTGTGTACATTTTCCCATGCCCATACGAACTTCTTAATCCTCAAATAACAATGCTGCAACTTGATATCCTTCCATACGCAAAGCTTACGAAATCGATATGATAAGCGCTGGCAAGTCCCATGTTGGCTATTGCCATATAACAGAACAGTCTGAATGCCCACATTTACAGATAACAAAACCCTTACCATCAACAATTTTTTCCTTTGACTACGTACAGGAGCAACTTACAAACAATCCTAAGATGAAAGAGAATCATTCCAGAATCCAGAAAGGTGGCTTCTAAATCATAAAATGATCACTTTTTCTGCAATAACAAACTAAATTATGAAGCACCAAGTATAAGTCTAATCTATATCAACTTTTAATATGAGAAATACCATGAGAAAAGGCATCAACTATCACCAGGAGTCACAACTTCCATGAACTATGAAATTTACCTCCTACAATAACCAACCTAGTTCCCAGTTTTAATTACCTGTCTGCAGTCAATTGCAAAATATGTACATACCACATTCCTCAAAAAGAGAAAGTGGTGCACATTATTGAAATACACACCATTCAAACAAGTGATCACATATAAAACACTATCAAAGACTTGAACAATAAGTTTATGTGATGTTAGTGATGGGCCAACAATATTAAAACATGGAAACTTTGTCACTAACCTTGATTGCCAATCAAGCTAAGATTTTTTAGACCCCCTGTACATAAAAAATGCAAAGGAAAAAAGAAATGATTAGCCATTGAGGTGAATTTTTTTTAGATAAATTGAGACATTGTTATAAAACTATTTTCCGTAGCTTAAAGGTGCATACGGCAATGGAGCCCAACAATTTCACACAAGACTTCCGTCATATTTCAAGGCAACACCAAAAGAAGGGTACAACCAGGAAACTGACTTCAAGATTAAAATGAACAATATCAGACTGCAATTTAGCTTACGCCTGCATCTATTTTAGAGGGTAAACTAATACAGAAGAGTAATAAAAAACTCTGAGCATCAATTTTCTGATATCAGCTCAGAAAACTGATATCAGAATTTTCTGGTATCAATTTGCTAACATAACACAAAAAACAATGCATCTGCCTGATAGTGTCTCACACCTTGAAGCTCATGCGATGAAATGTGTTTCTAAACGAGGCATACAATAAACAATTCCAAGGTGTAACAAGTTACTGATAGTAATTTCTACTACCTGGCTCAGGGATGAAAATTACATCCCCAGCATGAATAAGAGCCGGATCAACCAACTTATTCAGTTTTGTAGTCCTGCCTACATCACTACCAAACCGAGAACAAATCGTATAAAGTGTATCCCCAGTTCTAATTCTGTAGGTTAAGAGCTCCACACTTTCAGAGCAACCACATAAGAGATCTAAAGTAATGTTTGTTGATCCAATCAATGTCTTATCAGGTTTTTCCACCACAAATGACCCAAACTTAGCTGAAATGCTCTCCCATGAGTCCCCATGTTGGACCGTATACTCCATATGCCAAGTGAAATCATCATGGCCAGGAGGACAGCTACAATTGATAGAAATCACAAACCCATCTACTGTTCTATTGACTACATTAGAGCTAACACCGAACATTGAAGTAGTTTCTTCAAGGGTTTGTGTTTTTTCAGGAACAAAGTACAGCGCGGCGGGACATGATTTGGATACAGAAGCATTACAGGGCAAAGGATTCACATGAAAACAATAGCTATAACGTATCAGAGAGAGAAAAAAATAGAAAACCCAACAAGACATAGCCATTATTAGATAACACAGAAGACATCTAGCTGTTAGTTAGTGAAAATCTGACTGATTGTGGAAGACATTATGATGGGTGTTGCATAAGTGAGTAGAGAGAGTAGAGAAGAAGACAGAGATTCCGAATGCATACGAAATTGGAGGGATTCTGATGTTGAATAGACGCGTCTTTTGGGTCTGCCACACGGAGTCCATAGCTAAGCGCGCTGTGATTCTTCGAAAGACTGCAGGCCACTGCCGGCCTTGGCTGGATGAGAAGGATGGACGGTTTGAAAAACTTCGCTCTCTCTCTCTCTCTCTCTCTCTCTCTCTCTCTCTCTCACACACACACACACACACACACACTCTCTTGCACGAGTTTTCGCTTAAACTAATACATTATGTAGCAGAGAAATTATATAGTATAGTATGATCAAAAAGTATATAGTATAGAGGTTAAACACGGGCACCCCCTGAGGTTTCGGAATATTACACGGACCCCCTTGAGATTTATAAAATAACATCCGGACCCCTTGAGTGAAGTGGCGTTGATGGAATATTGAATGTATTGATTTACCCTTTCCTCTTTTGTTGGGGTCATTATATAGAAATGTATACTTTCATTTGACATGGATTTTTTTTTTTTTTTGATCAACATTTGACTTGGATTTTAAAAAGGGCATTTTTGAAAAGATGATTATGTCCTTTGAACATGTCTGGCCAAGAAAACACTTCATTTATCTTTCATCTATAGCACATCATTTGATCTCATATTCACAACCTGTCATCTGAGAATTTAATTCTTGCAAAACCCATCTTGCGAAACCCTTCACAAACCATCGATTGTTGCTCAAACCCATCTTACAAAACTTTCTTCTCTTATTCACAACCCATCTAATGTGTTGTCTTCTGAATTTATTATCATTTGTTAGCATCTCTTGTGAGTTTATTCATGTCATTTGAGTATAAAAATGGATGAGGGATTTCATGACATTCTTTTCCATATTAGGGGTATTTTAGCTAAACTAAATCGTGTAAATCCAGACTAGTATTGCTACATGAATTTTCGTTGATGATATTGCACGAGTAGGGCACGATGATATGCCAAGGGATATATCAATGACATTTACTATTAGTCTCAGCAAACCAACAGTGATGGAAAGTAGGTAGTTCATGGCTATAAATAGTTGCTGCAGTTGTTTAGCATGTATAGAAATACAAAGGAAATGCATGTATATGTGGAGATTGATATAGGATACCCAATTGCTTAGAGGAGCCATATGAAGCGGAAGTTCCACGTACGATTTTTAAGGCGAACCTTTCCAGCAATGAGGCCTAGGGATTGATATGATCATTCGTTTAGGTAGGGCGGCCGGCCTATTATGGGCATCTGCAAGGGTTAGGCTCCGAGTGATATTCGTTAATTCATAATATAAATCTATGAAATTTAATATTTAAACTCAAATTTAATCCCTGATCAAACAAAGCAAAAAAAATTGAAATTGTAGCAAAGGCACCACGTGTGAGCAATAACAAAACACATGATCGGATAAAGGCCCACTTACTCATGATCCATTTCTAACTGCCAATTCCCCCTTTCTTTCCGATTTGGGATACATGTCCAAGAATAGAAATGTTTTTCAACAGTATGTTGTATAATCATTCACTCATAATATTATCTATCTATTTATAAATAGATAGTTATAAATATCAGTATTTGTAAAAAAAAATTAATTTTTTTATTTCACCCCTATTTAATAATGTTAAGTCAATTATACCCCGCATATTCTTATTAATGTCGTCATTTTTGCTTACATGTTCTATCGAAACTCTTCTTATGCTTATAACTTTAGTTCTTTAATTACAATAATAACTCTAATAAATTAAATTATTGTATAATACATTTATAGATTAATATTTAAGTTTAGTAAAAATTAAAATAAGAATTAAATCTCTCACACATAATTTATTTAATTAATTAAATTACACATATAATCTATATTTTTTTATAAGTTTAACAAAAAATTAACTAGCCTACTTTTTATAAAATCAATTATATCCTTATACCTTCATATACTTTTTGTTTTTATACGTAATTTGATTTTCAACATCTTTTGAACTCTTTTATAAGTAGTGTTTGGCATCTAAATTTTTTTAGACTCTTTTATTCGTGGTACATCTTTTTTTTTTTTTTGCTAAAACTTTAAATAAAATTGTCACCAATGTCATTTTTGGAATAGTAATAATATTCCTAAACTCTCTAACTTTTTGAAAAAATGCTACAAAAAGCTGCCCACCCCATAATATCTAGTAACTCTAATTGCAAATATGCCTTTACTTCTTAAACTTGCAATAACTGATTTTTCATCATCAAATCCTTGAGCTTGGTAAAGTTAACCTAAGTGAGCTGATAGCATACTAGAATTGCAACAATTGAAAGCAAGAAATTTTTTATCTTGGTTTAGTGGATCTTGATGGCCCACATTTGCTCATCTTTCTGTAAAAGTTGTATAGCTAACAAGTCAGCAAACCCTTCCTTTATCAACGCCAGTATTTCACCACTGCTAGTGAACAAGCTAAGAACATTGCTTCTCACATTATCTGCAAATCTGGTCCAGTGAACTGATCTGGCACTTCTAGTAACTCTCTTTCGAGCTTTGAAGCCTTCTCCATTAATGTCTACTGCTGGTTCCTCCTTTCCATAGCTGCCTCGTCCAACAATCCTACATCTCTCGACTATTGGATTGCCTCTATTGTCGAAGATCTGAAGTGCCTTCACGAACTGGATCGTGGCCATGACGTTAGTTCAAATCTGGTATTGGCTTATAGAGAGAGAGAAAGGGGTAGAGAGGGGAAGGTGAAGAGATGGGAGGCATGACGGTTTGTTTGTGAGAGGAAATAGGTATTACTAGTACATCTACATAAAATTCTTCATATCTACGTTTAAATCTATATGAAGAAGCAAAAATGAATATATATTATATATCTACTAGCAATTGCTCGTGCCTAGAGACACTATGTACCACAATAAAATCACCGGTATAAAAAATTAAATCCAGAAAAATTAGCAAACGGAAAAAAAAAAATCATAGCACCCACGAATACTACCATAGTATCAAATTGACTATCACATCAATATTTTCGACCCTATTAAATTCTCACATAATAACTCAGTACTCACAACAATGAAAATAAAACATTGCCCCTTAGATGGAATTGCATTACAAAGAAAATTAAAAGCCAAATTTATGTCAGATTGATAGGATTAGCACAACTACCACCTCAAATTTTGCCTTGAATTGCCCAAGTAATTTCACTTGCACTTCGTTCATCTTCGGGTCCATTACTTTTAAATCTTGGAGGAAAACAAACAACTTGAATCATGGAAATGAGCAATAGATGAGGTGGCGATAATAAAAGAGAAAATCAACTAAGATAACCTCTCCTTATGGTCATCCAACTCATCCATCAATTAGCATGAGAGTAGTGACTTCTGCCGTTTAATTGATGCCCCAAAAAAACCCATTGGATTGTGAAAACAAACCATATCTTCATAAAGATGAGAGGAGATTCTACCAATCCACTCCTCTATTAGTTCTACTTTCAAAGAAAATAAGTGAGAGATTAGACTCAGTATTTGAAAAAATATAGATTGGGAAATAAATTATAGATGAAGAGATTGTGATTGAGGCTGTGATTTTAGGGGAATTAAAAATAGAAATTGTGACGAGCGTGAATTTTTTGTCATTAATGAATCTCATGCGTTAGATCAAGAATTTTGAGATGATCTGAAATGTCAATAGCTCAAGACAGTTTATGAAAAAGTCGTCTGTTGGATGATGTCTTTTTTGGTCATAAAACGATCTCAGCAGCTCTTTGTCTCTTGGATTAGGATAAAGTTGTCTGTTGGATGATGTCTTTTTTGGTCACGAAACAATATCAACCGCTCTTTATCTTTGAAATTCAAATTTGTTCTATTGTCAAACAGTGTTTTCTTCTTCCTCTCTTTAAGACTTGATCTCAGCCGCTTTGTCTCTTAGATTAGGATAAAGTCGTCCGTTGGTTGATGTCTTTTTTGGTCACGAAACGATCTCAACTGCTCTTTATCTCTTGAATTCAAATTCGTTCTACTTTATTATATAGATATCTATGTGTATCTATATTTATATCTATACTACTTATAAATATCAGTATGTACGAAAAACTTTTGATTTCTTATTTTATCCCTAATTATTATAATAAAGTCAATTATACCCACTTACATACTTTTGTCTAATTTTTATTTTTTTTACTCCTATTTGACTTTCATCTTTTTTTTGACTTTTTTATAAGGACTTCTAAATTCTTTTGAAGTCATTTATTAGTAATACAGTTATATACAATTTTCTCTATTTATATGAAAAAGTAAAGTCTTATATATGTTAAATTATTTTATACATAAAATTACTAGATTGAATTTCAATGTTAAATATATGTTATATTTTATTTTTTGATTTGCTATTATATAATAATATTATAAGTGAGCTAATCAATCTATTTAACAAAAGAAAAATTAATAATTCTATAATATAATTAGATGTACAAATACTTAAAAATGTCAGAGAGATACCTAAATAAATAAAAGATTAGATACTCAAAAACTACCGCCACGCCGCCACCACTAACACCCTCATCCTCACCACCCCACTATACCATCCCCATCCTCACCACTATCAACGTTATTGTCCCACCATCACCCCTACCACCACCGTCGCCATCGTAGCACCCTACCACCACCATTGCTGACGCCACAGCCACCCCCACCACCAACCACTACCGTTTGCTACCACCGTTGTCTATTGTCATCACCCACCACAATCGTTATCTTATTCTTATATTTATTACCGTTCCCACAGTCGCTCACCGTTAGCACTCACCACCACCGTTGTTACCCAACACCACCCATTACCACCATTCATCGTCGTCAGCCACTGTCACCCACCCCCACCATACCTACCACCATTAACCACCACCACCCGTCATTACCCACCACTACCGCCACCCGCCCCCACCACATCTACCACC
>CM042198.1:14093244-14106717 GCA_023539305.1 Ilex asprella | reverse complement strand
CATCTACCACCACCATCATTCAATACTACCATCATCGTCATCGTCCACCACCACAACCCACCACCACCACCGCCACCACTACTGTCATCATTCTGTCACTACCACTGCTAACCACCATTACCTTCACCCATGACTCCCTCTATCAGCATCATCACCAAAATCCCACCACTACCATCACTATTGCCACCCATAGCTATCACCATCACCACGGTCGTTGCCACACACCACAACTATTCCTGTCTCCCACCAACACCACTGCCACCCACTATCACTATCACTGCTCACTGCTCACTCCCATTACAATCGGTGCCCAAATTCTTTTTTCTCTCCTCTATGTCTGTGATTTGATTTTTAGGGTGAAAAAAAATACGTCCATTTTTTTTTTATTATTGTGTACCTTCAAGCATGAGGCAATAACTAGTACTGAATAAAATAACACACTTTTTTCAAATAAAAAAATGTAATCAACAATAAGAATCAATAATAGTACTAACTAGTTAATCAATGGAAGATAAAGCAACGATTGAATTTGTTTGGGTCTGATCAATTATTTTTTTCTTGTGTGAAAGACAAAAAAAATGAGTTTTGGACTTATAGGCAACAACTGTTTTTTATTTTTTTTAAAAGGCTAGGGCTTGTAATGAGAGAAAGAATAAAAATAAATTGGAATGTGTTTTAATTTTATTGCCTTTGTATTTATTAAGGACTTTTTTTTATGGAATGAATGATAGCTTTTACTCTATTAATTAGGAAAAGATAAAAAAAATATTTTAATGCCTCTCTATTGATTAGTCTAATTAGGAAAGGATAAAAATAAAAATAAAAATAAAAACCATCTTTTACTCTCGCAAGTTAACCAAGGGGGGGGGGTTTACGTATACATTTAATGTAGGACTCCTTCAACAACTATACTACCAAACTAGGGATTATCCCAAATTTTGGGGAGGCCATGGCCTTAATTCGTAGTTAGTAATCTATTATGATGTAATGCTTTGATCTAAATTTAGTGTTGAACTAGTTATTGATTAGGCGACTTGATATTCGACAAACTATTTTATCAGCGTTATGTCAACAGACACATATCATTAGAATACATTGTTTGGCCAGACTCAGTATTAAATCTATATAATAAAGTAGAACTGAGTTTGAATTTTGAAGACAAAGAGAGGTTCAGATCGTTTTGAGACAAAACATAAACACATCCAATAGACAATATGATCCCAATGTAAAAGAAAGTTCAGATTATCTCATAAATACTGATTCAACGGTCTATAATGAGTATTAAATTTTGTTTTTTCGCCCAATAACATTTTCGGACTCATGTCTCTCTCTCTCATCCAGAATTTCTCAAATCTTTCTCAATCTCACTTTTGTCTCTCTCTCTCCCAATCTCTCACGTCTCTATCATTGCCTTCCAAACTCATCCCCAAAATCTCTCCCATGGAATCCATCTCAATCTCACTTCTACCTCTCTCTACCAATCTCAAATCTTCTGCTAATCTCTCCCAATCCCAATCCCAATCTCCCACGCCTATATCCCTGTCGTTGACACCCAAAGATCACCAGTAACTCCACCAGTCATTCGCCGGAGTACCATCCCTCTACCAACCATCGCTTTAGCCCCCTTTCCTCATCTACCCCCATATGCAAACAACCAACACCCACCCACCAGCAACACTACCAGGTATATCCTTCTTATGTCTCATTCTATCTCCTATTTCTCTCTGTCTCTTTGTCTCTCTTTCCCCTCTCTCTCATTCGGCAGCCAGTGACACATGATATTTGGACATGAAGTATTTGTTGAAATGCTTATGACAAATATTTTATACTCGTTTGTTGATATAAATTTTTGTGTGTATAATTGATTTAATTTATGTTCCTCTTTGATCGGTTTTGTTTGATTTTGGCAGTTATTTTTGTGGCATTCATTAGATTCTTTTCACTGGGTTTTGATTGATTTTTTTCACTTTGTAGGATTTTAGGTTTGTCAATGATGGTATAGTTTTGGTTAGCACAGTCTCAATTATCAATGTTGATGGGCAAAATTTATTTTGTAGACTTGGATTTATTATTTGTCATCTCTGGTTTTTAAGTTTTTGATTTTTTTTAAAGCAAGATTTTCAATTGCGGTCACATACTCTATTTTTGGACCTTCAATGTAAGTGTTCTGATGCTTGATGCAAGTTATAATTTATTTAAAATTGCGTGATTTTAAAAAATAATAAAAAAATTATTGCTATAGAATATTTATATAATACAACTAACTTTTGATTTGTTTGTGTTATACAAGTGTCTTCAGGCACGAACAATCACTAGTATTAAAATATTTTATTAATGAGATTCATGGCTATCTAGATCGTTTATCAAACTTCTCAATATCTTGGATTTGATGGTCTGAAAACACAGTCACATATTGTTTGGCTAGAAATTTTGTCAATTGTAGGTAGGAGGTTCAAAATGTAGAGGAGGCTCCCATGTATTACATATCATCATGATGTTTTAAACTCTTGATTAATACAATTCTCTACAAAACAATGTTATTGTGCAAGAATGTCATTGATGGAATTAACAACCGACCACTATTCCTAAAATTAAAAAATAAAAATAAAGAGACCACGAGTGTCAATCGCACTCACAACTTGCCCTTGTTCAATTGTTTTTGAAAATACACTTATGAAATGACCAAAAGTCATCATTCATAATTATAAGAGGCTATAAAAATATTATCGCGTTGTCGGTCGATGGTGGTTGCTAGTTGTGGAGGAGCATTTGGCAGATTCATTATCATTTGGTTCTTTGTTTGTGGTGGGGGAGGCAGTGATGGAGTCATTGGTAGTGGTGGAGTAGAGGTGGTACTGAAGGATTCAGAAACCATATCCATAGCCACCCTATCCAGTAGCCCACTTTTTGTTGACGGCAGGACGATTGAATTTTTTTTGACAAAGTTTACTAGTGCATTAAATGAGTTCCATTCTTTCTTTATTTTTTGGCCAAAAAACTCTCTTTCAATAGGGAGCTTAGTGAAGGCCAAAAATATGCTCAAAGATCAGTGATGAAGAAACGGAAAAAGAGAGAGATTCATAAGAGATTTCATTTGAGAGAGATTTTTTGTAAAAATTCTTGTATTTATTTTTAGAGAGAAATAATGATTGTCTCTTCTGTTAATATCTTATTTGTCGTGTATTTCTGGTCCTGAATGTCCAACAGGTACATAGTAGTAGAATAGGCTGCAACATATGATGACATTAGAAAAAGAAGCGTGGAAGAAACAAATTAGCACGTGACAAGCCCAAATTGTTATTTTTTCCAAGTTGCTATGCAAATCCATTTGTAACCAAATTGCACAAAACAAATCAAACTTTTGTTATCGATTTAAATAGGTCTAGTACAAATGTTGCCTGTTAAAAATTGAACTGATAAAATACAAGTTGAAATCATCAAAAACCAAGATGTCAAGGGGACCCTTTATCCTCTTACTTGTTTATTCTGATAACTGAAAGTCTGACCATGCTAATGAATAAGGTAGTGGAAGATGGGCTTTTGCAGGGAATTAAGCTGAGTAGATCAACTCCATGTGTCTCCCAGTTACTTTTTTGCCGATGATTCCATTTTCTTCTCTACGACAAGTAAGTCACAATGTCAAGTATTAATGAATGTGTTACATAAGTATTGCTATGCTGTTGGACAAAGGATTAATTTAAACAAGTCAGGAGTTATTTTTAGTAGGAATACTCCATTGCAAATAAAACTTGAGTTAGCTGAGTATTTGAGAATAGCATTGTTACACTCATCTTGAAAATACCTGGGGTTGCCAACTGAATGGGGGAGATCAAAGAAGCAAACTCTTGGATGGATAAAAGATAGAATTCTAAGCAAGATAGTTGGGTGGAAAGAGAAAATGTTGAACCATGTTGGGAGAGAGATTCTTATTAAAGCAGTGGTACAAGCAATTCCGGACTATGCAATGTCAATCTTTAAATTTTCGAAGTTCTTCTGTCAAGATATCATAGCTAGAATTGAGAGTTTTTGGTGGAGTAAGTCTACAAGGGAAAAGGGTATCCACTGGACAAAGTGGGATCAAATAACTAAAAGAAAGCAGCATGGAGGACTGGGGTTTAGGGACCTTGAACAACCCAATGTTGCAATGTTAACGAAGCAGGCATGGAGGCTCATGAATAATCCAGAAGCTCTGTGGGTTAAAATCTTAAAAGCAAAGTATTTTTCTAACCAATATTTTTGGACAGTGTCCTCCAAGTAATCAAGCTCATGGATTTGGAATAGCTTGCTGGCTGGGAGGGAGTTGATTAGAGAAGGACATATATGACAGATAGGGGATGGCATTCAAGTTAAGTGTTGGGAAGATGTGTGGGTTCCTAGGCACAAAGCTATTCCTAACATTTAACAAAGCCACATACAATTAGTCCAAAATCTTATCAATCCAACAACTAGAAGATGGAAGGTTGAGGAGGTGAAGATCAATTTTTTCACCAGATATTGCCCAAGAGATACTAGCTATCCCTTTTAGTGAAACACCTCAGGTTGATGAAATAAAATGGAAGTTTACAAGCAATGGAGTATATTCTGTTAAAAGTGAGCATCATATGCAATCACAAACAGCTCAAGTACCTCAAGCCAGAGCCACTGCCTCCTTAACTTATCAAGCTCCAGAAGGGCTATGGAGGAGTATTTGGAAGAGTAAGGTGTATCCAAAATACAAGCATTTATGTGGAAAGTTTCAAAGTGAGCATTGGCAACTAAATGGGAGCTATGAAGGAGAAAGTTGTCAAATTCACCAACTTGCCCCATATGTGGAGAGGAAGAAGAAACCACTGAACACTTGCTATTATTTTGTCCATGGGTGCAAAGGATGTGGCGGAATTTCCCTTTAAGCATTAAGATAGACAGGTATGACATAAGTAGATTTGAAACTTGGTTTATTAGGCAACTACAAACCACCAAGGTGTGTGCTGAAGGAGAACAAGGAAGACAAACTCTACTAATGTACCTATGTTGGTTCACATGGAAGTCCAGGAATGATTGTGTTTTCAACCATAAACAACCATGCAGTAAATCTGTTATTACAAATCCTTTAATAGCGGTGGAAAAATTGAACAATTGCAAGGGTGTACTTATAAAGGGTGAGAACTTATTTGGTGAACCTAATATGGCTTGGCAATTGCCTCCGTAGGGGGTTTTGAAGATTAATTACAATGAAGCTTGGACGAAAAGGACAAATGAGGGAGCTTATGGTATCATAGTTCTAGATTGTGAAGGTAGATTACTTATGATTGAGGCCAAAACCGTGGTAGCAACTTCTGCCTTAATGACAAAGGCTTATGCAATCAGGCAAGCGTGCAAGACTGCTGTGCAACAGAGCTATGGTGCAATCATTGTTGAATCGGACTCAAAGCAGCTTATAGATTTTATCAATGGGAACAATGAGGATACTTTGAAGGGGATTGCAACTTTACAAAAGGACATATGGAGCTATGCTCAATTACTCTTAGTGGTGAAGTTTCAGGCAACACGAGGGACCCAGAACAACGCTGCCCATATGCTTGCAGCTTATCCTAGAAGTGAGAAACATAGGTGTTGTTTGGTAACACGATGTTTTTGTTCTCTTTTTGTTTTTGTTTTCATTTTGTGGCAAAAAACAAAAAACAAAAAATACATTTGGAGATTGTTTTCATTTTTTTACTGTTTGTTTTGAAAACAATGTCAAAATATGTAAACATCTAAAATGATGTTTTTAAAAATATCAAAAAACCCAAACAAGAAGCAACTCTCATTTCCCATTTAATGAGGTCTGGACTATGATCTTTCTCTACAACAATATATCCTTTTTTTCATTACCATATAAATGCCGAGAAAAATTCATTTTTTACTCATTTCTTCGAACAAGCTCCTCCAGAGCTCTCCAACTCCACAGATATCTCGAACTCTGGCGAACAAGCTTTTCCTCTAGCTCAAGCGACATCTCCGGCGATGAGTTAAGCTCCCTTTTCTCCACAAAATTTTTCATTTATTTTTAGATCTATGATAATGTTGTTCAGATCTAGGGCTTATTTTTTTTTTAGATCCATAATTTATTTTTACAGATTTATACTCTATTATTTCAGATCTAAGGTTTATTTTTGTAGATCTAACTTAGTTCATCATAGATCTAAACAATAGAATACAAATATGAAATAATAGAGCTAATCTAAGTTCATGTTTCTCTTGTAGTGTTTGAGGATTGATACGTGTTTTTGACTGAAAAACACTTGTAGGAACACTTAAGTCCAACTCAAACACAGGAACTATGAATTGAAACTGCATCAGTAACAATCAAGGTCTTACCCATGAACACTTGATCTTTATTAACTATTAAGCAATAGGGGAAGACAAAATATTTTTACGTACATCTTGACGTGTTTGAGTATTTGTACCTCCTGTGTTTGAGTATTTGTATCTCTTGTGTTTGAGTATTTTTACCTCATGTGTTTGAGTATTAAGGTCTTACCCATGTTTGAGTATTTGTACCTCTTGACAGGCAGCAATGTCTTACTTCAAACTAAATTCATCACTCCATTAGTACACACCTCTTGATTGGCATCAAGGTCTTCTGACAAGTTGGAGTAATTGATCCACATTTGAGGCCAGCCCACATATGGTGCTGGTGGATACTGTATCATGAAGAATGAGGTGTGCTTGGCCTTTTTTGGGAAATTTGTCTCTAATTAGGCAGCTCCTTAGCAGGATGGTTTTTCAGTTAAGGCATGTTTATAAGGAAGCTAATATAGCTGCTAATGCCTTATCTATAATCAGTCATTGCATAGTGGCTGCTCTTATGATTTTTTTGTAATTCAGTTACTTGCTGGTATCTTTCATGGGATAGTGCAGGATCAGAGGGGTTTGTCTGTGTTGAGAACTAAAAATGTGCTGGTTTTTTATGACCATCATTGAGATGTGGGATGTTGGAAGGTGCTGGGCTCAGTTGGTGATGTGTTGATTCAGTGGTTGACTGCAGATGGAATCTTTGGAAGGAGTTAGGCTGCTGTGTTGATATTCTGTTTAGCTGTTCTAATGGCTGAGCTGCTTTGGTTGAGCTGCTATGATGTTGTGTGTGCTATGGTGGCATGTAATGATTTGGGTTTTGGAATTGAGGTTGCTGCCATGGTGGTATTCAAGGTGGTTTTTGGGATTTTTGAAGGATTAAAGCCTCAAAGTGTATTTTTTGAATTGTTAGAATTCTTGTAATTCTTTTCTTCTCGTAATTTATAGACTCATTCTATAAAATTTCTCTTTTTTTTAAAAAAAAAAATATATGTATTGACATCTAATCATGTGGATATGGTTTATCAAAAATTAAAATAAAAGTAAAATATATGACATAAAATAAAATGATTATCAAACATATTTTCTATTTTAGTTTTTAAATTTCGTAAAACAACAATTATATCTAAACACGTTTTTTGTTTTAACTTTTAACCACAAAAAAAAACATCGATTCTATTTTTTATTTTTTTGAGAACATAAAAAAAATATTACTAAATGCACCCTTTATGTACTGGGGAAGGATTGTCTCTCTTAATTTGTAATGCATATTGTTAAGATGAAAACTAAAAGAGGAGTAGGATGACCGAATCAAATTGTAAAGAGTACTATGTTTCTTATTTATATTTATTGTGAGATCCTGAATTTTCTAATAGAAGTATTGAATTTAAGTAAGTAGAAACAATATAAAGTTTTGTGGAGGAAAACATAATTGATATTTAACTTTGTGGCATATCTATGAAACTAAAGGGTCGCAAATTATAATTGAAGATACCTTTTTTGTTGGCTATGCATCATTAATGTGAATGACCTACTTAAAGAAAACAAAAGAAAGAAGATAAAGGAAGAAAAAAAGAAGAAGATAAAGGTGGATGAGGTGGAAGGGAGGATGATGATGTGAAACATTTAAGATAAGAATGATAAAATGTGAAGATAAAAATAATGATGTTTTAAGATAAGGTTGATGATGTGGAATGATAAGAATAAGGATGATGATGTTTCACGATAAGGATGGACCTAGAGGAGACACGTGGCAAGTAACAAGCACGACAAAGCAAGGTTGATTGTGTGCTTGACAAGTGGATGGACACTTGTCCTAATTCATGGAAGATTGCAAGCACGCTTGACAAATGCCAAGCTAATAGAAAATGTCATCATTTGAAAGGGGCACCTCCTACTTGTCCTATTGGCTATAAATACGAAATGGTTATAATAGAAAAGGATAATAAGAAATGGAGAAAGAGATCCAAACGGAGAGTTTTACAAGAGAATTAAATCAAGTTTTCGATCATTTCGAATTGAAGTTCAAGAATGATATTCATGGGGATTAGAAGTTGATTTCTAATGATATCAATTGAGAATTGAGTAAGTAGTTTATACATGATATACATTCATTTAATCTCTTTGCAAAGAGTACTTTATTGATATCGTCCTATTCGTATTCGAATTGTTGATATTTCGATGTTCAGTCATAATTTTCATTTGACTTGTCATTAATTGCTATGGCATTGATGAAATATTTGAGATTTTTTGACTCGTGCATAAGGTATATTTGGTGGTATGGTTATGATTGTGATTCATGTTCGTGGCCTTGAGTGGTGAACATGATTGAATTAAAATGCACCGAATGATGCCTAGCTTGTTGTCGGGATTGACCGAGTGTTCAATCATGGTTGATTTGATTGTTCAAACGTTAGAGTTTGTTGACTTGTTCAATATATTTGTACTCCGTAAATTATCGTATTAATTCTTTTGTCATCGAATATTATCGGTTAGTTGATAAATTATTGTCTCTTCTTTGACTTCGTATATTATGTTTTAAATTACTTATTGAGCTTTCCCGAGCTCACCCCCATTTACCCTCTCAGTTGCAGGATGAATTTGGAGTAAAATTAAGTGGAGAATCGGATTGATCAACGAATGAAAGATTTCGATTGGTTGTAATTTAAATTGTTATCAAGAAGTTATTTATTCATTTTTGAGGTGTTTAGTGATTCTGATATTTAATAAAAATCAAGTTTATTCGTTATTGAGGTAATTAGCACTCTGAATATTGTTAAATGGATTGGGGTGTTACATTTATATAATAAAGTAGCTTAGAATTCAAACCTTAAAAGATAAAAAAAAATAATTTTTACTATTCGCGGTTGAGATCGTTTTAAATTTTACTTTAAAGATAATCTAACGGCTAATATTAACACCCTAAATTTAATAAAAAAAATAGGCCCTTAAGAGTGTGTTTTGACTGATTTTTTAAAAATACTTTTAAAAATTATTTACTTTAACAAAATAATAATATTTGAAACTGTTCTACCACTACCACTACCTCTACCACCACCATCGTCGTTACCACCACCACCACCGCCACCGCCACCATCACCATCACCACTAACACTACCATTGTCGTTGCTACCACCATCGTTACCGTCACCACTACTGCCACCGCCACCGCCACCGCCACCGCCAACACTACCATTGTTGTCGTCACCACCATCACTACCGTCACCACTACCACTATCACCGCGGCTACTGCTACTACTACTGCCACTGCCACCATCACCGACCCTACCACTGTCGCTGCTACCACCACCATCACCACTGCCCACACCGCCACTACCACCACCTTTGTCGTCGCCGCCACCACCACCACCACGGCTACCACGGTCATTGCCACCCTATACAACTATCACCGTCTCCTACCATCATCACTGCCGCTCATCATCTCTCACCCCCATTAAAAACTGATGCTTAAATTCTTTTTTTTTCTTCTTTATGTTTGTGATTTGATTTTAGATACAAATACAAATATGTTTACTTTTTATTACACTGTGCCTTCAGACACAGATAATAACTAGTGATCTTATATTTCCTGACCCCCCCAAATAAAAAAAAACACATGGTCCAGATACCAAATGTGTAATTAATGCTCTGTTCCTTAGAACCCTTCAACATTCACTAGTCATATGCGACCGTCACCTCATCTGTCCAGGACTCCACAGAACCAGAACTAGCAGCAGCTATAGACTTCAGCGGTATGCATATAGACGTCGGTCTCTTCTCCGGCAAACGCATCAGAGGCTCGTTGGCGTTCATGAAAATCTGCACCACCTTCCTCATTCTTGGCCGAAACCCATAATCTGGATGCAAACAAGCAAGCCCAACAATCAAAGTCCTCCTCACCTGTTCTTCATCGAATTTTCCTTCAAGTTTCTGGTCAACACAATCTATCAGTCTATCCGTTCGATAAAACTCCCAAACGAAGTCAACCAAGCTGTTTTCTTCCATGATGCCCTTCGATCTCCGCCCACAAACAACTTCCAGCACCACCATTCAAGGGCGGAGTCAGGATTTTTGTTTATCCCGGACTAAGCTAAGTATTCATACGACTAACAAAATACAAATGTAAACTCATTAATATATATTTAATAATACAAATGTAAACTCATTACTCATAAACACTTACTAATAAAATTGAACTCTTCGATCTTTCCTAGAACAAAAGTCATCTATTATTGAATCTGTATCGATTGCTTCCGTTATTTCTCTTTCAATGTAGACAACTAACGAATCAGTCAAATACTCATCTTCCATCTTGTTACGAAGAGTACTTTTGACATGTTTCATGGCTGAAAATGCTCTTTCTGAAGTTGCCGTAGAAACGGGAAGAGTTAAAATAAGACGAATCAATCTATCAATCAAATTGTAGGACTCTACCTTATTTGTTTCTACTAAACCACGACATAATTCTAAAATTGTAGACATACTTTGAAACCTCTCACGACGAACCACATCGAATTGATAATGATCAAGTTGACATTTCAAATGATGCATGTCTTGTCTATCAAAATCAGTTGCATAAAACTTTTCAGTAAGTAAACAAATGTGATCAGGATTGAAAGATTTAAAGTTGTCCCGAGGATCTAAAGCAGAGCTGAGCATAAGCAATTCTATTGTCTCTTCATTGAATCTATTATGTAACTCTTCTAACTGATGATCAATCGTAGCATTAAATAAGTCCATGTGATAGTGATGATCAACTGTAATGTTATCATTCTGTTGACATGAACGTCTTGCCCCTTTGTACTGAGTGTTCATATCAGGTATATCGACATCAAATTTCATGCAAACTGATTTCACATGGTGAAGGAGATAATCAAAACCTTCTGCTCGCAAGATTTGAAGTAAAGATTTTGTTGATGAGACTAAATTCATTGCATTCAAAATATCTAATGATTTATGTTGCAATGCCCGACAAAGCATATCCGTAATCCCCGTAATTTTGTGCATAAGATGCAAAATGAATATGAAATCGAAGGACTTCATTGCCATTAAAGAACCACCAGCTTCCCCACGAATTATATTTGAAGATCCTTCGTTAACCACACATTCAAACACACTAATGACAACATCATACATATCTACCAGACCGCAAATAGATTCAAAATGTGAGCTCCAACGAGTAGTACCAGCTCGATGCAAAGTACCCATCTGATTAGCCCTTTTACCAGTCTCTCGTTCACTACTAGCTATCCCTCTTTCAATCTCAGTAGCTTGGGCAGATCGCAGTTCTGTATGACGCTTAAGAGAAGCACTAATGAGATTGACAATGCATGTCAATTTGGAAAAGAATTGCCATATTAAAATCTCATCTTCAGCAGTTGCAACTAATGCAAGTTGTAAACGATGAGCAAAGCAATGAACATAATATGCATACTCACAATCATTGCGGAACAAAGCTTGCAATCCATTAAATGCACCACGCATGTTGCTAGCACCATCATATCCCTGACCTCGTAAATCTTGAATGTGCAAATTGTGTCGAGTAAGAACCTCTGATATTTTCTTCTTAAGAGTTAAAGAAGTGGTATCTTTAACATGCACAATCTCAAAAAATCTCTCCTGCAAAAAACCCTGAACATCAACAAATCTCAGAACAATTGTCATCTGTTTTTTATTTGATGCATCCTTTGCTTCATCAACCAAAATACAGAACTTGGCATTTCCAACTTCTTCACGGATTTTTTCTCTTACTTTAGTAGCTAGAATATGCAAAATATCTTTTTGGATCATAGGAGACGATACTTTGCATTTCCTGGAGCATTCTCTAAGACAACATCATTTATCTCAACATTCAACTTTGCCATCAAACTAATCATCTCAATTAGATTACCACGATTCTTTGACATTACAGATTCATCACGACCTCTCAATGCACATCCTTGTAAAGTAAGCCATTGAATACTATCAATGGCAGCCTTAAGACGCAATCGATTTTTCTTTATTTGTTCTGAACTTTGAACATTCATAATTTTATCAATGTGCACTGATATATTCTTCAACGCCTCAACATTTCTCACAGCATTATTGTGTGTGAAAGTAGGACCTCTCATATGTGACAAGAAAACACATTTGGCCCCATTATTCACTCTCTTCCAGCTACTAAAACCTTCAACGGTAAATGCAGGGTATAGAGGTTCACGACCTTGAAAAACAAAGCACGAAAAGCAAAATGCTGCATCTTTTGAAATAGAATACTCTAGCCATGAAAATTTTTGGAACCAACTTTCTTGAAATCTTCGATTTTGAACTCCAATTTTAGTCCTTGGATACTCAGGCAAGATAGGTTGATTTGGTCCCCACTTTATGTAAGCACGTCTAACTTCATCTTGATTATAAGCAGGATGTTTCCATATCGGAATACGCAATGCGGGATCTCATTCAAGTTCATTCTCATCAAAAGAAATCCTTGGAACTTTTGTTTGAGGTTGAAGACCTTGAGGTTCAACAGCCGCAGGAATCATAGAAACATCAACACTTGTTGATGTTTCTACTAGACTCAAAGGTTCAAGACTAGAATTTGATGTTGATTCTCCACTTTTCTTTTTGAAGAACGAAAAAATTATTTTTGCTCTTTTTCGTTCTTCATTTTTCATCCTAATAAAGTAGAGAAGGGTTGAAAATTAGAGACGTATACTAGAGAAACAAATCAACAAGAATCACCTAACCCCAAATACATATACATACTTATACATATACATACTAGAGAAACAAATCTACAAGAATCACCTAGCCCCAAGTATGAATTTTATTTGATATCACTACATACATTGAATGAACATATGAATTTTTTAAAATGTCAACTGTAATGGGTTGGAGGGGTGGGATGTCTCCTGGTTTGCTGGTATGTGCAAGTGAGGCAAAAAAGAAATGGTGTAATGGCTAAGTGTATAACCTTAAAAATTCAAAAGGGCACCCATGTCGGCCTGCGATCTACCAAATCAAGAATCAAGAATACCCGGATAAAGAATTAATTGTAACCTTAAGTCTTCAATTTTGCTATAACCAAATCAAGAATCAAGAATTAACTATAAAGAATTAAGAATTAAGAATTAAGAATCAAGAATCAAGAATCAAGAATCAAGAATCAAGAATCAAGAA
>CM042198.1:14048122-14076927 GCA_023539305.1 Ilex asprella | reverse complement strand
CCTTTCAGAGCCTTCTGCCAGCAATACGGAATTCGGAACCACTATTCTACACCTTCTTACCCACAAAGCAACGGTCAAGCAGAGATCACAAATAAGACTATCTTGGACGGAATTAAGAAGAGACTGGAGGATGCTAAAGGAAGATGGGTGGAAGAGCTCCCGAGTGTTTTATGGACATACCGAACAACGCCACGAAGGTCCACAGGAGAAACACCCTTCGCACTAACTTACGGGGTGGAGGCGGTTATACCTTTAAAGGTCGGCTTACCCACATTGAGGACCGAACTGGCACAAAGCAGCTCCAATCATGCCGTTATCTCTCGAGATCTGGACCTAGTCGAGGAGAAGCGGGAACAGGCCGCTATAAGAATGGCCCCATATCGTCATCAGATGTCCCGAGCCTACAACAAGCATGTTAACCCTCGATTCTTCAAGATAGGGGATCTAGTCCTCAGGCGTGTATTGGGGTCAAACAAAAATCCGGTCCATGGAAAGCTCGGTGCTAACTGGGAAGGTCCCTATAGAGTAACTAAGGTCGGGGGCAGTGGATATTACGAGCTCGAAACCATCAACTCCCGGGCAGTACCTCGCCCCTAGAACGTTGCAAACCTCAGGAGATTCTACTTCTAAGGGTCATTTTTTAGTCTGTACATGGAACTCCAAAGTACCTTTGGAAATCTATAAGAATTACTGTTTATTTCAGAATCTTCGATCAAAACTCTTGAGGTCCATAATTGCGGTTCCCCCATTTGTTAAACGACCTACTGCCAAGGCAGTAAAGCAAAAATCCTGTTAGAAGCCAAGAGCTTAAATCAGGCGCAGCCACACGATCTAACCCAAAACCTTCGGCTAGGCATGACGATGCAAGCCGTTAAGGAACGGGTTCTAGAGTCCATAAAAATTGGCAGGTTGGTGCGTAGTAGAAACACTTAGCCCACAAGTGGGCTAGGTAAACCTACCGAACTGAGCGTAGCTACCTACTTATCAACCTAGGGGGACCGAACAAAGGGCAAAACACGTAGCGCTGTAAACACTGAAAATAATAGAGTACATCTCCACGTATCGGCCGAGCTCAGCTGTAAGGCCGAGCAATGGTCCAAACTCCATGTCTCGTAAAGGCAACTGACAATAAAGCCGAGCTCCCAAAGGATGGGCCTAGCAGCCTCACCCAGAAACGATGATGTTGAAGTTTTGAGGGAACAAGCCCACAAATAAGATATTACTGTTTTCTTGCAAAACACTTAAGTGAGAAATCGAAGTAAACAATTTCCATTTCGAAACAATTTCCATTTCTTATACAGTTCAACAATGCATCACACCCAAAAGAGAAATTCCAAAAACAGATTCCTACATCACCAAAAAGTTCACATCTATTACAGAAAAACTCATGGAACAGAAGAGGAACTAGTCAAGGGATTCCTCGAATAAAGGTCGGAAGATTGGGGCACTCCAGCCGCAGCTAGGCAGCCTGCCAGTCCTTGCTAAAAAAGGCTTCTTGAATCTTAGGGAGTTGCCCTTCCAAGTCTTCCTCAGCCTTCTCCAAACCTTCATTATAGGCTGCATCCTCCCTATCCTTGGCCTCGGACTTATATTGATCGTACTCCTCCAGAAGGTTTGAGTGCTCAAGCTGGGATTGGGTAAGCTCCATGTTTGCTTCGTGCTCGGACTCTTTCAGTTTCCCGACCTCTGAAGAAAGCTTCTTGACCTCTTCGGTTAGGCTTTGGTTTTGAGCCTGAAGAGCCTTCAATTCCTCACAAAGCTTGGCATACTCCTCGTCAGTACTCTCCTTCTTTGCTAAAGCTGATGCTCGGGCATGGATATCGTCTTTCATCGCTTTGTCTTTTCGGGCAATGCGAGCTCCAACCTCATGAAATTTTTGCAAACCCTGAAGATATCAACTTAGAAAAATGATTACTTAGGAAAATTATTCAAAAGAGGACCCATTAGGAAGGAAAAAAGAAGGCTACTCACCAAGACCATGTGTTGGATTGCCTGACGAGAAACTTCATCATCAGTCAGGGCCTCATTCATCGCCAGATCCCGAGGGAGTATCACTCCCCTAGCCAATCCAACTGCCACATTGAAGTCCTCTATGGCTGAATCCTTTGCTGTTATTTCCCTCCTTTTCGCCCGAAGAACTGGTCGGAAAGGGGGAGTGGACGGTTGAGGGGAAGAGCTCGAATCAGGCTCTGAAACCCTTCGCCTTTTGGGTGCTGGATCTTCAGCTAGCTCGAAAATGGAATCATCTTCAAGTAATAAAGGCTCGATAGGAGGAGGATCGAACTCAAAGGAAATTGAAGTACCCACATTCTCCGGCTCATTTGGCCGTTCGTCGTTCGGCACATCGACTCCAGCTCCAACTGCGGCAGCAGTGACCTCGGCCAAAGGTTCTTCATCGACCACAACAGCGCGTTCGGACGCTATCTCCAATGGTTCGGTGGTAGGACGTGGATCAACAGTCCTGAGGAAATCTAGAAAATTCTTCACCGTCTTGCGTCCCGAAGCCGCCAAAGAAGCCCTCTTCTTTCCCCGGGGTGTCTTCTTCCGAACCTCCTGGATTGCCTCCCGATCTGCATCCAGTGTTGCATTAGGACGGCTCGAAACGGCAATGAAAGATGTGTAGCCCGGAGTGTACCCGAGTAGTGTATGTGCGGCTCGGCAGAACAGCGATTCATTGAAACTCCACACTTTCTGAAGTTGGTCTAGTTTCACTGAAGATTCTGGGACTTTTCCCTTAACTGTTTCACCTATGAAGACATAAAAAATGAAAAAAAGAAGGAAGTTAACAGACTGCAAGTTAACAGACTACAACCTATCAGACTACAACGTATCAAATACCTGGTATGCCTTCTTCGTATGGACAACGATATGAGGGGACAGCACCAGCAGCATACTCCCAATTGCCGGAGACAAAAACGATATCATTCTCATGGCCTTTGTTGGAGTCTGGAAAATGTGTGACCAAATAGCGGTCCTTCCTCCTCACCGACAGGTAATAACTATCCCCAGCAGCTTTGAGAATGTAGCAATGGAGTATCTCCCACAGCCCCAGACTCAGGTTCAAAATCTTGTTCAGAGAACAGACCCCCATTATGATGCGAAAGAAGTTCAGGCAACACTGTAGGGGGCAAAGTTTGGTTGCAGACAGCACCCAAATCAGAAGTGGATCAAGGGGAAATCGCACCCCTCCTTCAGTAATCGCGCGAGTCGGTATGGGAATGGATTCTCTGGTACCAATCAAGGGTTCATCTTTCCCAGCAACCCTAACATCGACGTCATCTGGGATGCTATATCTGACTTTGAAAGCAGGAACCTCTGAAGGAGTAAGGGGGGCCATTGATGGAGAAAAAAAGAACAAGTTAAGGAGGAGAGAGAACTCGACAGGCAAAGTGCTTGAGGGAATGCTTTCTAAGCAAAATCTTTATGAGAAAGGCACTACGTTGACTGAACAGTCAAGAAGAACGTTTTGTAAAGAAGACGGAGTTCAAAAGGCAGTACTCTGAATATGCCGCCAAAATGAAGGAGTTCACGAAATACGAAGCAATAATGATTAGAGGTATAAGAAAACGGCTGACAGACAAGCAAACGTCTGACAGACGTTTTTTGGGGGCAAATGAAGGGGTTAAGCCCCGTTGTTACACGTGTTGCAACATTTAATGAACTCACGTGGTGGTGACAAGACAGGGCACGTGACATACATCCTGAAGAGCCATTCGAAGTGTCTTTCATCCGACCCGAACTTACTAAAGATCCATTGAACAGAGGACCAGTTCGGTCCTCCTTGTCGCCAAGCTCAAACCGATGAGCGGTACGAGGCAAGAGCTCGGTTTGTACCAAACCGAGGTGGTTGAGCATTATCAGAAGAGTTCAGTTTATACCAAACCAGGAGGTTCAATATGCTCGGCAAAGTATTGGGTGTGTTCGGCCTTTATTATCCGAGCTGATTCAGATGATACAGAGATATAGATTATCGCCTAAAAATCAGGCAATCAGATAAACGAGATTGATGACATCAAATATCTTGATAATGATTATAGGAGAGATATTAGCAACTTCCCAAAAGTGTGCCACCTTGCATCTAAACTCACGGAAACCCTAAAGGGTGAATGACCTATAAAGAGAACAGGAAACCAAGGTGAAAGGTACGCTGTATCCTTCTTGTCCTCTAGCAATCCAGACAATTCGTTTACTGACTTAAGCATCGGAGAGCCTTCGATCGAAGCACTTCGGTCCTGGACAGTTTGTTCGTTTTGCAGGAAGGAGATTGAGATATTAGGCACAATTCTCTATTTCTCAGAAGATCATCAATCGAGTGTTGGAGGTATCATTTTTTGCCTCAACATGCCTTAACTGACTTATTTCTTTTTTTCTTTTTGTTTCCTTGCACACAGAGATTACATGCCACACTCCTGGATTCTCAGCCTCATAGAGGAGAGAGGGATCTAAATAGTTTTGAATAACGCCCATTCCGTAACGTAACGCCCGTTTCATAACGGTATCGGAGGGCGACGTTCCCGTTACAGAACAATATAACGGGGAGAAAAAAATTCACGTCAGTAACCACCGTAACCGGGTCGTAACGGGTTGAGCCGTTCATGCTTTGCCCAATTTTTTCCTAATTTTGCTCAAAATCGTAACAATTTTTACAGAAAAAAACTAAAATTGCAAGCCATGCGCGGAAAGGCTACGAATTTCGGCCAAAACAATTAGTTTGGTAAGAACAAACTCACAAAATACTACAAAATTGATGAAGCCCAGCAATCAATACCGTTTCTCTTCGGCAGCAACGGCACTATTTCTCAAACAATCACAGTCGACTTTGCCATGGGCACCATTGCATTGGCCACAAAGCACCACATAGTTTACAGACGAGGAAGGTCATTTGCTCTACCTTTTCTTCTTCCTTGTAGCTGATCAGCTGCCGGTCATTGGGGGCGAAAAATTGGTAGACAAAGAAAGAGAGAGAGAAGACAACAAAACTTTTTGCACTTCTCAAAAACACCACTTCAGATTTCGTGGTATGTGTGTGAATGATATGGCTACCACCTGTCCAAATTTGAGTGAAGAGGTGACCATTTGGAGAACTTGCTCCTGTACACGTGTTGAGTAGAACTAATAAATGTGCGTCAAATGGGTCTAAGCTGGTCAAATGAATTAAAACATATTTTGATTTTTATATCTCTTTTTATTAATTTTTTCTCCTTCCCTGACTGAAAATATCTATATCTGATCTTATCTTATCTTACTAACTATAAAATTACATAAATGTGTAAAAAAATTGTTTTTTAGTTTTATCCCTCAGAAATATCATTAAGATATTTTGATACATATAAATAAATTTTTATTAAATCTAAATAATTATAATTGATGGGTCAAGCCTAAGAAGAACCCAATTTATTTGGAAAACCCAAATTCCAATTAAGGAGCCCAATCTCATTGAGGGTCCACCAAGCCCAACATAGTCCAAGACAAGTCAAACACTCTGCTTAGCCACGTCATCAAGAGGGAAAGCGTAGGAGCTTTGCCTACACCGCCAAGGAAGCAGTCCACCCTCACCTTATCCTTGGCCGCGTCTTGTAGAGAGCATCACAACTGCCTAGCCCGTTGAGGAGAAGTCGTGAGTTCAACCGAAATACTTGCTTAGCTGCTGTAAAATAGCCCCAGTCTGTTAGAGGGCCACTATAAATTGCACGCCCCACCAACACTTGGGAGGAATCATACTTTACCTGAGCACATCTCATTTCTCTCCCTCAAAGCTTGTAATCTCTGCTCCCCACTCCCTTGAGTTAATAAAATACCCGGTGACCAGAGCCATTCAAGAGTGGACGTAGGTCTAGCTGACCGAACCACTATAATTCCTTGTGTCTCTCCATTTCCTTATATTTATTTTTTGCATTTATTATTCACACTTGACTCGTGGTGCATAAAATAATTTTGTGCATCATCAGTTTAGCGTCGTCTGTGGGAAAGACAAAATTCTCACTTCAAAGCTTTCATTCTCCTGAACCAATGGGGATCACTACCAGGTCCATGAACCAACATGAAGACAATCCTCCAGGAGAGGATGAGATTGCTCCTCCGCCTACCAACCCTGTCTCAAATGCTCCAGCTCCCAATCCGCAACAAATGCTGGAGACCATGCAGCAGCTGGTAGTCCAAAATCAACAGATACTGCAACTCATGCTCGCTGGACAAGGAGGAGCACAACTTGGAGGTGCGCAGCACGGAGGACCCCTAGGAGCTCCACGTCCTGGACATCAGGGAGCTCCACACCCCGTTGCACCACACCTAGGTGCCCAAGAAGGGCTAGGCGCCCACTTGGGAGTCCCCTTAGGCGCCCCACACAGGGGAGCCCAATATGTGGGAACTCCACCTCCCCCTCCTTCTGCTTCTCATGGTGAGGACCTTCATCCCCAAGAGGATGAGGGCGAGAACCAGAGCATGGAACATGAGAGTTATTTCCATGATCATTCCAGAGGAGCCCCCAATCATTGGGATGAGAAGATCAAGGAAGTACAAAATCAATTGGGTGACGTCTTCAATCCCATGAAGGCGCAGGGCCCCGAGACAGTAGACCACCTGGTGAGGCATACAGACACGCCCTTCAAGTCTGACGTAGCAAATTATCCTCTCCCTCAAAAATTCAAGATGCCTTCCGCGGAGACCTTTGATGGGACAAGAGACCCGCTAGACCACCTCGACACTTACAAAACTCTGATGCAACTGCATAACGTCCCAGATGAAATCATGTGCAGGGCGTTCCCAACCACACTGAAGGGGTCTGCCCGACAATGGTTTTCTAAACTCTCCCCAGCCTCCATTGCCTCCTTCGCTGAGCTTAGCAGGTCATTCGTTTTACATTTCATTGGAGGACGTCACCACCAAAAGCCTGTCACATACCTGCTTAGCATAAAGCAGGACCGTGAAGAGAGCCTGAGGAATTACCTCACTCGTTTTAACGAGGAGGTACTCCAAGTGGATGAGCCCGACAACAAAGTAACGATGACCGCCTTCTTGGGTGGCCTTCGTTCATCAAGCTTCCTCTTCTCAGTAATGAAGCACCCACCAAAGAGCATGCCAGAGCTGCTAGCAAAGGCCCAGAAATACATGAATGCTGAGGACATTACTAGAGCCAGATGAGGTGAGTCTTCCAGAGCAGGGGAAAAGAGGAAGGAAAGAGAGAGGGACGATAAGAAGGAGACAGACAACAAGCGTGGCAGAATGGAAAGAGTTCCTGCCAAGGACCGGCTAGGTCCTACCTACTCCTCAGAGGGACCGTCAACCCTTCACTCCTCTCAATGCTGCTGTGGGGCACATCCTATTTCAAATCCGGGATGACCCCGCGATAAAGTGGCCAGGGAAGATGAAGTCTCCTCCAAATCGCAGAAATCCTAACAAGTACTGCCGCTTCCACCGCGACCACGGGCATGACACCGATGATTGCTATTACCTTAAAAGACAAATTGAGGAGCTCATCCGCCGTGGTCACCTACGCCAGTATGTTGCTGGTAGGGAACGAGCACCAACACCTCACAATCAAGAAGATCAGCGGCCCGTGGGAGAGATCCATACCATCTCAGGAGGACTAGCAGGAGGGGGAAAATCACTTTCCGCAATAAAGGCCCACGCCAAGAAAGCAATGCACTTCGATGAGATGCGCCCATCCAAGGTGCCGAAGTAGGGCGATAATGAGGTCATATCTTTCTCAGATAAAGACCTAGAGGGAATCCAGCACCCCCATGACGACCCCTTGGTGCTCACCATGACAGTGGCCAACTTTCAGGTGCGCAGGATCCTGGTGGATAGTGGCAACTCCTCAGATATCCTATTTACAGAGGCCTATGACAAGCTCAGCCTGGGAAGGGAGAGACTGCAGCCTATCAGGTCACCTCTCATTGGATTCTCAGGGGAGAAGGTGTATCCCTTAGGGTCCATCACTCTTCCTGTCACAGCCGGAGCGACACCCCGCAGCTCCACAGTGATGGTCAATTTTCTGGTGATAGACTGCCCATTAACCTATAATATCATACTGGGGCGACCTTCTCTTAACACATTGAGAGCAGTGCCCTCCACCTATCATCTCATCCTCCGCTTCCCAACCTCAAGCGGAGTTAGAGAGGTCAGAGGAGACCAAGTAACAGCAAGGGAGTGCTATGTCTCCTCCATGAAGACCAGGAAGCCACAGGAGACATTGCAAGTAGAAGTCTTTGACCCAAGGGATGACTCCACCACAGAAAGAGGAGAACAAGTAGAGGAGCTCACTCCTGTGGTCTTGGATGAGGAGTGCCCAGACATAAAGGTATATATTGGCTCTTCCCTTTCTGAAGATTTGGTTGGCCCACTAATAGACTTCTTGAGACGTAACATGGACGTCTTTGCATGGTCACATGCGGACCTCGAGGGCATCGACCCAGAGGTGGCCACACATCGTCTCAACGTTGACCCAGGCCACAAGTCTGTCTGCCAAAAGCTAAAGGGCGTCTCCACTGAAAGGGCCCAAGCTATGGACAAGGAGGTTGGAAAGCTGATGGATAACGGGGCTATCAGAGAAGTAGCATACCCAGAGTGGCTCTCCATTGTAGTGATGGTCACTAAAGCCAATGGGAAGTGGCGCCTCTGCGTCGACTTCACGGAACTTAACAAGGCGTGCCCAAAAGACAGCTACCCGCTACCACGGATCGACCTCCTCATTGATGCCACCGCGGGGCATGAGTTGCTCACTTTTCTTGATGCCTACTCTGGGTACAACCAGATTAGCATGTACCCCCCGGACCAGGAGAAGACATCATTCATCACTCCAAAAGGGACCTACTGCTATAGGGTCATGCCATTCAGGCTAAAGAACGCAGGGGCAACTTACCAACAACTGGTGAACAAGATGTTCCAGTCTCAGATCGGGCGAACGATGGAGGTATACGTGGATGAAATGCTAGTGAAAAGCCTCGCAGCAGTAGACCATGTTAATCACCTCCAGGAAACTTTCAATGTCCTGAGGTCCCATCACATGAAGCTCAATCCTGAGAAGTGCGTCTTTGGCGTGGGGTCAGGCAAATTCTTAGGCTTCATGGTCAACTAGAGGGGAATTGAGGTAAACCCTGATAAGATCAAGGCCGTCCTTGATATGAAGTCACCCTCCTCAATCAAGGAGCTCTAGCGCCTCAATGGGAGAATCGCAGCACTCAATAGGTTCGTCTCCAAGTCTACGGACAAATGTCTCCCCTTCTTCAAAACTCTCTGAAAGGCTTTTGAATGGGGGCCTGAAGCAGAGGAGGCCCTCCAAAGGCTCAAAGCCTACCTTGCAACACCTCTCCTCTTATCACATGTCACTCCAGGAGAAACTCTCCATCTATACCTTTCTGCTTCCTCATCAGCGGTAAGCTCAGTGCTTGTAAAAAATGACAATGGAGTGCAGAAGCCAATTTATTACGTGAGCAGAGATTAGATATTCCGCACTAGAAAAACTGGCGCTCGCTCTTGTCATTACAGCGAGACGATTGCGACACTATTTTCAGTCATCGTATAGTGGTCATCATAGACCAACCTCTTAAAAGAATCTTGGGAAAGATAGACGTATCCGGTAAACTTCTAAAATGGGTAGTGGAACTCGGGGAGTTCGACATTCAGTACCAACCAAGGGCAGCCATCAAAGCACAAGCCCTAGCAGATTTCATTGCCGAGCTCACACCAACAGAAGAGGGGAGCTACAAGGATGCCCAGGTTGCACCTCCATCTCATGATGCCCAGCCATCCAAGGCTGTGCATCCATCTCATGATGCTCAGGCATCCAAGGCTCCACCTCCAGTTCCTGATGACCAGACATCTTGGGCTGCACCTCCATCTCATGATGCCCAGTCATCCAAGGCTGCACCTCCAGTTCCTGATGACCAGGCATTTTGGGCTGCACCTCCATCTCATGATGCCCAGCCATCCAAGGCTGCACCTCCAGTTCCTGATGACCAGGCATCTTGGGCTGCACCTCCATCTCATGATGCCCAGCCATCCCATGCGCATCCAGCTCCTGATGCCCAGGCTCAAGCACAGGATGCCCCTCCTGGAGCCCAGGTAGTTTTCCCGGATGACCAGCCGCCCATTTTAAGTTCTAAACCCTCTGCTCTT
This sequence comes from Ilex asprella, assembly GCA_023539305.1. NCBI lineage: Eukaryota > Viridiplantae > Streptophyta > Magnoliopsida > Aquifoliales > Aquifoliaceae > Ilex > Ilex asprella. The sequence continues at coordinate 14,066,811 of CM042198.1, read as the reverse complement.
CTCCTTTAGAAACTCTACGTAGATGGCTCATCGACCAGTGAAGGAGGAGGAACGGGTCTAGTCTTGATCAGCTCAGATGGCACCACTCTCAAACACGCTGTGAAGCTCCACTTTATTGCTTCCAACAATGAGGCAGAGTACGAAGCTCTCCTCTCTGGATTGAGATTGGCGGTGGAAATGGAAGCCCAACACCTTGACATCTACAGCGACTCTCAGTTGATAGTTAATCAAGTGGGGGGCGAGTTCGAAGCCAAATGAGCTAAGATGCAGGAATACCTTGGCATGGTAAGAGCCATGATCTCAAAATTCCACTATTTCCAGATAACCCACATCCCCAAAGAAGACAACATGGCTGCCGATGCACTCGCAAAGCTCGCCTCATCCGTGGGAGCCTCATCAAGAGAGCCAGCGTTCATTGGTCACCAGTTCGAGCCAAGCAAGTTGGACATGGAAATCACAAATGTCAACTGTGCATCGGCTGAGTCGAACTGGATGACCCAGATAAAAGCATACCTCCAAGAAGGTGTGCTACCAGATGATCCCCTAGAAGCCAGAAAGTTGAGAATGAGAGCCTCAAAGTTCACCATCCTACAAGGCACATTATACAAAAAAGGCTATTCCTTGCCGTTGCTGCGGTGCCTTTCACCCGAAGATGCTCACTATGCCTTGTGAGAGATCCACGAGGGAATCTGTGGAAACCATTCTGGAGGGCGCTCCCTCGCCCACAAATCACTCAGACAAGGTTACTTCTGGCCTTCCATGGTAAGGGATGCCCGGGAATTCTCTAAGAATTGTGACAAGTGTCAACGCTTCGCAACGGTGTCAAAACAACCACCAAGGGAGCTAACAACCGTTTCGAGTCCCTAGCCTTTCTCCAAGTGGGGCATTGACATCCTAGGCCCCTTGCCTCTTAGCAAAGGACAGTGCAAGTTTGTGGTGGTGGCAGTGGACTATTTCACCAAGTGGGCAGAGGCCAAACCTTTAGCTAAAATCACAGATGTGAAAGTCAAAGATTTTATCTGGAAGAACTTGGTGTGTCGCTTCGGGATTCCTCATGCCATTGTAAGCGACAATGTCAAGCAATTCGACAACAAGCTGTTGAATTCTTTTTGCTCCGACCTTCAGATAAAACAACCTCACTCTAGCCCAGCACACCCACAGGCAAATGGGCAAGCTGAAGTAATGGTGAGGACAGTGCTACGTAACCTAAAGACAAGGCTTGAAAGAGTGAAGGGTCTTTGGGTGGACGAGCTACCGGGCGTATTGTGGGCCTATCGAACCACCCCGAGAACTCCTACTGGGGAAACCCCTTTTTCCCTCGCCTTTGGAACTGAGGCGGTCATCCCTGTGGAGATAGGGGTACACTATCTAAGGACTCAGCACCACAGCCCTGTCACTAACGAGGAGGAACTCCGCATCAACCTCAACTTGGTGGAGGAGGCAAGGGAAATGGCCATGGTCCGTAACACAGAGTACAAACGACGCATGACGAAGTACTACAATTCGATGGTGAAGCCTCGTTCCTTCCAACCAGGAGACTTGGTCCTAAAGAAGGTGATCCTCGCCACGAAGGATGCACGCGAAGGGAAGCTGGGACCAAATTGGGAAGGGCCCTACCTCATAACAGAAGTAGTGAGGCCAGGCACCTACAAGATCCAGAATTCTGAGGGAAAAGTCTTACTCCATCCATGGAACGCGGAGCACTTGAAGAGGTATTATCAATAACACCTTGAGAGCATCGAAGTAGAGGGAGTTGGGACTTGATTTTTATTTTTTGGGTCATTACCCAGTATTTAAATGTACTTTTTTGGGAATTATTACCCAATATTACTTATATAAGCAATATATCAATAAAATTTTCTAGGTTATTACTCCAGAAAAATCTTTTACATTTCATTTCAAAGGAGTATCAGTACAAAAGCGAGGCTACAAAGAACCTTTCTTAAAGAAAAGAAAAATTTTCTACGTTGTTACTCCAAAAGGATCTTTTACATTTCATTTCAAAGGAGTATCACTACAAAAGCGAGGCTATAAAGGGCCTTTCTTTAAAAAAAAAAAATCAAAAGTCCTGAACACTCTAACTGCTCTCATCATCGTCCTCTGCCTCCTCCTTGTCATCCTTAACATCATCAGAGCCCTCATCACTATCATCAGCAGGCACGAAGCCTGAGAAGTCAGTATCAGGGAGAGCAGCAGAGACCTTCCCTCGGAACTCCTCGAATCCATCAATAAAAGCATCTGCAAGGCTATTCTCCAAGACTTCCTCAGAGCGGGAACCTCTCTCCCGAGCGGCCCTCAGCTCTGCCTCCATATCAGCCTCTCTGAGCATGGCCCTCTCATGGGCCTTAGCATGCTCAATCTCCCTGAGCGCATCCCTCTCACGGGTTGTCGAAAGCTCAGCCTTAAGCCTAGTTGCCCACTCACAGGCCTCAACAAGCTCACCCTCCCTGAGCACATCCCTCTCACGGGTTGTCGAAAGCTCAGACTCAAGCTGGGATGCCCTCTTATGAACCGCTACAAGCTCATCTCGAGAAGTACTACTAGCGGCCTCTAGCTCTACAATCCTCCTCTCCATAGCGGCAAGATCCAACCTTTGCCTGTCATGTTTATGGGCCCTTGAAAACAGGCAGATGGATGAAGTCGCAACCTGGAAGAGATGAAAGGTGGAGAAATGTCAGAGGAGCATAAGGAAGAACTGGAGAAAAGGAGATAGCAAACCCTTACCTGAGCCAGACCATCCAAATAGGTGTCAATAATTCTTTCAGTGCCCAAAGTACCAAGACGTTGGACTTCGGGTGCAAACACGAACCTCCCAAGCCTTTTCTTAATGATCAAAGGTCTGCCCATCATGGGAGTAGCAAAATCTGGTCCCCTCGAAGAAGTTCCCACAGAAGGAGGGGACAAATGAGGAGAAAAAGGTGTACCCGGTATGGAAGACCCTGGGGTAGCAACTGGAGAGGTCGCCGGCTGAGGAGCCACCACCATAGAACTCACTTGGGGGCCATCACCTATTCTCGCCACCTTAGAAGAAAGAGGGCTCTTATCAGAGAAGCGGGTCCTCACCAACCTTTTACTTACTGTAAAAATAATAGAGCGTCAAGTAAATGAGAAGCACCAAGGGAAAGAGGAAATTAAAGAAGGAAACCATCTTACCTTTTTGCTTTGAAGAAGAACAACCGGATTTCAAGGAGGGAGCAACGACCCTAGCATCCTTGGGCAGGGGAGCTCCCAAATCCTTGAAAGGGCAAGCCTTAACGGCCTCCAACTTCCCCTCTTGCTCTGGGGAAAGCATAGGTGTGCCTACAAAGACATGGTGAGCACATACATATAAATATATATATATATATATATATATATATATATATATAAAAGAAAGAAAGAAAGAAAGAAAACAAAGGTGCAGCATACCAGGTTCTGATGCTTGATGCAAGTTATAATTTATTTAAAATTGCGTGATTTTAAAAATAATAAAAAAATTATTTCTATAGAATATTTATATAATACAACTAACTCTTGATTTGTTTGTGTTATACAAGTGCTTTCAGGCACGAACAATCACTAGTATTAAAATATTTTATTAATGAGATTCATGGCTATCTAGATCATTTATCAAACTTCTCAATATCTTGGATTTGATGGTCTGAAAACACAGTCACATATTGTTTGGCTAGAAATTCTGTCAATTGTAGGTAGGAGGTTCAAAATGTAGAGGAGGCTCCCATGTATTACATATCATCATGATGTTTTAAACTCTTGATTAATACAATTCTCTACAAAACAATGTTATTGTGCAAGAATGTCATTGATGGAATTAACAACCGACCACTATCCCTAAAATTAAAAAATAAAAATGAAGAGACCACGAGTGTCAATCGCACTCACAACTTGCCCTTGTTCAATTGTTTTTGAAAATACACTTATCAAATGACCAAAAGTCATCATTCATAATTATAAGAGGCTATAAAAATATTATCGCGTGGTCGGTCGATGGTGGTTGCTAGTTGTGGAGGAGCATTTGGCAGATTCATTATCATTTGGTTCTTTGTTTGTGGTGGGGGAGACAGTGATGGAGTCATTGGTAGTGGTGGAGTAGAGGTGGTACTGAAGGATTTAGAAACTATATCCATAGCCACCCTATCCAGTAGCCCACTTTTTGTTGACGGCAGGACGATTGAATTTTTTTTGACAAAGTTTACCAGTGCATTAAATGAGTTCCCTTCTTTCTTTATTTTTTGGCCAAAAAACTCTCTTTCAATAGGGAGCTTAGTGAAGGCCAAAAATATGCTCAAAGATCAGTGATGAAGAAACAGAAAAAGAGAGAGATTCATAAGAGATTTCATTTGAGAGAGATTTTTTTGTAAAAATTCTTGTATTTATTTTTAGAGAGAAATAATGATTGTCTCTTCTGTTAATATCTTATTTGTCGTGTATTTCTGGTCCTGAATATCCAACAAGTACATAGTAATAGAATAGGCTGCAACATATGATGACATTAGAAAAAGAAGCGTGGAAGAAACAAATTAGCACGTGACAAGCCCAAATTGTTATTTTTTTCAAGTTGCTATGCAAATCCATTTGTAACCAAATTGCACAAAACAAATCAAACTTTTGTTATCGATTTAAATAGGTCTAGTACAAATGTTGCCTGTTAAAAATTGAACTTATAAAATACAAATTGAAATCATCAAAAACCAAGATGTCAAGGGGACCCTTTATCCTCTTACTTGTTTATTCTGATAACTGAAAGTCTGACCATGCTAATGAATAAGGTAGTGGAAGATGGGCTTTTGCAGGGAATTAAGCTGAGTAGATCAACTCCATGTGTCTCCCAGTTACTTTTTTGCCGATGATTCCATTTTCTTCTCTACGACAAGTCACAATGTCAAGTATTGATGAATGTGTTACATAAGTATTGCTATGATGTTGGACAAAGGATTAATTTAGACAAGTCTGGAGTTATTTTTAGTAGGAATACTCCATTGCAAATACAACTTGAGTTAGCTGAGTATTTGAGAATGCCATTGTTACACTCATCTTGAAAATACCTGGGGTTGCCAACTGAATGGGGGAGATCAAAGAAGCAAACTCTTGGATGGATAAAAGATAGAATTCTAAGCAAGATAGTTGGGTGGAAAGAGAAAATGTTGAACCATGTTGGGAGAGAGATTCTTATTAAAGCAGTGGTACAAGCAATTTCGGACTATGCAATGTCAATCTTTAAATTTCGAAGTCCTTCTGTCAAGATATCATAGCTAGAATTAGGAGTTTTTGGTGGAGTAAGTCTACAAGGGAAAAGGGTATCCACTGGACAAAGTGGGATCAAATAACTAAAAGAAAGCAGAATGGAGGACTGGGGTTTAGGGACCTTGAACAACCCAATGTTGCAATGTTAACGAAGCAGGCATGGAGGCTCATGAATAATCCAAAAGCTCTGTGGGTTAAAATCTTAAAAGCAAAGTATTTTTCTAACCAATCTTTTTGGACAGTGTCCTCCAAGCAATCAAACTCATGGATTTGGAATAGCTTGCTGGCTAGGAGGGAGTTGATTAGAGAAGGACATATATGACAGATAGGGGATGGCATTCAAGTTAAGTGTTGGGGAAGATGTGTGGGTTCCTAGGCACAAAGCTATTCCTAACATTCAACAAAGCCACATACAATTAGTCCAAAATCTTATCAATCCAACAACTAGAAGATGGAAGGTTGAGGAGGTGTAGATCAATTTTTTCACCAGATATTGCCCAAGAGATACTGGCCTCAGGTTGATGAAATAAAATGGAAGTTTACAAGCAATGGAGTATATTCTGTTAAAAGTGAGCATCATATGCAATCACAAACAGCTCAAGTACCTCAGACCAGAGCCACTGCCTCCTCAACTTATCAAGCTCCAGAAGGGCTATGGAGGAGTATTTGGAAGAGTAAGGTGCATCCAAAATACAAGCATTTATGTGGAAAGTTTCAAAGTGAGCATTGGCAACTAAATGGGAACTATGAAGGAGAAAGTTGTCAAATTCACCAACTTGCCCCATATGTGGAGAGGAAGAAGAAACCACTGAACACTTGCTATTATTTTGTCCTTGGGTGCAAAGGATGTGGCAGAATTTCCCTTTAAGCATTAAGATAGACAGGTATGGCATAAGTAGATTTGAAACTTGGTTTATTAGGCAACTACAAACCACCAAGGTGTGTGGTGAAGGAGAACAGGAAAGACAAACTCTACTAATGTACCTATGTTGGTTCACATGGAAGTCCAGGAATGATTGGGTTTTCAACCATAAACAACCATGCAGTAAATCTGTTATTACAAATCCTTTAATAGCGGTGGAAAAATTGAACAATTGCAAGGGTGTAATTATAAAGGGTGGGAAATTATTTGGTGAACCTAATATGGCTTGGCAATTGCCTCCGTAGGGGGTTTTGAAGATTAATTACAATGAAGCTTGGACGGAAAGGACAAATGAGGGAGCTTATGGTATCATAGTTCGAGATTGTGAAGGCAGATTACTCATGATTAAGGCCAAAATCGTGGTAGCAACTTCTGCCTTAATGACAAAGGCTTATGCAATTAGGCAAGCGTGCAAGACTACTGTAGAACAGAGCTATGGTGCAGTCATTGTTGAATCGGACTCAAAGCAGCTTATAGATTTTATCAATGGGAACAATGGGGATACTTTGAAGGGGATTGCAGCTTTACAAAAGGACATATGGAGCTATGCTCAATTACTCTTAGTGGTGAAGTTTCAGGCAACACGAGGGACCTAGAACAACGCTGCTCATATGCTTGCAGCTTATCCTAGAAGTGAGAAACATAGGTGTTGTTTGGTAACACGATGTTTTTGTTCTCTTTTTGTTTTTGTTTTCATTTTGTGGCAAAAAAAAAAAAATACATTTGGAGATTGTTTTCATTTTTTTACTGTTTGTTTTGAAAACAATGTCAAAATATGTAAACATCTAAAATGATGTTTTTAAAAATATCAAAAAACCCAAACAAGCAGCAACTCTCATTTCCCATTTAATGAGGTCTAGACTCTGATCTTTCTCTACAGCAATATATCCTTTTTTTCATTACCATATAAATGCCGAGAAAAATTCATTTTTTACTCATTTCTTCGAACAAGCTCCTCCAAACCTCTCCAACTCCACAGATATCTCGAACTCCGGCGAACAAGCTTTTCCTCTAGCTCAAGCGACATCTCCGACGATGAGTTAAGCTCCCTTTTCTCCACAAAATTTTTCATTTATTTTTAGATCTATGATAATGTTGTTCAGATCTAGGGCTTATTTTTTTTGTAGATCCATAATTTATTTTTACAGATTTATACTCTATTATTTCAGATCTAAGGTTTATTTTTGTAGATCTAACTTAGTTCATCATAGATCTAAACAATAGAATACAAATATGAAATAATAGAGCTAATCTAAGTTCATGTTTCTCTTGTAGTGTTTGAGGATTGATACGTGTTTTTGACTGAAAAACACTTGTAGGAACACTTAAGTCCAACTCAAACACAGGAACTACGAATTGAAACTGCATCAGTAACAATCAAGGTCTTACCCATGAACACTTGATCTTTATTAATTATTAAGCAATAGGGGAAGACAAAATATTTTTACGTACATCTTGACGTGTTTGAGTATTTGTACCTCCTGTGTTTGAGTATTTGTATCTCTTGTGTTTGAGTATTTGTACCGCTTGTTATGTTTGAGTATTTGTACCTCTTGACAGGCAGCAATGTCTTACTTCAAACTAAATTCATCACTCCATTAGTACGCACCTCTTGATTGGCATCAAGGTCTTCTGACAAGTTGGAGTAATTGATCCACATTTTAGGCCAGCCCACATATGGTGCTGGTGGATACTGTATCATGAAGAATGAGGTGTGCTTGGCCTTTTTTGGGAAATTTGTCTCAAATTAGGCAGCTCCTTAGCAGGATGGTTTTTCAGTTAAGGCATGTTTATAAGGAAGCTAATATAGCTGTTAATGCCTTTGCTATAATCAGGCATTGCATAGTGGCTGCTCTTCTGATTTTTCTGTAATTCAGTTACTTGCTAGTATCTTTCATGTGATAGTGCAGGATCAGAGGGGTTTGTCTGTGTTGAGAACTAAAAATGTGCTTGTTTTTTATGACCATCATTGAGATGTGGGATGTTGGAAGGTGTTGGGCTCAGTTGGTGATGTGTTGATTCAGTGGTTGACTGCAGATGGAATCTTTGGAAGGAGTTAGACTGCTGTGTTGATATTCTGTTTAGCTGTTCTAATGGCTGTGCTGCTGAGCTGCTTTGGTTGAGCTGCTATGATGTTGTGTGTGCTATGGTGGCATGTAATGATTTGGGTTTTGGAATTGAGGTTGCTGCCATGGTGGTATTCAAGGTGGTTTTTGGGATTTTTGAAGGATTAAAGCCTCAAAGTGTATTTTTTGAATTGTTAGAATTCTTGTAATTCTTTTCTTCTTGTAATTTATAGACTCATTCTATAAAATTTCTCTTTTTTAAAAAAAAATATATGTATTGACATATAATCATGTGGATATGGTTTATCAAAAATTAAAATAAAAGTAAAATATATGACATAAAATAAAATGGTTACCAAACATATTTTCTATTTTAGTTTTTAAATTTCGTAAAACAACAATTATATCCAAACAAGTTTTTTGTTTTAACTTTTAACCACAAAAAAAAAAACATCGATTCTATTTTTTATTTTTTTGAGAACATAAAAAAAACATTACTAAATGCACCCTTAATGTACTGGGGAAGGATTGTCTCTCTTAATTTGTAATGCATATTGTTAAGATGAGAACTAAAAGAGGAATAGGATGACCGAATCAAATTGTAAAGAGTACTACGTTTCTTATTTATATTTATTGTGAAATCCCGAATTTTCTAATAGAAGTATTGAATTTAAGTAAGTAGAAACAATATAAAGTTTTGTGGAGGAAAACATAATTGATATTTAACTTTGTGGCATATCTATGAAACTAAAGGGTCGCAAACTATAATTGAAGATACATTTTTTGTTGGCTAGGCATCATTAATGTGAATGACCTACTTAAAGAAGACAAAAGAAAGAAAAAGATAAAGGTGGATGAGGTGGAAAGGAGGATGATGATGTGGAACATTTAAGATAAGAATGATGAAATGTGAAGATAAAAATAATGATATTTTAAGATAAGGTTGATGATGTGGAATGATAAGAACAAGGATGATAATGTTTCACGATAAGGATGGACCTAGAAGAGACACGTGGCAAGTAACAAGCACGACAAAGCAAGGTTGATTGTGTGCTTGACAAGTGGATGGACACTTGCCCTAATTCATGGAAGATTGCAAGCACGCTTGACAAATGCCAAGCTAATAGAAAATGTCATCATTTGAAAGGGGCACCTCCTACTTGTCCTATTGACTATAAATACAAAATGGTTCTAATAGAAAAGGATAATAAGAAATGGAGAAAGAGATCTAAATGGAGTGTTTTACAAGAGAATTAAATCAAGTTTTCGATCATTTCGAATTGAAGTTCAAGAATGATATCCATGGGGATTAGAAGTTGATTTCTAATGATATCAATTGAGAATTGAGTAAGTAGTTTATACATGATATACATTCATTTTATCTCTTTGCAAAGAGTACTTTATTGATATCGTCTTATTCGTATTCGAATTGTTGATATTTCGATGTTCGGTCATAATTTTCATTTGACTTGTCATTAATTGCTATGGCATTGATGAAATACTTGAGATTTTTTGACTCGTGCATAAGGTATATTTGGTGGTATGGTTATGATTGTGATTCGTGTTCGTGGCCTTGAGTGGTGAACATGATTGCATTAAAATGCACCGACTGATGCGTAGCTTGTTGTCGGGATTGACCGAGTGTTCAATCATAGTAGATTTGATTGTTCAAACGTTCGAGTTTGTTGACTTGTTCAATATATTTGTACTCCGTAAATTATCGTATTAATTCTTTTGTCATCGAATATTATCGGTTAGTTGATAAATTATTGTCTCTTCTTTGACTTCGTATATTATGTTTTATATTACTTATTGAGCTTTCCCGAGCTTATCCCCATTTACCCTCTCAGTTGCAGGATGAATTTGGAGTAAAATTAAGTGGAGAATCGAATTGATCAACTAATGAAAGATTTCGATTGGTTGTAATTTAAATTGTTATCAAAAAATTATTTATTCATTTTCGAGGTGTTTAGTGATTCTGATATTTAATAAAAATTCAGTTTATTCGTTATTGAGGTAATTAGCACTCTGAATATTGTTAAATGGATTGGGGTGTTACATTTGTATAATAAAATAGTTTAGAATTCAAATCTTAAAAGATAAAAAATGATTTTTGCTATTCGCGGTTGAGATCGTTTTAAATTTTACTTTAAAGATAATCTAACGGCTAATATTAACACCCTAAATTTAATAAAAAAAATAGGCCCTTAAGAGTGTGTTTTGACTGATTTTTTAAAAATACTTTTAAAAATTATTTATTTTAACAAAATAATAGTATTTGAAACTGTCCTACCACTACCTCTACCACCACCATCGTCGTTACCGCCACCGCCACCATCACCATCACCACTAACACTACCATTGTCGTAGCTACCACCATCGTTACCGTCACCACTACTGCCACCGCCCCCGCCACCACCACCGCCACCGCCAACACTACCATTGTTGTCGCCACCACCATTATTACCGTCACCACTGCCACTGCTACTATAGACTTCAGCGGTATGCATATAGATGTCGGTCTCTTCTCCGGCAAACGCATCAGAGGCTCGTTGGCGTTCATGAAAATCTGCACCACCTTCCTCATTCTTGGCCGGAACCCATAATCTGGATGCAAACAAGCAAGCCCAACAATCAAAGTCCTCCTCACCTGTTCTTCATCGAATTTTCCTTCAAGTTTCTGGTCAACACAATCTATCAGTCTATCTGTTCGATAAAACTCCCAAACGAAGTCAACCAAGCTGTTTTCTTCCATGATGCCCTTCGATCTCCGCCCACAAACAACTTCCAGCACCACCATTCCAAAGCTATACACATCAGACTTCGGTGTAGCCCTTCCTATGTAGCTGAGTTCTGGAGCCAAATATCCCGGCGTTCCAGCTATCACGGTCGTGACGGAAGCTTCATTTTGCAGCAATCTTGCAAGCCCGAAGTCACCCAGATGAGCATTGTAATCAGAATCGAGCATTACGTTGTTCGGCTTCACGTCTCTGTGCACGACGGGGTTGCCGCATTCTTCATGGAGGTAGACTAAGACTGAGGCAAGTCCGGTGAGTATGTTGTACCTGGTTTTCCAGTCGAGGAAGACCTTGTCGATGAAGCGGTCGAGGCTACCATTAGGCATGAATTCATAAACTAGGAGGAGTTGTTCTTGGTCATGACACCAACCATGGAGTTGCACCAAGTTTTTGTGCCTTAGGCGCCCAATAGTGCATATTTCTGCCAAATACTGCCTCTCACCTAGTTTAATTAGAGGAAGAATGTGGCATTAGTACATGTTACGCACGAAATCAAACAATCAATAGAACTAAGATTGAGTAAAATATAACTTAAAATACAAGCAAATACGTAGTTTGACTAAAAAATTTACCATATGAGATTAAAATCAACCGGCTTTTATGTCGAAGCAGGTACAAATTGGATTGGAGTATCAAAAGAATCACTAATGCTATTGAGACATAATTAAAGGACATAATTTAGGAACATAATGAGTTGTCACCAATGAAATGATAGTGAAATATAATTAATGATAGGTTCCATTGTAGTATTAAATGAATTAATTATCATTTCATTGGTGACAACTCATTATGTCTCCAAAATTATGTCCCCAAAATTATGTCCTTCAATTATGTCCCAATAACATTGCTCCAAAAAAATAATGCAATTACATTTCTTAACAAATTTGGGAATATTTTTTGAGGACTTCAGGAAACAATTCAGGCGTGAGGCCATTTTCACTTTACAAATATCTATTTTCACCCTATTTAATTTATTATTATCAAATTACTAAACCCATTCATTTTATCCTCACCCCATTAGTAATTAAATTCATTTCATGCTATACACACCCCATTAGTGATTCACTCATTCTATGTACACTCCTTTAATGACTTAGACCACCCCTTGAATGCTTAAATATATTAACGAAACAAGACTACTGCAAAAAACCGAGACAAGGAAAAAAAAAAAGAAACATGCAAAACCGAAATAAGAGAAAAAAATGAACAAGCTAAGATGAAAACAACAAAAACTAGAAACAACAAAAACTGAAACTAGAAAAAGAAAGAACCAAAAATGAAACAAGTAAAAAAAAAGCAAATCGAAACAAGAAAAAAAAAAGGAAAAACCAAAGATGAAAATACAAAACAAGACAAAAAATCCAAGCAAAGACGAAAAGAACAAAGACGAGAAGAACAAGCAAAGACTTAAAGATGCAAAATCAAATAAGAAAAAAAATAACAAGCATAGATACAAAACCTAAACAAGATAAAAAAAACAAATAAAGATAAAACAAGAAAATACAAGATTTTTTTTTTTTGAAATAATACATTTAAAGTTCGCCAGAAATACCAAAACACTAATCTGAAAATATACATACACACACATATACATTCTAAATAAAAAATTATTAAGTTTGACAGGGATATCAAAACATGCCAAAAATAATGAAAATCTATACGACACACATGAAATTAAATGTAGAATTAAATCGAGAAATAATACTAACTTGTATCTTATTGAAAAAATTCATATTGAAAATAGTGTTTTTGTGGGTGTACAGAATGAGACAGTGAATGAAACTCTAATTGTGAAAAAAATATAACATTAGTTTACTTATTGAAGGGGTTGTGTATAGCACAGGGTGAACTTAGTTACTATTGAAGTGGGTATAGAAAAGATGAATTTAGTATTTTGATAATAAAGAATTAAGCGTGGTGAGAATGAATATTTGTGAGGTAGGAATAGCCTCAGCCAAAAACTTGGGATCAATCCTAAGTTTTTTGGATCCACCCTAGTTATATCTCATTGAGTTATAACTTACTCATTTGGATCGTAACTTTTTCCTAAAGAAATCCCTGATAACCAAATAGCGCTACTATTCGAAGAACTGCCAGTAGACCATACCTTGTTTTGATGTGGCCTTAATTTTCTTGACAGCAATAGTTGAAGGAGTATCATCTGATATAACCCCTTTGTAAACACTTCCAAATCCACCAGTTCCCAACAAGTTTTCTTTGCTGAAGTTATGAGTAGCTTTTGAAAGTTGCCTGTAAGTATAAAACCTTGGAGCATTGGCTGCATTTCTAGTCAGCATTTCAAGATCCTCATTTCTCCCACTTCTCTCTCTCTTCCTCCTCCTAGCTTTGAGGGCAAATGTTAAAGTCAATGCCAATACAATCAACAAAACCACAACCACTGGAACAACAACTATCAGCAAAATCTTATCATCTCTCTCGACTTCGCCTTTCAAGGACTTTTTTGGCAATTCATACACTGTGAAATCCCAATCAAGAACGCGATGGGTCTCGGAGGCTTCGCCGGTGGAAGCTGTGAAACCCACATACACATATTTTGGAACTGTGTTCTTCATTATAATTTTCTTGTTGAGGAAATTGACTAGAGGGTCCCCAGCATATGCCACATAAATGTAAAGTGTTTTGTTCCATCCATCGTAGTCAATTTTAATTTTGATATCTCTACCACTCTTCAGATTGATTCCTGTACTGTTGAGACTCTTTGATGCAACTGGGTCGGTTACACTTATTGTGTCGATTGCTATATGATTTCCGTCTTCTTCATTTTCGTTCTTGAATGTATCTAGCTCCACTGCAAGTTGTCGCAGAACTGCACCTACATTGCAGATTAAAATGATGGCAATGTCGTAGAAATTCAAGTACACATGATCAACAAAGCTCGAATCATAGACGAAATTGTGTTGACATTTAAGCTAAATACAGTTTCTGAAGAATCTAGCATGATCGAGTTTGAATATCTGAAGAATCAGTTCTCGGGGGTAAAACAATCACGAGTACTTAGTTGCCATGTTCATAGGACTAATCGATTAATTTTCCATGTCACACTCAAGATAAGTACCCGGGTTGGAACTTGTCGCATCAACTTAAATGCTTAAACCTATGGATAATGAGTCAATTGATACTGTATTATGGCCCTTTCATTTGTTTCTCCATACCATATGCCATCAAATGACATGTAAAATCTCAAGAAGTTGAAGAGAATGGACTGTTTTTTTTCTCTCAATAATACTGAATCTTCAAACTCATGGTGGTCCAATAAAGACCTTAGACTAGCAGGGGCAGAGCCAGAAAATAAATTTTAGGGTGGACACATTAAAACATGCTTTTTAAACAAATCGATATACATAACATGAACAAAAAAATAATAATTAAAACTTCTTATAGAGAATGCAACTAATTATTATTACTTATAATTGATCCTGATATGTTTTTATTAATTGAAAGAGTCACAAAATTAATTTTATCAACAATATTTTATATATATATAAAATCACATTAACAATATTCCATTTACGATTCTATAGTTTACAACATAACGACACGCATTTTTATACAATAACGAAATAACTTTACAATTTAAAAAATTATAAAATAATATCAATATATTCAAAACATATTCGGACATGTCTAAAAGTTAACAATTATATTAGTTGTACCTAATTTGAGATTTAATTGATGGAGACCTAATGGTTTGTGACAATTAGATAGATAGTAAAGTTTATTAAATATTAAGACTCATCATTATACTTAATATCGCAAGGTATTAGGTCCTTAATTAGATTTCAATAACATTGTTTAAAAAATTTAGGTCAGGGTCTATTCAAATCAATATCACCAGAACACAATATTAGGGTAGACACAATTAAATATGTCTAAATTTTATTTCAAAAAATACATGCTTAATATGAAGCAACAAAAAATTTGGGGGGGGGGGGGGAGTTTTGTTTTTAATGTTAGGCTAAGAGTTTATTTTTTTAATAGGTTTGAGTGAATTGTAATAGGTCAAAGATTTATTTTTTTAATAAGTTTGAGTAGATAGTGGTGGACTCAATTTTTGTTTTGTTTTAAATGAGCTTAATTTGTAATTATTTTCGATAAATAATGTGAGTCTAAAATTTTTATCTTGGGTTTTGGGTGGACACAAATAATATATTATACAAATATATAATATATATACTTAACTAATAAAAAAAAAATTGAGGTGGGACACTTGCCCACCCTAGCCCATGCCTCCCTCCGCCTTTGTATACTGGTCAAACTTGCCCTTGTTTTTCAATTCATATCAAGGTTGGACCTCTGTAGACAAGATTTATTTTTTCTTGCACTTAACGAAAAACAAAATCAGACAATAGTCATCAAAATAAAAACAAGAATGCAAGGAAAGTGGGTGGAATAAACCAGAAAAAGATTCAAGAAAAAAGAGCTAGAGTTTAGAAAATATTCCATGTGTCCATTAAAAAACAAAAGACAATTGGGTGCACGAGATTTGGTCATATGAATTAGAGATGCATACGAATTTTCACCTTGAGTAGCTGAATCAAGAATTCCAAGATACGAGCCATAGCTTTCCGATGGTGACGGCTGGTCATCCTGAGCCATAATAAACGCCATCCCATCCCCGGACTTCCTCTGGTTGGTCACAATCCTTACCGTGAAGGTGGTACTAAACGACACCGGCCAGGCAAGCACAGGGTGGCGGAACAAAACCCGGCCAACCTTGTTATCATCGGTCGGTTGGTCCATGGTGATGTTCAAGCTCCAATTGCTGGCAGTAACAGATCCCATGCAGATCAAATTGCCTCCATTTCCACAACTTCCCGAATCGAAACCCGGGAACGAGAAATTGTAGGACTCCACACAGCTAACAGAAGCTTGGCTGAACAACCAAGAGAAGGTTAAAAGCATCAACATGGTCTCATAGGTGCATAGTGTTGTGATAGGGTGAGATAGTTGAGATTTTAAAAAAAATAGAATTAAAGTTCGTCTATACTAACAATTTTCAGGCATCAATTTTCTAGCTTGAAAGTAACATTTGTGGAAAGACATGCAGTCAATCGTACAAAAGTCTTGGGACGACGAGAAAATTTTGTATGTGTGAAACACATACAGTAGATAGCGTCATATCATTAATGTGTGAGTGAAATCCTGACTGTTTCCAACTGAGCTGTTTTAGCTTCAATTCTTGACGGAGTGTAACGTCGGAGTTAACTGAGCAAACTCCAAGAAAAAAAAATAGCACAAAACCCGGGGTTCTCATGCCAAATTTTTTAAAATTTCAAAATTCAAAAACCATATAGTCTCTCTCCATCAGTATTTCCCTCTCTCTATCTCTGTTCCCTCGCCACATCTCTCCTTCAAAATGTGTTTCTCTCTCTCTCTCTGCACACCATAGCTCTTGGCCATCACTATTGGTTTCTCTTTTTCTCCAAGCCTCTTTTTTGTCTTCGCACATTGCCCGAGTCTCCGATCATATCCAGGTTATATTGGTAGAGAAACAAGTGAGAAATCCAATTTCTCTCTCTAAAATGATCCTAAATATACACTTCGTTTGTTGGTAAGTCAGTTATATATGTATTTAACGAGTGCCTTAATTGACTTATTTCTTTTTTTCTTTTTGTTTCCTTGCACACAGAGATTACATGCCACACTCCTGGATTCTCAGCCTCATAGAGGAGAGAGGGATCTAAATAGTTTTGAATAACGCCCGTTCCGTAACGTAATGCCCGTTTCATAACGGTATCGGAGGGCGGCGTTCCCGTTACAGAGCGATATAACGGGGAGAAAAAAATTCACGTCAGTAACCACTGTAACCGGGTCGTAACGAGTTGAGCCGTTCATGCTTTGCCCATTTTTTTTCCTAATTTTGCTCAAAATCGTAACAATTTTTACAGAAAAAACTAAAATTGCAAGCCATGCCCGGAAAGGCTACGAATTTCGGCCAAGTTTGGTAAGAACAAACTCACAAAATACTACAAAATTGATGAAGCCCAGCAATCAATACCGTTTCTCTTCGGCAGCAACGGCACTATTTCTCAAACAATCACAGTCGACTTTGCCATGGGCACCATTGCATTGGCCACAGAGCACCACATAGTTTACAGACGAGGAAGGTCATTTGCTCCACCTTTTCTTCTTCCCTGTAGCTGATCAGCTGCCGGTCATTGGGTCGAAAAATCTGTAGACAAAGAGAGAGAAAGAGAGAGAAGACAACAAAACTTTTTGCACTTCTCAAAAACACCACTTCAGATTTCGTGGTATGTGTGTGAATGATATGGCTGCCACCTGTCCAAATTTGAGTGAAGAGGTGAACATTTGGAGAACTT
Source organism: Ilex asprella (assembly GCA_023539305.1). Taxonomy (NCBI): domain Eukaryota; kingdom Viridiplantae; phylum Streptophyta; class Magnoliopsida; order Aquifoliales; family Aquifoliaceae; genus Ilex; species Ilex asprella. The sequence continues at coordinate 14,049,440 of CM042198.1, read as the reverse complement.
GCTCCTGTACACGTGTTGAGTAGAACTAATAAATGTGGGTCAAATGGGTCTAAGCTGGTCAAATGAATTAAAACATCTTTTGATTTTTATATCTTTTTTTATTAATTTTTTCTCCTTCCTTGACTTAAAATATTTATATCTTATCTTACTAACTATAAAATTACATAAATGTGTAAAACATTTGTTTTTTTAGTTTTATCCCTCACAAATATCATTAAGATATTTTGGTACATATAAATAAATTTTTTATTAATCTAAATAATCATAATTAATACATACAGTCCTAACATATTGCCCACAGGCCGTTACAACACCTTTGGCCTTCTCTTTGCCTTTTTTTTCCTCTCTGTTTAGCATATTCAAATCTCTCCAATAAACCGTCAACTCTTTTAACTATTGAGAACTATTTTATTTTTTTCCAATGCTCTTTGTGGTTGTACAATTTACGAGCTTGTCTTGATCTATTATGTGTTCTCTCCAAGAACATGCAGGTTATGCTCCCTAAGTCATTCTCCTATATGCTTATAGTGAAACTAATGCGATCCCAGGGCTACATCGAAGAAGCAGCAAAAATGCAGCATAGACTTCAAACTAATTTTTTTGTCATATGTTTTGATCTTAAATGGTTCTTTTTTCTAATTTTATTATTATGGTTTGAATTTTTGCATTTAAATTGAGGTCTTTATTGGCGAATTAGTTCAAAATTCATTGAAAGAGACTCTAGGAATCAAATCCAATAGGGCCTGATCAGCCTTAACCTATTCATACATCAGGGTAAGCTTGTGAAACTTCAAAATCATTTATACTATCACGTATGTAAGACTTTATTTCAATTGAGTCACCTAAATTGTTCCTACAATCCATTTTTTTATGCTCCCCCCTATATATATGAATTCCTATATTCGAATTGCATACATTCATTTTTTTTCCATCCTTGATATAAAGAAGGTTATTTTTCCTTCTTTTTGTTTAGTAGAGATGAAAAATAGTAATGATATATTTTCTATCTAATGTTATTGAATGAAAAATGAAAAGAAAGGAAAGGAAAACATGCATGGTGAGGCATAGTAGAATTTCAAGAATGCTTGTTTGACTTTGAGGGTGAAATTATTCTGATTGTTTGCTAAAGAGCAATAATGATTAACATTCCTTTTTCTTAAGTGTAATAGTATACATGGTTGTTTCAGTATGTTTGCTTGGTGATGCTTGGCACTATTTTCTTGAAGGTGTAAAAATTGTGTATGTTAGGTTGCTTTTCTTTGTCCAGTTGGTCTCAATGTGATTTCAATATATATATATATATATATATATATATATA
>CM042198.1:14026131-14043122 GCA_023539305.1 Ilex asprella | reverse complement strand
ATAGGTTTACTTTGACGGTGGAATAAAGCTCTTCTTACTTGACAAAAGACATAAAAAAATTTCAGTGGGACTACCAAGAGCTTTTAGTCAGCTGCATATAGTTTTAAAATGCATGCTTCATGGATGTACGAAGTTTGGTATGTTTCTTGAGTATATGTGCAACAACACGCACGTCTCTTGAGTATATGTACGAAAACTTTCTAATTCGTCTAACTCCTCTCAGTATCTATCTTTATTGTGTATGTGAGTGTATGCATATACCTGATGCTTAGATATGTGCCATGGATATGTATTCTTTGGATGCTAGAGAAAAATGTGATTTTATTCTTCATTTTCTTTACCAATACTCTGTTTTTTCTGTGTTCTTGCATTCTATCATTGTTCTTTTTGATTGTCAGAAGAAAGTAAAATCAGAATAAAGTTAATAATATGTAAAACATTTTGCAATTAATGATCAAGTTCTCATTTCCCTCTCTTCCCCCACACATTCTCCATTTTCTACTATTAAAACTGTTGAAAGTTTGGATCTGATGTCTTTGACTCCAATATGCAGATCCTGCCACTTTTCAGTAAGTATCAGATGAACACTTCAACATAACTGATGCACGCCTGAGAAATAATGGAATTCTTCTGGATCTTCAGAAACTCAGATGTCGTGTTAATTAGATCCAAACTCAAATTCACTCCCCAGATTGAGGCTTCGGGTTTCAAATTGGTTCAAGCCCTTCAAGGGAGGGGACAATTCGTAGCATTGCATCAATTCGAGCACAGTATGAGATGTGCATACGTCAGTTTTTGGGATTATTGGAATTAGTATTTAATTGAAATTAGTAATTGAGAGTAATTAGAACTTTTTTTGGAGTAGCTGGGAATTATGTGTTTCAATAGACATTGAAAGTAATTGGAGCTATGAGAATTTTATGCTTTAATTGAGATTGGAATTAGGATTATATGATTTTTTTTCCTTGAATAAGCAATTTTATGCTTAAGTGAAAATTATGATTTTGTGCTCGAATTGATTGGTTGTAGTTCCATTGAGGTTATCTATTTCTTTGTTTACAAGTTGTGCTTATTTAGTGCTTGATTATTTCACGTTCAAATTTAATGTTCGATTTTTTTTTAGTTTCACCGTGCCTTCAGGCACAGGTTATCCCTAGTATATATATATATATTGACATTGTGATCGAAAACTTGGTTTTAAGAAAAAATAAATTCTCAATTTATTCTTTATTTTTGTAGATGTGTGGTAATGGAGTTCGTTGCTTTGCCAGATTTATTGCTGAGCTTGACAATTTACTAGGGAAGCAAAGGTGTGGTCTTTAGTTGTTTTTTATTTTTTGAGCTTTTCCTTATCTATATTGTATATCCTTGCTTAAATACAACTCCAAGTTAAATCCAATGCTTGTAGCTTTATTGCTTGCATGATTTCTCAATGCCATTGAGGCTTGGCCGGTTTGCTTATGGTGATTGACACCATTAAATTTTGAAATTTCCAAGGAATGGCTAAATTTTGGCCATATTTTCTTCTCATTAGTTGCTTTAACCAATCATTTTGTGATTGTGACACTTCATATATTATATCTCATATAGGCAAGAATTGCACCGGGGGACCTAAGTCCTTTGAACCCCATCCTTTTACAACCTGAGCCAAGGGCATGAACCTTCAATTTAGTGACACTATTGTGTGAAAGATATTCCTTATATTACAAGGATAGTGTGACTGTGGAACACGGTGATGGGGTGGGTGAACATGGATTTTAGAAAGTGGTGACTATTGTTGCAGGTTCCAATTGTGTTTACAAGAACGCTATTTGGCAACAAAGAAGCTTGGATCCTCGTTCTTTGCCTTAACAATGCCAGAAAAACCTCTATGCTATGTGAGTTTCTCATTTGGATTTCTTGTTTTTAGGTTCGGTCTGGAACATTCAAAATTGTAATTTTTCATTCTTGTTAAGTGTAGAAGATTAACTCAATATATTAGAGAGAAAACAGAGAGGTCAAAAGCTAGACCTAGTTCTCATATATCATTGTATTTATAGTTAACTTACAATAATAAGAATTACACATACTATACTAACACTATTAATAATTTACACACACTACCCCAATACTCTTAACACTCCCCCTCAAGCTGGACTATATATATCATATAATCTAAGCTTGGAATAAATGGTCATAAGACGTGTACGACTCAATGCTTTGGTAAACATATCCGCAAGTTGATCTTCAGATTTCACAAATAGAGTTGTAATCTCTCCAGCTATTATCTTGTCTCGAATAAAGTGACAATCAACCTCAATATGTTTGGTTCTCTTATGAAACACCAGATTGGCAGCGATATGGATAGTTGTCTGGTTGTTATAGAACAACTGTAAAAGAAGTTAATTTGGAAACTCAATTTCCTAGAGGAAGTGTAGTAGTCAAGTCAACGCACTCGTCGTATACGTCATTGCCCTATACTCAGCCTGAGCACTGGATCTTGCTACCACAGATTGTTTCTTACTTTTCCATGAGACAACATTACCTCCTAAGAAAGTACAATAATCAGTGGTTGATCTCCGATCAGAAGAAGAGTCAGCCCAATCAGCATCTGAGAAACCTTCTACTCTAAGGTATCCATTAACTCGATATAACAGTCCAAGTCTAGGAGCACGTTTAAGATATCGCAGAATACGAGTAACTACCTCCCAAGGTGGTACTCTAAGGCACCCCATGAACTGACTTACTATATTGACTGCATAGCAAATATCTAGTCGAGTAATAGTGACATAATTGAGCTTTCCAACCAATCTGTGATACCAACTCGGATTCTCAAACTGTGCACCATCATCCATAAAAAATTTCTAATTCGGATCCATAAGAATATCAATAGGTCTGCTATCCAGCAAACATGCTTCTTCTAGCATGTCAAGTACATATTTCCTATGGGATAAACAAATAACTTGTTTAGATCGAGCCACCTCAATACCCAAGAAATACCTGAGTTTTTTCAAATCCTTAGTATGAAATCGATCATGTAAGAATATTTTTAACTTGGCAATCCCCTCAAAATCATTTCCAGTAATCACAATATCATCTACATAGACCACCAATAGAACATATCCAGAATCTGTCTGTCTATGAAACACAGAATGATCTATCTGACATCGAAGGAAACCAAACTCTAAAACTGCATCTGAAAACTTATCAAACCATGCCCTCGGTGACTGCTTTAAATCATACAAAAATTTTTTTACCCGACATACAATCTTACCATATTCCCCCTGAGCAGTAAACTCAGGTGGCTGCTCCATATAGACTTCTTCAACTAAGTCACCATGTAGGAAGGAATTCTTGACGTCTAACTGAAACAAGGGCCAATCTATAGTCGATACCAGAGAAATCAAGATACGAATAGAGAAAATTTTGGCAACAGGAGAGAAAGTCTCCTCACAATCAACACCATAGGTCTAAGTAAAGTCTTTTGCAACAAGTCAGGCTTTGAGACGCTCCACAGAATCATCCGGATGAAATTTAACAGTATACACCAAATGACAGACAACAGTTCGTTTAACAGGAGGTAAAGGAACGAGATCCCAAATTCTATTATGATGTAAGACATCCATCTCATCCTCCATAGCTTTCTTCCAACCCGAATCAGATAATGTATCATGTAAACGCTTAGGAATAGATATAGTAGCTAATTGAGAGGTAAAACATGAGAAGACATGAGACAAGACATCATATAAAATAAAATGAGCAATGAGATGATTAGTAATACATGAACAGTACCTTTTCGAAGAGCAATAGATAGAAAGTCTAAATTACTTAATGGACTCAGATCAGCAAATGACAAGGAAGAGGGTACGGGAACCTCAGTCGATGTTCGAGGACGGCGAGAGTATACATGAAAGGGTAAAGTAGATGGTAAAACATTGGGCATCAGAATATCTGAAGATGATGGTATAAGGGATGACCCAAAGTCCAGATCCAAAGGCGGAGAAGGTGCTGAAAAATATGAAACAAATTCCTCAAACGTGACATCGATGATTGATTGATATACCTTACCTCAACTAACCCCAAATTACTATCCCTCAAATGATGCAATGTATGAGCGGGAGGGGGGAAAGAAAGATTTCTTCCCCTAGGGATAGTGTCAAAAAAAAGGGCAATGAGGCAAGGGAAATAGAATGATGTAAAATGGGATGTGTGTGCACAAAAGATGCTCCCCTACCTCGGGCCCTCGGCAACAAGAAGTACCTTCTTGTTGCCACCGATTATTTCACAAAATGGGTTGAGACCGAGCCATTGGCAAATAACAAAGACACTGATACACGAAAGTTTATTTGCAAGAGTATCATCGCAAGGTTCGGCATCCTACATACACTTATATCTGATAATGGTATACAGTTTGATAGTGGCCCGTTCAGAACCTTCTGCCAGCAGTACGGAATTCGAAACCACTATTCTACACCATCTTACCCACAGAGCAATGGTCAAGTAAAGATTATGAATAAAACAATCTTGGATGGAATTAGGGATCTGCAGCCCCAAATCTTCCTCTGCCTTCTCCAGACCTTCATTATAAGCGGCATCTTCCCTTTCCTTTTTCTCAGATTTGTACTGCTCGTACTCTTCGAGAAGATTAGAATAGCCGAGCTGAGATTGGGTAAGTTCCACATTGGCTTCATGCTCGGACTCTTTCAATTTCCCAACTTTGGAAGAAAGCTTTCGGTTCTCTTTAGAAAGGCTTTGATTTTGAGCCTGTAGAACCTTCACTTCTTCACAAAGCTTGGCATATTCTTCATCAGTACTCTCCTTTTTGGCTAAAGCAGAAGCTCGGGCGTGGATGGCGTCCTTCATTGCTTTATCCTTACGGGCAATCCTGACCCCGACCTCATGAACTTTTTTCAAACCCTTAAAAGAAGTTGGGATTAACTTAGAAAATTTAATTCAAAAAGAGGCGTTGAAAAAAGGAAAAAAGGAAAGGTGAAGCTTACCAAGACCATGTGTTGGATTACTTGACGGGAAACTTCGTCATCCATCAAGGCCTTGTTCATTGCCAGGTCTCGAGGAAGAATCACCCCTCTAGCCACTCCAACCGCCACGTTGAAATCTTCTATGACAGAGTCCTTTGCTGTTATCTCTCTCCTTTTCGCCCGAAGAATTGGACAGAATGGAGTAATGGTTGGAAGTGGAGATGTGCTCGGCTCAGCATCAGAAACTCTTCGCCCCTTTGGAGCTGGATCTTCGGCTAGCTCAAAAATAGAATCATATTCAAGTATTGAAATCTCATTTAAGGGGGGATCCAACTCAAAAGAAATTGAAGTATCCAAGTTTTCCGGCTCGCCCAACTGTCCATTAGTTAACATGTCGGCTCCAGTTTCAACTGTTCCAGCAGGGACCTCTACCAAGGGCTCCTCGTTGACTACAATGGGGGGCTCGGGTGTTATCTCCGAAGACTCAATGATCGGGCTCGAGTCCACGGTTGTTAAGAAATCTAGAAAATTCTTCACCGTCCTACGGCCAGAAGCTGCTAAGGAAGTTCTCTTTTTTCCTCGAGGCGTCCTCTCTCGAATTTCCTTGATGGCGTCCCGATCTGCGGCCAAAGTAGCGTTGGCTCGGCTCGGAACGGCGATAAACGTAGTATAGCTTGGAGTATACCCGAGCAATATATGGGCGGCTCGGCAGAATAGTGATTCATTAAAACTCCAGACTTTCTGAAGTTGATCCAGCTTAACTGAAGACTCTAGGACTTTGTCCTTTACTGTTTCACCTATGGAGAGAAAAACCCAGGTCAAAAAAAAAAAGTGGAAACACATCGAATACCTGGCGTGCCTTCTTCATATGGACAATGATAGGAAGGAACAGCACCAACAGCATACTCTCAATTCCCAAAAACAAACACAATGTCATTTTCATGACCTTTGTTGGAATATGGGAGATGTGTGACCAAATAACGGTCCTTCTTCCTCACCGATAGGTAGTAGCTATCTCCGACGACCTTGAGAATATAGCAGTAGAGTATCTCCCATAATCCTAAACTCAAGTTCAGAATCTTGTTCAGAGAGCATACCCCCATGACGATTCGGAAGAAGTTTAGACAACATTGGAAGGGGCAAAGTTTGGCAGCAGAGAGCACCCAGATCAGAAGTGGGTCGAGAGGGAATCATACTCCTACCTCAGTAATTGCACGAGTTGGGATAGGGATTGACTCTCTGGTGCCTATCAAGGGTTCATTCTTCCCAGCCACCCTAACATCGACGTCGTCGAGGATGTTACACTTGATTTTGAAGTCGGGGACCTTTGAGGGAGTAAGAGGAGCCATTGATGAATTAAAAAAGGACGAAGTACAGAGGAGAGAGTTTAACAGAAAACGAAAGCTTGAAGAACAGCAAGACTCTTTTTCGAAGAACAGCAAGAGTCTTTATAGTAGAAGCCAAGTAAACTGTCAAAACTCTCAAGAGAGAAGTTTTATAAGGAAGACGAATTTCAAAAGATAAAATATAATACTCTGAATCTGCCGCCAAAATGAGAAGGATATCACAAAGTACGAAGAAATAATAATTAGAAAAGCAAGAAAACGTCTGACAGACACTTTCTGGGGGCAAATGAAGGGGTTAAACCCCTTTATTACACGTGTTCTAGCATTAAGTGGACCTACGCGACATCGACAAGACGAGGCACGTGACTGAGGACTTGAGGAATCCTTTTTGTATTCTTCTTATCCGAGCTGAGCTAGATAGTGGTTCGGTAGATAAAGAAATGGGTCGGTTTTGTTAACGATTAAGCTCATCAACCTGATCAGCTAAACAAGGGTGTAACTCGACTTGTACCAAGCCGAGTTCATAAAAGCGTTCGGCAAGGCAAGAAAAGAGTTCGGTCCGTACCAAATCGAGCTCTTTTCATCTAGTTCGGCTAACGTAAGATCTGTCCGGCCTAGATAAGTGATTGACTCAGGAATAGAGATTCGCCTAAAACTTAGGCAATCAGATAAATGAAATTGATGAGGTTGAAGATATCCGGAGAGATTGTGGGAGAAGTTTCAGTAACTTCCCAAACTCAAACACTAAAAGAAAGGAAGGTGTGCCACCTTGCATCGAAAATAACGAAAACCCTAAGGGGAACGCAGTCTATAAAAAGCAAAAGAATCCAAGGTGAAAGGTACACAAAAAAACGCTCCTGGTCTTCATACAATTCTTCTTGATCTATTACTGACTTAAGCATCGGAATACCTTCGATCGAAGCACTTCGATCTTGGGCAGTTTGTTCATTTTTGCAGGAAGAAGATTGGGAGAAAGTTCAAAATTCTTTTCGAGAGATCATATTATAAATTGAGTGTTTGAGGTAACGTCTATTTTTTGCCTCAACAGTTTTAACACTTGTTTCTTGGAAATATAGTGAAAATGAAATGGGTTTTGGTGCAATGGGAGCTCAAGTTTGATTTGGGTTTTGTTATGTTGAAAACCTGTTTGAGATGTGTATTTACTTGTGTCTTTTCCCCTCTTTTCTTCTAATGTGGAGGTTTTTCTTCTCAGAGATTCAAGTATAAGAAAATGTATCTGCATTGTAACTAGTCCAGTCCTGTTATAGATTGCTTTTAGTCATCTTGAGCGAGTATGATTCACTAATGCTGTTTTTCTAACTGGCCTCTTAAATTGTACTTGAGTTGGGCTGTTGTGGATTTATAATTCTGTTAATTGAGAGCTTACTTCATGTTGTTCATATATATGGTCTTATGGAGAAATTAGAATAGTCTGGATGGGTTTTCATATTCTGAATGAACTCTGGGATCTTGAAGGGTTATTAGTATTTTAATGAACTGTTATCCTAGATAACTATACAGCTAATCTCGGCTCGCCCTTCTCAATCTCGTCGCAACTTTGTCGTCATAGCTGTGAGTAATATTCCCCCTATGTCTTCGTGTGTGTGTGTGTGTGTTTCCTTCCAGTTTCAGTTTTTTGGTGAATTATTACTGTTTCTGTATTAATGTGTTTGCCTTTCATGTAGTGAAATTCTTTTTTTTTTTTTCTGGGGTGTTATTTATGATACCGATAGGAGTAATTTTTTGGGTTCTGAAAAATGTGTACTGTTTTGCTATTGGCGTTTTTTTAAGAATAAAAATAATTGATCTCATTATCATGCCATCTATTTTAATTCTTCAAGTAATTTATTGGTTTCTGATTCTAACTAAGTTGAAGTTCCTGTATATTGGGTTTTTTCCCCTCTAGCAAGTTTTCCAAATCAGATTTTTAACATGTATTTTAGTGACTACATTCCTTATAAATGTAAGAGGTAAAGAAAGTATTTTGCATCTGGAGATGTATCTTGTCATGTATTGGTGGGTTACACAGAATTTTTGTTGTGCCCCATGTGTGTTTGTTGTCTTGAATGAACACCATTCTTACAATAGAAAATGTAGTGCTCCATTTTCTTTGTTATTGGTGAGTAATTTGACTTATTTAGTAGGTTTGTGCTACAAGAAACAACTTTTACTTGTAGCCTCCCTAAGTAAGGATGGAAGAATTTGATAAAATTAAGATTGCATTGGTTAAAATTGATGTGGAGGTAAAATTGAAAGGAGGGGATTGTGGGGGAGTAGGGTCAGATATAATATATGATAGTAACATAGTTAATTGTGTTTCGCTAATTGAATCTACAAAGAGTTCTTTGTGTGGAAAAACTTTGCATGGTTGGTTGGGGGACTTAAATATGCACCTGAACTTAGCACTTGTTACCCCTATACATTATGTTTCTTGTTGTTTTATTCGTAAGTGGCTAGGTATTTCTTGCAGGTTGAACTCTCAGAATATATTGGGAAGAAATATGTGATTCTCCTTTTCTAACCGTTGGACTTCACATTTGTCTGTCCCACTGGTGAGTTTGACTCTGGATGTATCTATATTTCTATTTATAATCTTCATACAATTAGAATGATTCTCTATTGAAGATGATATTTCTTGTGTTGACTTGTTTTATTTCATTTTTTTTCTTTTGATTTCTTCTTGTATAGAGATCACGGCTTTTAGTGACCATCATGCGGATTTTGAGAAGTTAAACACCGAAATATTGGGTGTTTCAATTGACAGTGTGGTGAGTGTTTTTTCTATTTAATCCATCTAGAAGCTATAGTTATCTTAAGTCATTCAATTCTTGCATTTATTTATATATTTGTATGTTGTTAAATTCATTGTAAAGATACTTGCTAGTTTAGTTTCTGAGGAGTAATGGTGGATACATCATTTATCTATGTTAAATTGTTCACTAGCACTGTACATTCTTCTATTGTGCATCCATCCAACAAAGCAAGCCCACATGCTAAAGGTTCCCATTGGCTGAGCAGAAGTTGAATAATATACATTTTTTTTCTTCTTTGGAGCAGTTTTACTGTATTAAACCTGTCAAAATTTGCAACCTTCAAAAGTTGTAGGTTTTATTCTATTGAATTTAGTCTTACGCTATGCACAGTGTATGTTATATTGCCTCATGTTTAGTCATGCTCTCGCACCTTCCCACTACCCAAAACCCAAAATCTATAGTACACTTGTAGCCGTGTGTCAATCAGTACTTAAACCTTGCAACTTTCCTGCTGATGGGTGACTGGAGATTCAGGTCAAGCTAAGAACTTGTGGTTTAGTGATAAATAAAAGATACAAGGGTGTGAGAGAAGCAAGTGGTAGGCAATGCTACATTAGGCTGCTCATTTTTATTCAGATGACACATGTAAAATTCTAGAAGAACACCCTTTACAACAAGTCTAACTTTGAGAACAGGTCTAACTTTGAAAGCACGAGGATGAAAGCACTATATACTTATTGGACCAATATAAAAGCCACTCCTTTTTTTTTCTCTCTCCGACACTGTGCACTTCATCACACACACACACACACTCTTTCTATCTGTTGCCTCCGACCCTCCGGTGCACTTCAAGGGGAAAGTCTAGGAATGAGAGCTCCTAGATTGAGAGCAATCAATCTCCGGTGACTTAGAGGAGTTATCAAGTGTCTCCAAGTAAACGATAGATTTGCTAGCTGTGGGTATTTCTTTTTTGTTTCTTTTTGCCTTGATTTATTGTGGGTTTGCTTTTTTCTTTAGATCTGGCTTATAATAGCTCGACGAAAGTTTCGAGAGAAGAAACGTCGGCTGTTCAACGAGAAACTATAGAAACTCCGGCCATTTCGTTAATCTTTTTTTTTTCCTTGCTCTAGATTTGATGTTTGAGACCTTCAAATCTATAACAGATATGCATGAGCATGATAAGCATTTTGTTGATTTCTTCCTCTTTTGTCATCTTTCACACCAGTCACCTTTCACACCATAAATCGATCCTCTACTTTAGGATTTATGCCAAACCCATTGCGTTTAGTTCACTCTATTTTCTTTGTTAATTGATGTTTAGTTAGCTCCTATACATCGGGTTTGGCCATTTACATGGTTTAATTTGAGCAATTGAGTAACATCCCTTGAAAATTTAAGATGCATTTCATAAAAGTGCTTCAAGTTTAATATATTGAATTTTTTTTATATGAAATAGTCAATCCAAACAGCATTTCTGTTTTCATTGTTTTTTGAGTTACTATCCAATCTGGCTTTATTGTTCCGTAAAACTATTTTTATAATCATATAAGCAAACAAGTTTTGCGATACATAAAAACTAAAACACCACTTTTCTAAAACTTTTTTCAAAAATTGTTTTCGGATATTATTTTTTGAGATGGAATCCAAAAATACCCTAAGTTTTTGTTATTGAAAACAATCTTTGGTCTATGTGGTCTTACCTTTATCCACCTTCCTGTTTGAAATTTTACATCAGGTTTGTTGATTTGTTGCACAGTGGGGGTGATTGCATGAGTATTGAGCACATGTCACTTTTCCTCCTAATAGAATTTTATGATTTATAGCCAACTAGAGATTGTGTAGCCAAGACATTGAAAAGACTAGATGAGAAGATTCATGGAAGAGTGAGTTTATTTCATACTCTTCTTTGTTCCTTTGAGTCTAGGCTGGTACTGATTTATTGAGCTTAGAGATGGTATTTTAAGGCATGGAGCTGGACTGCTGGAGCTCTTCAAATTTAAGAGACATTAAATGTAATTAGAGATGGTTTAAATCCTCTTGAAGGATTAAAGCCAATTTTTTAATTTTTAGAACTTCTTGTTCTTTGATTCTTGTAATTTATTCTTCTCGGAAATAAAATTTTACTTTTTTAAAAAAATATGTGAAATGTATTAATTGTGTTAGTTTTTTTTATTGAACACAAGTATTATTGGTGTATAAGTGAAAAATTTTATTGATATATCATATTTTATGAATTATTTAAAAAAAATGAACTTTTTTGCGACGAAATTAAAATCGTCGCGACATGCGATGATTTGTATACGTCGCAAATGTATTTATTTAATTATTTTAAAATTTTTTATTTATCTAAAAAATTATTTGCGACATTTTATATATGTCACTAAAAACTAATATTGTTTACTTTTTTATGTATGTAAAAAAATATTTGCGACGATTTCTTTATGTCGAGAAAAATTAATTAATTTATAATTTTTTAAAAAAATTAGTCGCAACGATATGGTTACGTCGCTAAAAAATAATTAAATTATTTTTTTTTCTTTTTTTTTGTAAAAAATTATTTGCGACGATATTTTTACGTTGCTACAAATTAATTAATGTATTATTTTTTACTTTTTTATTTTTGTAAAAATTTATTTGTGACGATTATTTTACGTCGTAAAAAATTAATTAAATTATTATTTACATTTTTTATTTATGTAAAAAATTATTTTCGCTACGTTTTTTTAACTTTCGTGACGTTTTTTTTTCGTCACAATTTTTTTTTTTTGACAATGAAAATAAATTTGCGTTGCAAAATAGTTTTTGCGACGAGACTATTGCGACGAATATGCGACGAAAAAAAAAGTTGCAAAAAAGTAATTGGCGACGATTTTTTTTAATTTAGCGAAGAGTCTCAAAAAACGTTTTTTGTTGTAGTGTGGGGGGTTTTTCTATTATTTGGAGAAGAATATTACAAGGCTACAAATAATCTATTCACAGATATTCTAATTAGACCCCTCTAAAACGAGGGAACGGTCGCTATTTATAGTGTGTAGGGGCTTCGCATAATCAGCGTGACCCTTAGGTAGTCGTGATCCTTTCATAACAGCAGGGATCATTGCGTAATCAATATGATCATATAAGGGTTGTTACAACTCATGTGTCAGGAATCTCTGGCCGTTAGAGGCTATATTATCTAAGCTTGACATGACTTTTTGAAAGGTTTGAGTTGCCGTTGTCACATTGTGCTTGAAGAAAGACTTGAGGTGAAAGAGCTGAGCTCGAAGGTTCGAACTGGAGAGCTGAGCTTGAAGGTTCGAACTGGAGACCTGAGCTCGAGGTCCGATTTGGAGACCTGAGCAGGGTGGTCCGAGTTAGAAGACTTAAGGTGGAAGACGTAAACTGGGAGTTCAAACTAAGAGATTTGAGCTGGAATGCCAGAGCTGTGAGGTTCGAGCATGGAGACCTAAGGTGGAAGACCTGAGCTACTTCTAGGCCGAGCTTAACTTTGGATAATTTTTGATATCATCAATGACAAAATTTCTTCAGAGGCAGAAAATATGCACAAGATTATTAAGAAACTTTTGAATGCCACTCGAGCATATAAGGTTTTTCTTTGGCTATGAAAACAAGCAAATAGAATATTGAACAAAAAAAGGTTTGGCTTTTTTTTAAGAATATGTGTAGAATTTTTTATGTCTTTAGGTAGATAAATGAAGCACATACTTTTACTTGTTCATTTAATTAATTGAAGCACACATTGAAGACATTTTTTTAGCACAGTACCAGCACTAATGATTATATATATGTATATACGATAAAAACACGATACTTTCACTTCAACACTTGGTAAAAAGAATGTTTACGTGACTTGTGCATAATACTTTAAGGTAATAGTATGAGAAATTGTATAGTTGATGGTGTAAAGTGAAATAAATATAATAATTCAGGGAATAAAATATAATTTACTCAAAAAGAATTCTAGACAAGTGGGTTTTGCTATGATAAAATGATGAAGTGATTGAACATTGAACTCCTTATGGAGCACGGGCCAATCAAAATCTCAAATTTTTTTTTTTTTGATATGTTTGATAAGATGGATTGACGAACAAAATAAAAAGATGAAAAGTTCGAGAGTTCATTAATGTCCAATTTTAACTTCTATTACGACTTCACATAATTACAATAAGAATTACCATTTTATATTTTCCCATTGAGTTTTGTTTTGTGATAACTCAAATAACAGTCGTGATTTTACTACATGAGTCCAATTATCACAATGAAGATTGTGTAGTACGTGCTACTAACAATTAATATTACTGTTTGTATCCTTCAAAAAAAATTATTACTGTTTATCAAACATTCCCTTTGAGTTCAGAAGAAGGTTTTATAATATTTAGAGTTCAGGAAGAACTAAAAAATTTTAAGACCATATTTCAGGAAAAATAAATTCAAATAAAATACATTATACTATTAAAATGTATTCCTCTACCTACATCAAAAAATTATTTATCAAGTTCAAGAGAACCATCTTGCAATAGAATAAGGGTGTGTTTGGCATGACTTAAAAAAAAGTGTTTTTAGGACTTTTAACTTATGAAAAATACTTTTTTTAAAAAAGTAGTGTTTAACTTAACTTAATAAAAACACTTTTTGATAAGTAAAAGTAATTTGAGCACTTAAATAAGTTAATAAAAAAAGTAAAAAAAATAATTTTTACTTTTAAAAATCACTTCTCACTTTCACCTCTCATTTTTCCCGACTCCCCCCAATGGTCAAACCTCTCTCTCTCCCTCTTCGCAAATATCACTACACTACTCGTCTTGCTCCTATAGTCTCTGCTCTTCGCGATTCGTCTACCTCCGACCCTCTTTCATCTTACTCCGATGACGACCACTCCGACTTCCACAAGCTTTTCGATTCTTTCCTCGTCCTCTGCACCTCCGTTGCCTTATCTTTCTCTCTCTTCGTCACCGATGTTGATCTGGCATCGGCCTTTGTAGTGGCTACGCCTAGGAAATTACAAACCGATGAGCTAGCTACGGTACGCTTCTTCCAAGAGAACACACCTTCTGTTGTCCACATCACCAATCTCGCTGCCAAATAAGTAATTTCTCTAATTTATTAATATGGTATTTTTTGTGAATAATTTTTTTTTGTGTATTATTGTATGTGTAGTATATGTTTGTACATTTACTGTTATTAACAATTGGAACACAAATAAGTGTTTTCACATCCAAACGTGTTTTTTATAAAATACATTAATTTAAGTACTTTAAATTTTGAGTATCCAAACAATACTTATTTAATAAAAGTGTTTTTCTTATAAACACTTTTGATAATCATTTATTAAAAAAGTACTTTTTGAATTTCATAAGTGATCCCAAACACACCCTAAATGTCCATTTCTAGACACGCAACGAGTCACAATAGGATTGTTACTACATTTGTAAACAAAAAAGAAATTGAAACTTTTGTATTAATAATAAATTGCTACCAAGTTGACGAGAATTTTGCAGTAAAGAGAAATATAGGAGATATATAAAATGAAGGCATGTACAACATTTGTCGGACTCCTTTGAATAAAATAAAATTGACAATTTGTCATTTAATAATTTTTTGGGGAGTTCGTGAAATTTAAAGACCATGTATGAATTACATCAATCCAATTAGTCACACATTAAAATAAATAATTAGGAGTTCAAATTCTCATTTTGGTATTCGAGCAATATAATAAGATAAAATTAAATCACGATTAAATTCACACAAAATATCAAGAGGCCTTAGACCTCAACCTTGTGAGTTCCAACAAAGCAATCAATACATGCAAATTCTACGCTAAAGGGGAACACACGAGAGGCTTAGTACAAGTTTGTAGAGTCATTTTAAAGTAGATCACAACCAATATTGCAAATATTAGGTAGATATCAGATCTCAACTCAGAACAGTTTCACCAAAGCAATTCACCCATTGTAATTCATCTTCTCATGGAGTGCTAGAAAAGTTTTCAACACCATGGATGGCTTTACATAAAAATCAGAAAAAATTAAAAAAATGTATTCAAATCAATCGGTATCGAAATTACATCAAGTTATGTTTAGTGAATTTAGGACTCCATTACAAATAAGGTGTTGGGAATTGTTTAACATATTGCGAAAGCGTAGGATAAAAAATATACCTTAATCGCTTTAATCCAAAAACCGTTTGAGGATGTTTCACGTACTTTAGAATCCAAATCAACATTTTTTTTAATTGATTGAGCAGTATGGTGTTGTTACAAAAAACGAATCAACACCAGGATTTTCACAGTATAAAAGTCTTACAAATGTTATATAGGCAACCAATGAGTGTCATTAAGAGACACATTCTATAGGGACATGTCTGTTAATATTTAACAGACATGTATTTTGGGTGGTAAAGAATACCTCTAACATTTGTGTCAATCGACCATGGGAGCCCTGGTTTGGGTCCATGACTCAACTAATATCTAACATCTCCCACTCGCACGTAGTGGGTATGACACTGTCATATCTCTCAATTCATTATATACATCAACATCAATTTTTATAGGCTAATGGGTTGTTTGACCGCTAAGCACACCTGCAATTTGGGAGCTCTACACTAGAAACTCTACAGAGCCAGCATAGAGACATCAACCTTAAAAAAATGAAAATGGTGTCTCAAGTACTCTAGGCCTATTCGAATACACCGGTTTAAGCATCTCTAATCCCTCAAAATATAAGAGCATGCATAACCTCTCAAAGTTTTTGCCTATACATTCACACTTTGTCACTATCTAAACTAGCACCCAAAGTTGTCAATAGTTAATATATCATGGGATGTTCCAAAATAGTCTTCCTTTCGCCCTCATGTCACTTAGTTCAAAATTAATCGCTTTCCCAGCAATGTCCCGGAAGGCCGAATCGCTCATGGACGTAAGTAACATGCCAAAGTAGTTGAGCATTAATTTTTTCACTTTATGGCATAGTCAAAAGTCAAAGAATTCATAAAATGTTTGGTTAAACAAAATAACCTGGTCATGTAAAAATGACTCAGAGAGCTCACACAGTGAGGAAGCAGGGATCTATTCCTTCACCTCCTTAATTGTCGCCAAACACATGTAGTACGAAATACATGCTACGGTGGAGTGTCTCGATCCTAATGAGAGTGTATGTCATACTCAAAGACCGTACATATCTTAGTCGTGAAGCTCTACAAACATCTAACCCGAGTTCTCTATTTGCTCGCCCTCCAAAGGCGCTAAATTAGGTTCTCGCATCTGGTTAATCAACAAACACAGACATAATGGATATGGAGTTGTTGTAAATATAACTATAGAATTTAAGCTTAGATTTATAATTCGAATTAAGAAAATTGCTACTAAACTTTTGGCCAAATCAATAAATATTAGAATTATGATGTGAACGAAATAACTATGAGTGTTGTAATCTAAATAAAACATGCAAACAATAGTTAAATCATATAACATGCAATCTATATAAACTAAATAAACTAATTTGGAATGAGCTGGCCTGCGAATTCGAGAGGCGTGTGATCACTGTCCTAAAGCAGCTGAGCCTCCCCACGTGAGGGTTCTGACGGACACCAGCGACTCCAAGATCCAACCCAGACGCTTGCAGCAGCACCTCTTCAATGGTCACGTCCATTGGAAGGTTAGGATGAATTTGACTCGAATCGAGTTGCCCCAAAAACTAAAATAATTGAGAATAATATAAAAGGTGATCAAGTAACCAATTGAAAAATGGAATGGTTTTCGTCAAACTTCAATTTTCTGTGTACAACCAGAAGAGGCTCAAAGTCAATATTTATAGATAAAGCCATTGTGTAACTTACACATGGCTTTCAATATTTTTTTAACCGTTGGGCCTTCATTCTTTCTTTATTTTTTTTAACGTTGGCCTATATGTATGTATGTGTATATATATATATATATA
>CM042198.1:14015342-14025731 GCA_023539305.1 Ilex asprella | reverse complement strand
TATATATATATATATATATATATATTTAATATTTGTCTTGAATAGCCATAAAACTAATTTTAAAGTACTTAATGCTATCCTTGAATATTTCCAATAAATTAAATTTAAGGTATTGAATATTCACAATAAATAGGACCATAAAATTTGTAACTGAAAATACAATTTAAAATAATTAAAATGAGAATTCAATTAAAGTTTCAAAAACTTAATTTTTATTCTTACAATTGTGTCCATTACCGATCCTCAAATATCATATCTCATTTTGTGTACAAAACAGAGCTATATGTTAGAGTATCTCATCTTTGCTTGTCATATCAAGCGCCAAAGGTGATTGCTTGTGTGAATGAGTTAATCACACCCGTTGACATACTTAATGTGCGTGCTATCTCAAATATCAAGGTAATCAAGCAATATAATGTTTAATTGCAATTAAAATCATGTATTAATTAATATCCCAAAAAATGTCAATACAAATGAGTATGTGATTCATACAATCTCTAGCACATAATCAATACCTACGAAGTTCTAGAGTTCTAACATCAGTCATATACACATCTCTACCTATAGGCCTAGTTAGGGGGTCTACAACCATCTGAGCTGTAGGTATGTATTTCAAGATTACTTCTTTTGTGAAATCATGTCTCTGATGTAATGATATCTTAGATCTATGTGTTTGGTTCTTCAATGATACTTAGGATCCTTAGCATAAGCTAATGTAACCATGTTATCACAATGAATCGTCACTATGTCCAAGGTATTTGTGACAACTCCTAGATGTTGAAAGAACCTTCTTAACCAAACAGCTTCTTGTATAACAGAAGAATAAGTCACGCAATCTACTTCCATGGTGGACAAGGATATGCATGATTTCTTTTTACTACTCCATATAATGGCCCCACCATTAAGTAAGAGAGCATACCCTGATGTGGACTTGCGATCATCTATATCATCACCCCAATCAGCTTCATTATAACCAACCAACCGTAAATTTGGAGACTGGTAACATAACATACAATCTGAAGTCCCCTTGAGATATCATAGTATCTTTTTGACTACCTTCCAATGAGCTATTGTAGGATTTGACAGAAAACGACTAACTAGGCCTACCATATAGCAAATATCAGGATGGGTACATATCATAGTGTACATTAAGCTACCTACAACACTAGCATAGGGAACACGAGCCATCCTTTCCTTTTCCTCAAGAGTCTTAGGACACATCTTTAGGTTTAGGCTCTCGTCTTTTGCTACAGGAGTGTCTATAGGTTTGCAGTTTTGCATTTGGAATCATTCAAGAACCTTCTTAATGTAAGTCTCTTGAGACAAATCAAGAAGTTTCTTAGAACGATCCCTTAGGATCTTAACTCTAAGTACATAACTTGTTTCGCCCAAGTCTTCATCTCAAATGTTGAGGACAACCACTTTTGAATAGTAATAATTATCTCCTTATTATTTTCATCCAATAAAATATCGTCAACATACAAAGATAGAATCAAGAAGCTATCTTTAGACCGTTTAACATACACACAATGATCTTCATCAATTATCGTAAACTCATTAGAAGTGATAGCTCAATGAAACCTTAGATACCATTGTCTGGATGACTACTTCAGGCCATAAATGGTTCGTTGGAGTTTACACACTTTGTTCTCTTGACCCACCACCATGAAGCTCTCAAGTTTATCCATGTAAATCTCCACATTCAGTTCTCCATTAAGAAATGAAGTTTTAATGTCCATTTGATATAGTTCTAAATCCAAAAGTGTTATAATAGCTAGAATCATGCAAATCGAGGCAAACCTTACAACTGGAGAAAAAGTTTCCTTGTAGTCCACACCCTCTCTCTGGATGTAACATTTTGCCACTAGACGAGCATTATATCTTTCTATGAATCTATACGCCTTGCGCTTAATTTTGAGAACTCATTTATTCCCAATGGCCTTGCGCCCAGGCATAAGGTCAACCAAGTCCCAGACTTGATTAGCCTTCATTGGCTCCATCTCGTCATTCATTGCAGCTATCCACTCATTTCTAGCAGGTGATGATAAAACCTCTTTAACATTTTTAGGTTCGGCATCATCATGTGTGGCAACATGAAAGCTTCCCCTTCAATCTTAAAACGACGTCAAGGGATGGTTCCACGCTTGCTTCTACATAACTCTGTGTCGTATGGATCTACATCCATTAGAACTGATCCACCATTGAATATATCACTCCCACTGTCCCTCGGAGGTGACAAAACTATTTTCTCAATTTCTACTTGGTTAGTAGGTATATCTATTTGGGGATCATCTAACTCATAGAGTTTTATTCCTTTAGACACGTCTCCTTTACTAGGGAAATCGTCTTCAAGGAAAATTGCACCCCGTGACTCAATATCAGTTACCATTCCATCAAGCTATACACCTATAAACACATAGCCCTTAGAGTGCTCAGAATAGCAGATGCAGATACACTTCTTTCCTCTAGGACCTAACTTCCCATATTTATGAGAAGTATTGTGTACATAAGCCGTTGAACCCCATGACTATAAATTATTTGAGTCAAGTTTTGTGTATGTCCATAACTCATATGGGGTAGAAGGAACTAATTTAGAAGGCACTCGGTTAAGGATATAAGCAGCAGTCAATCGCAAGTTGATTTTTGCGAAAATCCCTCTCTAGCTAATCTATACATTTTATCCTTCTCAATATAACCTAATCTAGCATGCTATCTAATAGAATCAACATTATCCATAGATAACATAAGAATAAGTTTCATTACTAGAATGATCAATATCTAATACAATAAAACCTTCTGTGGTATAACCAATTCCATAGAATGTAATTCTCTTATAAGTGCCAACATGTTGGCCTTCAAAATGAAAAATAAAACCTAGTCTCATTAAGCTAGTAACTGACAACAAATTTCATTGGATTCCTCGAGCATCTAATACATCATGAAGGTATAGAGTGAGCCCGTGTCATAATTCTGATTGTTCGAAAACCTTGTTGTTTTCCTAACACCCTAAATACTATCTTTTAGAATGTGAAGTGTATGGTTCAAAGGAGAATGTCACTCTCCCTTGGAGTAGTGTCAAAAGAAAGGGCAAGGGCAAAGGAAAATAGGAATGATGTAACTATGATGTGCAATGAACAAATGTGCTCCCAAATTGCAAGGAGACCTTTGCGGGTCGTGTTTTACTTGGTGGTATTCCAAGGTTGTATCCACGGGGAAGGTGATTTTGGGAAAAGAAAGTGAAAAAATCTTTGTGGTTTGAAAGTTGTTTGGTGAACTGTGCCTTGGTGAAAATGAAAGGAAGAACAAGTGTTGGCCAATCCAAGAGATCACTCCAATGGGAATGTCATTTCAACCCGACTCCCTCCTTCAATAGAGCATGAATGAGCGATTGATTTGTGGGAAGCTAGGGATAAATGGGTGAGAATCTAAGCATAAACCATGACTAGGCCTACGGAATATCAAAGACTCACCAATTTTTTCACTCTCAACCCAGTCAAACCGAACCATTGAACTCTAAGAGAAATGAGGAGAATGAGTCAAAATGGTATACCCAATTGGAGATCCCCCTTGGATTTTCCAACTAAAAGCTTTAGTTACTCATGTTTAAAATGAAATAGACAATGTAATGAAAGTGCATTTCAAAAATATGAAGTTCTTGAGTAACTAAGTGCAAACAAACATAAGCTATGAATGAAGGAAATGAATACCCATTTTATATCTAAGAAAATGAAGAGCTTTGGAGCATTAATGGTAAAGGCTTAAAGAGAGCGTTAAACTTGTATTCACTTGAAGAAAAATAACATTCATAACATTCAATGAAGTTCTAAAGGTTCATACCATGGATTACACGACAATGAATTGAACTAAAAGCAAAAATCTCAATTTTCTCTCATTATGCACTATTCATCATCTTCCTCACTGCTTCTCTCTCTATATTTTATAGCAATGGATGCAAGAGTGTTGAACATGGAGCCTTTTCCTCCCAAAACGTGCCTGGAGACTCTTGTAGCACCCCCCCATGTGATTCCCAACATAGGAGCATAAAAAAAAGTGGGTTGGTGCAGGCTTTGTCCTCACACCCAACAGCTTCTCTCTCCTCTCTCCACATTTATGATCTCCCCTCTAAAATTTCAAGATGAGGTACATGAAGGGATATTCTGTGTGTTGGATGTGTCAGAGGGGCATGGGAGATCCGTTGGTGGGGCCCTCAAGATAGCAGAGCAGTTGATGCAAAATCTGGGTCTGTCAAGCAAAGCGTACCAGTACTGTGTTCCGGTACCTCGAACTCCAATAGCCTTGGCGTACCGGTACTGCATACTGGTACTGTTTCTGCAGTTTTCTCTGTTTTCCTGATTTTTTCAACTCTTGAGCTTTCCTTTAGCCATTCTTTCATTCCCACTCATCTCAACACATTTTGGAATGCCTTAAGGAGCCTTATGTAGCACCTATTAACTGCAAACACCAAATATCCTCATTAATAACTCAATAGATATAACTCCAATCATTTAAAACCTTAAAAGCAGTTAACATAGGATGATTAGCACATAGAAATATGCAATGTTTTGTGCTAATCAAATTCCAGTTTGTATGTACCAATCCCAAGCACATCTATACCAGTCTCGTTCCCCATGTAAATTCGTTTGCTTCCAGCTAGAACTCGATGGTACTCCACAAATCCGAATTTGTGTCTTGTTATGTGTTCTGTTGCTCATGAGTCTATAATCCACGAATTAGGAGAGTGGCCAACAGAAACTTGACTAGTAACTAAACAATCAATGCGAGAGATAGAACTAGAGAGTACCTTCTTCAGCTCAGTGCATTCACGATGGAAGTGACCCTTCTTGTTGCAGTTATAGTAGATCATGTTGACTTTGTTCTTCTTACCAGCTCTTTTACTCTGTTCGTGCTTGTTATAACTACAGTGACCAGCCCCAGTTTGAGCATCAGACTTCTTTCCACCGCACTTGTGCTTGGACCCTAAGGTCCTACGCGAGTCAACTTTAGTCATATAAGAGCTCCTCTCACCTTTGGTAGCCTCCAAGCGCTCAACCTCAAGCTCAAGGTGACGCGATACATTCCCAAATGTTTTCACATTCTCATTATGCGTCATGTTTCATTTCATATGCTCCCATGATGGTGTAAGGGAGTGAAGTACATCTTGAACTTGTTCATTGGTCAACATATGACCAACAACGCCTAAATCACGTATAATAGAAGTCATAGCCCTCAGATGTTTTATTGTATGCTCTGACTTCTTTTGATATGAGTCAAACCTCATGGTCAAATCACGAAGTCTAACAAGAGAAGTAATACCAAACTTTTGTTTGAGGGCCTTCCACATGGAGTGAGCTATGGAGTAATTCTAAAATTCATGAATAAGGTCATCTTGCATGCTTGCTTGCATAGCATACAAGTAAATCCTTATTCTGCCAAGACTAGTAATTCTCTTGTTCTTGACGGGTTTGAGATTGCTCAGGCTCTAGTAGCATAGAGTCAAGGGTATCCAAGACTTATTGCTCATGTAGGACAAATTGAATCTTACAACGCCAT
This sequence comes from Ilex asprella, assembly GCA_023539305.1. Taxonomy (NCBI): domain Eukaryota; kingdom Viridiplantae; phylum Streptophyta; class Magnoliopsida; order Aquifoliales; family Aquifoliaceae; genus Ilex; species Ilex asprella. The sequence goes on along the minus strand of CM042198.1, from coordinate 14,020,181 downwards.
ATGTCATAGTTATTGCCGCTCAATTTGTCGCCCTTAGTAAATTCAGCCACTATGCTTTTAGTAGTCATTATGATTCAATCTACATGCACAGATAATACGTATGAAATATTAGTAGAACACATTCTATAATTTTACCGCAAAAATTTAAATTCAAGTATTAACAACTTTCACAAGTCGCGAGATCGAAAATTCACTAAGTTCCCAATCATCTCCCTCACCACAGGTGATTATTAATAATACTCAATTTAATTAATGCACAAAATTTTAGTTTCCTAATACTGAACAAAATAAAACTCCCGCTATATCTAGTATCTCTAGGTATACTGATCATCTCTAATTTCATATCATGCATGTTTTCACTTTAAATAAAAAAAATACGCAATTTAAATACTACTAGATATTAAATTCTAATTTAGATCATACTAAACAACGAAATAAATACAACTAGCATATTCATCATGCTAACATTACTCTATGCATAATATCGATATATCTCATAAACAGATATTATTTCAATATTCATAATTTCAACCGATTAAAGTTCGATCTCTTATATTACCGTATGTGTTCATAAATACCAAAATAAATAAATAAATAATATTTTTTTCTTAAAGTCATATGGACCAAATCCGTAGACCCAAAAATTTGGGTGAGAGATATGAAATCTAAATATTTAACGATCTTAACCGTTAAACTTAATGTCCAAGATAAATTTCTTATAATTTACTTTGTCTAAGCTTCATGTCGCAACTCGGGGTTCGTAACTTTGCATCCCGTGAAGTCGTTAGGTTGAACCAATTGCTCAATTATTATTTTTTTCTCAACATACATATATATATATATATATATATATGTGTATGTAAACAAAATAGTAATATTACTTTTGTCTTTTGTACGTCATCATGGCTGAGAGTAAACAACAAAATTCCTCACGGAACCAGATTTGACAGAGGGTCCACAACAATACACGATTCCTTTCTTATACAAAAAAAATCAGATTTGACAAAACCCACAGCAATAGACGCCACAATTTCATGTCAAATTTGTAAAACTTAAAAAATTGATTCTGTCAAACGGTGAGATCGTTTATCACGATACTTTTCAGATTGATTCATGTTTATACTGATTACTATATATTTAAATTTCAAGGTATTCGAAAACCGTTTGTTTGAGATGTCATTAAAGCCCGTTTGAAATTTTTACACAAAAAATAATATTTCTAAACAATTGATTATTAATTCCAAAGGTATGAGAACACCCTAAATGACTCTGATACCAATTTTGGAAATTGTATAACATATTGCGGAAGCGTAGAATGAAAACATACCTTAAAATCAAAATATACCTTAATCGCTTTAATCCAAAAACCGTTTGAGGATGTTCCACGTACTTTAGAATCCAAATCAAAGTCTTTTCTTTAATTGCTAAAGCAGTATGGTGTTGTTACATACGACGAGTCAACACCAAATTTTTCACTGCACAAAAGTCTTACAAATGTTATATAGGGAGAGAGAGAAGAGAGTAGGAGAGTTTTAATGTTAGATCAATTATTAGAGATATTCATCTATTGGATTGCCTTGGGTTTATATAGGCAACCAATGGGTGTCATTAAGAAATACATTTTATAGGGACATGCCTGTTAACATTTAACAAACATATATTTTGGGTGGTAAAGAATACCTCCTAAAGACATGCCCCTTTGGACATTCTTTAATTTGAGTCAACCCATCATGAGCGCCCCGGTCCGGATCCATGATCCAACCAATATCTAACATAAGGAATAGAAAGTTAATCTCAAATACATCCTATTCCATTGCAAAGCCTTAGTTCAACTTAGAAGTTTGTTTCTACTCATTCTTAATTCGTGACCAAGTTCCTTTACTCTATAAAAAATTGAAACTTTAAAAGAATTGTTTTATTTAAGCTTACATTTGCCTTGTCTCAAATTATTTTTTCTTCTCCTTTAGAGCTCACATTTGCCACCGAGTTAGATTTTATTCCCCCTTTCAAAATATCAAACAGATAAACAAAAAATCATATTCGTTAAAAAATTACTAACAATGCACGAAAAAATAAAGACATGGTACTACCTCAACTATGCCAAGGTGATTAACGTCACAATCATCATGAATCACAACGCTTATATTATTTCTAGGTTGAATGGGTGTGCGTTCTAATCTCTCCTGTTCCCTTTGTGCCCGTTGTACCAATTGACGTTTTGATATAACATTACCATTGGTTTCTTAAAATAAAAAGGATAAAAATATATATGTATTTTTGTGACGGACTCACTATTGAGAAAACATTTCAATCAAAATGGACTCACTATTTTGTTTTTAAATTGGCATAGTTATCTCTAAAATCATGACCCTTGAAAAATATCAAAATCCTTCCAGCAAAACCAAAAAACAACGTAATTTATTATAGTAAAATTTATCAAATCAAACTATAGTGTATCAAAATCTAGAATGGGTAGTATGTACATTTAATTTGAACATTTAAAATCAAAGATAACATGAAAAAACAAAAAAAGGAAAGATAAACTACGCAAACAAAAAGGGCAAACGAACCAAACACCTGAATGGTACCTGAAGAATCACAGAGCCTAAAAGGATTAAGGAGGTACCAAAAGTACGTCAAGCAAAAAACTAATCTACAACATGTGCATACTAATTGAACGGAACCGAAAGAAAAAAAAAATGGTGGTAATCTAACACAGCTCATAAATTCACCAACTGAAAAACATAGTTGCGAGGCAAACACCAGAAAACAAACAAACAAACAAAACATAGTGTAGGGGTGTTCACCCTACCCTACGGGTAGGAAATATGTTCTTCCGCATTCCTACCCGAAACTTTGCGGAAGAGTTTTTTCTTGGCCTACCCTACCCAACAGCTTTAGTATTCCTACCCGATTAATCGGGTAGGAAGGCGGATAAATATTTTTGTAACTATTTATTTTTGGATTATTTTAATAATTTAATTAAATAACATCCACCAATTTAACAATACCATAAATCAATAACATTAAAATAAAAAATAACTACAATAACAATTATAATAAAACACAAGAAAGTATGAACATCAATCCACTATAATTGTTCCACAAATATAATAACAATTAATTTAAGTTTAAACAATATGAAATACAAAATTAATGCGGGTAGGGTAGGGTAGGGTAGGAATGCGGTAATAGATGGTTATTCTGCATTCTTACCCGATTTAATCGGAAGAACAAAAACTCTTCCGCATTCCTACCCGATTGTTGCGGCTAGTCGATTTTTAGGGTAGGGTAGGGTAGGGTCGGGTAGGGTAGGAACTTGCGGCCAGTCAGAAATTTGAACACCCCTAACACAGTGTGTATTAGTGACGGAGTATGTGTTTGTGTTTGCGTGTTGGGTGGTTCAAGAGGGTGTATGTCTATGAGGCGTGTATGTGTGTGTGGAAAAAAAAAGTGTCAAGAATCTTTGGGACAATTGGTCAAATACCTTATAGGTGTCTTTGTACAGAATTTAAAACTGGTGTCTATGATTTTCCCTTGCGATAAAAATTACAACTACAGGAAAATGAACACAACTGCAGACAGCCCCAAAGACATCATGTTTAAATATCTTCGGTTCAAATATGAAAAAGAATACATATAAATTCGAATAGGAAAGAGAGGGGTTGAGGGCATGTCGATTGGAGTGAGTGTGTTTACAGTAACCGAAGAAGGATCACTGGCCCTAGTAGGGGTGGCAATCGAGTCGTGTTGTGTCGGGTTCGTGTCGTGTCGAAAATTAATCGTGTCGAACATTAGTCAACCCTAACCCAACCCATTTAACTAATCGTGTCGTGTCGAGTTGACCTGTTTATTTTCGTGTCGTGTTCGTGTTTTTAATCGTGTTGACCCACATAAACTTTAAATAAAAAATTTAACTCTAAAATTTTATTTTTACTTAATTGAATCTCTCCTCATATTTTTTCTACAAACTAAAAATTAGCCTAATAATAATAATGAGTAATAATATCTTTTTTTATACAATAATTATGTTGGTGTTTGATAAACAGTTACAAATAATTAATATTTTATTTCTATAATACTAATTAAATATGTTAATCGTACATTGCGCAACCAAATTAAACATTAGAAGTAATGAAAAAAAAAGCTATCAAAACATGAAAACTCATACATACAACGAAAAGACCAGGATAATCTCTTTCGAGTTAAAAATTTCGTGTTGACGGGTTAAACGGGTTGAACCCGAACACGACCCATTAACATTTCGTGTTGACGGGTCGTGTCATACACGGGTTCGTGTCAAAAAATAGTCAACTCAAACCCACTTATTCGTGTCGTGTTCGTATCGAGTTATCGTGTCGTGTCAAAAATTGCCACCCTAGGCCCTAGAGAGAAAAATCCACACCGTCACCATAAAAACAACAATAGATAAAGCCCATGAAAGAAATATCAGGCCAACGATTACAGCTAATACTCTCAGTTATAGTAATATGTTAAAGGAAAAGAATCCAATTAAAAAAATGAAGTAAACATGCTCACTTTTCTCAAACATGCTCACTGCCGGTAAGTTAACAAAATCATAAAGAATAACAAATGTTTGGCAACTCATTTATGTGCAGGGCTACAGAAAAAAAAATAGAAAAAAAAATCAGATACAAACAGGCACCCAAGATCTCACAGGACAAAAAAATTGGCTTGGCAACTCATCGAACAGTTGGTGTGCAGGGCAACAAAACAGAAGGAAGCAGGAAAATTAAAAATACATTCTACTCTTTGTCCCTTGGATTCAAATACGTTCTACTTTATTATATAGATATTATGTATATATAATTTCATATA
>CM042198.1:13999782-14014942 GCA_023539305.1 Ilex asprella | reverse complement strand
TTTTCCATCTTACTAAACATAAAAAAAATTAATCTTTTTTATTTTTCATCCATCCTATTAAACACAAAAGAAGAAAAATGTATTATTCCTACTTTTCTTCCTTGAAGTATAAAAAGTGTATTCCTTATATTTTTCATCTCTCTTACATTCCATTCTTTCTACCAAACAGAGCATAACTGATAGTGAGAGACCTTATCTTTCTTCGCCTCCTTTCACTTTTCACATTTTCTTCTATGGTGGGCAAGAAAATTTTCAATCAAAAAATCAACAAAGAGGCTCAGGACAGAAACGAATATTTAAGTAACCATCTTGTTTTTGATGTATTGAGCTTCAATCAAGGCATTCTTATTTCAACATTGTACAACTTACTTCCAAATGGGTGTAACAAGTTCCAATTACATTGCTTTCACTTGACCAGGGAGAGTCTACAAGATTGAAGAGCTGTTTCAGTACGTATCCATCCAAGCTACACTATATGTCCAACTTGACATCTCTATGTGTGTCTTAGTCATGTTTTAGTGTATGTGTTTTAATGCATTAGGATGTGTGTGCATTTTAGTGTAATAGTATGTGTGGGGTACATGTGTGTATATTTTAGTGTACTAGTGGGTGCACACATGCATTTTTTTTTCAAAGCCACCCAATGTGGGTGGGGGATTTGGCAGAACCCCTACCTGCATATATAACTAAAAGGAAAAAGTATAAGGGAGGAGGACATGGAACCAAACCTCCAGAAGTACAAAGTGGGAGAATCAAAGCAAAAGCAATGTGGTGACTCCCCACAGAACTAACTGAAAAAATAAATAAAAATAAAAATTCACTGACGAACGCGAGGAGTCTGTCAAGCATCCAAGGCGAAGATGCCAGCAATTTCAGAAGGAGGGGATGACGACTCAGGAAATCGATGATTGAGCTGCTAAGAGCAAGCTCAATTAGCCATGAAGACAACAGCCTGATTCGCCTCCTACAGGACGTGGCAAATGCGAGCCAAGAGAGAAGCATACAAAAGTTGTATGTGTGCAAGTAGGTAAGCTTAAACCCAGCACCCAGTATCTTGAGAATAAACTCAAGAAACCGCTGTAGCTGAATCTGATTCCACTACTAACTCTGAAGCTCCCAAATCTGCGGCCAACTCCAACCCAGCACAACACAACCTGCATCACCGCATACAAAATAGGTTGATGCTCCAGAAATAGGCCAAAAGTCCTGAGAACCTGACCCTGGTGGTCTCAAATAACACTCCCTGCCGTAGACAGCCCCGAATTGCCTTTAGAACAGCCATCAATATTGATCTTCAGGCAACCTAGTACAGGAAGAGTCCAAGTAATAAAGAGGAGAGGCCGAGGCCAAGGAACCAACATTACAAAAAAAGCATTTTTTGCGATGTTTTTAAATTTATCGCAAAAAGTCTATTATTCGCGACGATTGTATATTTTTGTCGCAAATATCTATTCTTGGAGATTTTTTTGCAACGTTTTTATAAAACGTCACGAAAAGGCGATTCTCTAGTTATTAGTTTTGGTGGGAGAGATGGCAGGAATTGACATTTTTTTACAACACAAATATTTCGTCGCAACTATTTTTATCTGATCACAAAAATAAATAATCTAAAATTTAAAGTAAAATAAAAGCTAAATTTAAATTTTTGGGAATTTATTGAGACGTTTTTTAGAAAACGTCGCCAAAAGCGATTCTTGGTTCTTGACTTAGAAATGACAAGAATTGGCAAATTAAATAAAAATAGCACTTTAGTTAATTTTTCGCGATGTTTTTAAGAAACGTTGCCAATAAATTAGTACGTAAATAAAATTTTAAAAATAACACTTTAGTTCATTTTGGGCGACGTTTTCTAAAAACGTTGCAAATAAATTTGTATGTCAATAAAAATTTTAAAAATAACACTTTAGTTATTTTTTCGCGATGTTTATAAGAAACGTCGCCAATAAATTAGTAAGTAAATAAAATTTTAAAAATAACACTTTAGTTCATTTTTCGCAACGTTTTTTTATGAACGTCGCAAATAAATTTCTAAGTAAATAATCATTTAAAAAATAGCACTTTAATTCATTTTGGGTGACGTTTTTAATAAACGTTGCAAATAAACTTGTATGTCAATAAAAATTTAAAAAACAACACTTTAGTTATTTTTTCGCGACGTTTATAACAAACGTCGCCAATAAATTAGTAAACAAATAAAATTTAAAAAACAACACTTTAGTTAATTTTTTGCGATGTTTATAAAAAACGTCGCCAATAAATTAGTACGTCAATAAAATTTTTAAAAATAACAATTTAGTTCATTTTTCGCGACGTTTTCAAAACACTTTGCAAATAAATATGTATGTAAATAAAAAATTTAAAAATTACACTTTGGTTAATTTTTTGCGACGTTTTTAAAAAACGTTGCAAGTAAATCTGGCGACGTTGAAAACATCACTAAAAGGCGAATCCCTCCAAAATGTTTTTGGCCCGAGAAATGGCGGGAATTGGCAATTTAATTTAAAAATACAATTTCATTAATTTTTCACAATTTTAATTGGCAATTTTTAAAAAATAACTGTTTAATTAATCCGTAAGTCCTCTCTCTCATTGTGTTCCTCTATTTACCCGACTTCATTGCCTCCTATGTCCACCATCCCTATTATTCAGCTCTCCCCGTCACATAACCAAGTCACGAAATCACCACACGACCCCAACTCCTCATCAATGAATCACGTAAACCTATCAACTACTCGATGAAATTAACATGTTTAAGTAGTATTATAGAAATAAAATGTTAATTATTTGTAACTATTTTTTAAGCACTGACATTATTATTGTTTAAAAAATATATTTTTATTTATATTGTTTGTATTATTATGTTTATTAAATTAATTATTAGTTTGTAGAAAAAATATGAGTATAGAAGCACATCTCCCTCACGCCAAACTCTCTCCTCTCTCTGCCTCACCCTGTCTCTCTCTGCCTCGCTCAACTCCCAAGTCCCTAACCCTAATTGCCATCCCCACTAGTGAATCGCCACTACCACAGGAGTACCACCACTAGTGAACCCACCTCCATTGCTTTGAAAACCTCAAACTCAGTGAAGCCCCATCCCCAAATCCACTGAAGCCTTATCCTCAATCCGCAAAATCAGCACGTGGGTCCATCAACGTAGGTACCAGTCGTCCACCAGAGCTCCAACAACTGCCAAAATTTGTCTCCTTCCAAGTCTAAGCTCCGATATATCTATTTGACTATTTCTCTATCTCTCTCACCCTGTCTCTGCTTCTCACTTCCTATCTCTTTCGGCTTCTCTCACACTCAGTGAGATGTTCTATGTCAGCTTCTCTCACTCTCTTTCTTTCTCTTGTTTATCTCACTACAAGTAAATAGGGCATCTATGACAACTTTGTTGTGACGACTAGCTTTGACTCAACACAACAATACGACTCGAACTTGACACGAAATTTATAAGATGAATTCGATTATAATTCAACACAAATTCGAAAATGACCCGACATCGAACACCAAATATTAACAGGTCATATTCGGGTTCAACCCGCCAACATGCAAAATTGACACGATCAACTCATTTATTTAAGAATGGACACTTTCCATATTTTCTCGTTTGTATAGTAATACAAACAACATGGAATTAACATATACATGTATTTATAGAAATAAAATGATAATTATTGATAACTTTTTACGACAAATTTTTTTTGTTGCATATATTTTTACTTCGTCGCAAAAATAAAAAAAATTTAATAAATTTTTTTTTTGTATCGCCACATTTTTATATTCGTCGCATAATTTAATTTTTGTAATTTTAAATTTAAATTATAATTATAATTGCGACGTTTTATATTTTGTCGTAGACCAAAATTTTTAAATAAAAAGCAACATTGTTTTTGGGCCCAAAACAAATTCATTTATAGCCAAAACGACGTCGTTTTGAGTATTTAAAAACGTCGTTTTGGTCCTACCAACCCCTTCTTCTTCCAATTCCCCTTTCCACACTCTCTCTCACTCACTTCCCGCCTCCTCTTCGTCAGTCAGCAAGACCCCCAAAGCAAGACAGTTAAGCGACAAGCCTCCCTCGGCTCTCTAGCCTCCTCTTCCTCTACCTCCCTCGCCTCTCTAGCCTCTTCATCGATTGAACTCAAAGCCTTCAACTGCAGTGAAGTCACAAGCCACAAAATCAAGCCCCGATCAAACTCCCTTTGCCGCTTCCTCTTTCTCTCAGACAGTGAAGCCACAAGCCACAAGCCACAAAACCAAGCCCCGATCAAACTCGAAGCCTTCATCCTCTTTCTCTCAGACCAACGATCGATGATAATGAGTTTCTTTTGAAATCGAACAAAGCTGCTTCAAATCAATCAAACAAAGCTCTGGTTCAAATCAATCGAACAGAGCTACTTTAGAGTCGAAGGCACAAGCCACAAGCCTTCATAGTTGCTTCAGGTACATACTCTCTCTCTCTCTCTCTGTTCTATGTATATATGTATCGTTGTATGCGTGTATGCAATGGGTTTGGTAATGTATGGTCAAATTTGGGCCAGAGACTCTCCATCGACAAACAATCCCTGTTCTTCGCCCTCTCTCTGCCGTGCTGCTATGGGCAGTGATGTGATGCTGCTATGGGCATTGATGTGGTGGGATTTTGTTGAGAGATATGAATTTGGTTGGTTTTGTTTGAGAGATCTCATTGTTTAATTGGGTTTTGTTGAGAGATCATGGTATTTGGTTGAGAGATCTGAATTGAGTTTTGTTTGACTTAAATTTGATATTATATTGTTTTGTTCCTTTTGGTATGATATTGTTTAACAGTTTGACACCCCTAAATTTAGATTAGTAATCAAAAAGTCAAAGGCCAAAATCTTGAAACAATTAATTAAACGATTGATTTATTTTCTGCGGTCGGTTCTAAGTGCAGGTCTTTCTGGTGATCTCTCTCTCTCTATCTGACTCTCTTTTCCTCTTTCTTTCTTGTTCGATCAATCGACTCGAGTTGTCTTGCTACATCTCTGTCATTCAAATTGATTACGGTCCCAAAATATAAAGTTGATTCGACCTGAAAGATTTTGTTCTTGAATCATCTACCCTGCAATGTTTGAATTGTGTGAATCTAGCGAGGATAGTCGAATATTGTTGAAAATCAGGGAAGTCTTGTATAACACCTCTAATTTTATCTAGTTTTATAGATATAGACGACATTGAGTGTTTGATTGATCAATGATTGGCATTAATTGATTACAATAGAGATAATTAATTGGCATAGAATTGTAGTTCTTCATGATCTACGACAGTGTAAGTGTAGGGATCCTTAAAAATCTCTACGCTCTTAATTATTATCTACAGTACTAGCTGTTTGGTTTAATTGTATGAAATTGGATTGCTCATGTCTAATTGTTTTTCTTGCTTCTGAAATGCTGGTAATTTGTAGAAGTGTATCTTTGTGTTGTCGACAAGTCTATTAATCAACTTTGTTTGACTTGCGAAGTTATGTAAATGCTTAAGACTAATTAGATGTCATTACTCTTGTTTTTTGGAGTGTGGAATTGAAAGCCAAACTAGGTATCATTGATTCATCTATTGTGTTTGTATAATATGATTTCAGTGCCTTATAAAGGAAGATCTACCTTTTAATTAGCTATATTTAAGAGCTACAAGCTATTGACATGATGGTCAATAATCTCAAATTGCTAAATATAAGGCCCAGAAAGGAAAATTGGGATCCATTGGGTTCATGTTGTTGGTGTTAGCTATTCTTTTGGCACCAAAAGGCTAACATTTTCATTTTATCCTTGGGAAAGCTATATTTGGCTTCAACTTTGAAGAAGGGCTCCTATGCAAATTGTTTTTGGTGCACTTGTTTTGGTTCACTGATGAGGATTGCTCAAAGCATCCAGTTTTATTAAATTGCCTTTGAATTGGGTTTTCTTCCATATTTGTGATCGCTGGATGTAGAGATTGAATTGGGTTTTATTGAATGTCATCAATATGGTGATGACATGGCATTATATAGTATTTTAGATTTTATAATGCAGTAGTAATATCTCAGTTTGAGATTTTTCTCTATTGTTTTCTTTTGTGTCTATATAAAATAAAACTCATCATTGTACAATGTTTAGTGGTTTGGTAGAATATATTTCGTTAACTAATGTTTGTGGATGGACGGTTCATTCGACAATTTGGGACACCCTCATCTCTAACATTCTTTAGAGACCACTTATATACGATACATTTTTTCATTTCCTCATTACGAATACACAAACTACATCTGCTAGCCAATAACTTATTTTAGTAGTATTATCATATATGTCTAGTTTCTTTGATGTTTTGTTTTATTTCTGGGAATGGGCGAGTTATGCATTTCGGTGATTTATTGAAACCTTAATATAAATTAAAGTTTCAATTCTGTGCATGTCTGCATGAAACCTTAGTACCCGTTCAAGAATCCACATCGGATATAGAGTATTCTTTGCTGGTGGAGATTTCTTGAATTGTCCAATTTCAGACAGTTTGAGAATGCACAAGTCTATATTGTAGTTAGTATGTTATCGCTTAATTTTTTACATCTCTTGGATATTTTGTGTGGCAGATCCCATTGTTCTCTGTGTACATACTAGACGGGTGTAGCAACGACACCTAGTCTATGTTGTGTACTTGGAGAACTATGGGAAAATGCTACCGAATTTCAGTTAGAGATGTACGAAGTGGTAAGACATGCTTCCTATGACATAGAATGTGCATTCCTGAATGGGATATGACCATCTACCAAAATAGGAAGGAATCGACGGTATAGTTTGCATGATGCTTGGTACATGACATTGATAAATATGTGATTTTGTAGGCCATCAATTATGGACAAGAGTTGGATGACGATTAGACATAGGTTGGATGACGATTAGACATAGGTTGGATTCGAAATACATTGATGGGGTCAAATATTTTGTCAATTTTGCCATGGATTGTTCGAGTTGAGATGGAAAAATTCTTGTCCATGTAGGAATTGCATGAATGTAGACTGACATGATGATGAAACTGTGAAAAATCATTTGTATGTGAAAGGGATCATGACCTCTTACACGACGTGGGTACACCATGGGGAACCCATTCCTATGATTGTCACCCAATTTTTTGAAGATGATGATGATGATAGTGTCGAGGATGATATGGCCGACAATAAACATGATGATCGAGGCGAAATACCCGAAATGTTGGAAGATGTTGGTAGGAAAATATTCATGGATAATGATTTAGGGGGTGTTCGTGTTGGACAAACATGTGAGGATGTTGATAGTGAAGAAGGTTAAAATTTAGAAAAATTATTGAAGGATGCTCAACGTGTTTTGTATCCTGGTTGCAAAAAATATACATCATTGTCGTTCTTGGTTAAGTTGCTTCATTTGAAGATATTGAGTAAGTGGAACAATAAGTCATTAACATTGATGTTAGAGTTATTGTCAGATGTTTGCCCCTATTATGAATGTATATAAATGGAAGCAAATAACAGAAGAGGATAAGGCACCACTCATTGCACGGTTATTGGTTAGTATATATATTTGTTTGGTTTCAAAAATATATTTAATTGTGTAAAGTGTTACAATATGTTGTAAATAATTTGTATATTTATATTCTGTTGTAGACAAAGTTTAACATTAGAGAGTATCGTGAAAAAGAAAGTGTTAAGAAGTCCATCGACAAAAAATTTGCATTTGCTGCGAGGTACAGGGACCACCAATACCATACGCATATGCACTACAAGGATTTGGTTGAGTCTGGTGTTGACCCAAAGAGCAAGTCATAGGGTGATGTGAGTCAGGAGGATTGAGAGTACATAATAGAAACACTTTACAAGAATCCAAAATTTCAAGTAACTTTTATAAGCTATGCAAATTAATATCAACTTTTTATTCCTAATTGTGTAATAATTATGTTTTTGTATATAGGCAAAATCTAAGAAAAATGTGAAAAATCGTGCCAAACAGCCATACAACCACTCGATGGTTTCAAAGTCCTTTCAGTCTGCCCTATATGAAAGGGTGTTATTCTTTAGCATTTGTTTCCTAAATTTTAATATATAGGAAATTTCACAAATTTGAATATTGATATTTTGATTAAATATAACAGAGGGATCCTACGACTGATGAGTCACCCTCACATTGTTGAATTTTTTCGCGATTCTCATGTGAACAAGAAGGGTGAGTGGGTTTCTTCTGAGGCAAAGTCAAGATATGTAAGTAATTCAAATTGTAGAGAATTATGTTTTTTTTTTAAATAAATTTTTATGATACACTCACTAATTTGGTTTGAATACATTAATTGTAGGAGTGGATGAAAGAATTGTCCACACAGAACTTAGAAGAGGGTGTAGAGCCATTGACACAAGATGAAATTGCATGCACAGTCCTTGGCAGCCGACTTGGATATAAGAAAGGATTTGGACATGACCCAAAACCTGTATCCTCTAGTTAGTCATTCAGATCCACTGCTGAGTATCGATAACAAGCTGATATGATAAAAGAGTTGCGAGCAACTGTTGATTCTCTTCAAGATTCTCTTCAGAAGGAACGTGACGAAACGAAAGTGAAGCTATAGAAGTTTGAAGATGCGTAGCAACAGATGATGCAACAACTTATGGAGATGCAACTTCAAATGCAACATGCTTTTCAGGGCACATCAACTAATGCAAACATGTCACCTGAGTCTTAGTTTCTGTGATCACTATTTCTCGTGATAGCATATAATACTGCTTTTTCTTGTACCCTAACTTTGAATTCACTTCCTTCTTTGATTATGTTTGTCCTTGCAGCAAAATATGATGTTGCCATATGAACTTGATTATATTGTCGTTGAAACACTCGTTGCAGCACAAGCTTGCACGGAGTTACTTCGTGGTAAAAACCTTGGTGTTGCAACCATTGGAGGAGCTTGATAGACTGACAAAACTCAGGATAATTGTATCCATAGAAGAAAAGGAGATCGACAGGCTTACACAAGGTTCGATGCAGCTTAAGGAGAAGGTGCGTGGTTAAGTGAATTTATTCTAGTTTTCTTTTTTAATTTGGAGTCCAATTTACATATTGTTGGTGGCTCAATTAATTGAGCAGGTTGATGCTGACTACAAGTTACAAGATATGAAAAAGGTATCCAAGGAGTTGGAAATGAAGGAGAAAGGTTACAAGAAAAAGCTTGATGATTTGCATATTGCTCTCTTGAAGCATATGGAGCAATAAGCCCCTTAGAAAAAATGGGTCTTAGGATTAGGTTGCATGTTGAGTTTTAATTATTTTTTAAACTATTTTCCACGCTAAGTGTGCTCATTGTTACAGATACCAAAAGAAAGTGTCCTTGTACAATGAACGGGTAGAGGATCTCAATGCAACAACTGAGCAATATGATGATGTAAATAAGCAATACGATGAATGGAGAAAGAGAAGGCAAGTCTTTCTTGTACTTATAATTTCTATTTTATTTCTTTCTACATTGCTTTCAATTATTTATCATTTGTCAACCACATTGGTTTCAATTTTCAGGTTAGATGAGTTCATGGCAGGATTTAACACAAAATCTTTGAAGCTGAAGGAAATGTATCAGGTCTTTTAACTCATTGCCCTCTGTAAATTTCTTAATTGTTCTTGTTTGTGATTTTGATGGATGAATGAATGATCGGAGCATGCATGTACAACTGCTCATGTTGATGAAATTTCTGTCTTGGCATTGAGGATGCTATTTCTGCAGGTGCCATTGCCCTAAATTTAGTTCTGTTTTTTTCTGAGAGAGCCTTTACCTTGTTCTCCTCTAACTGCCACAAATGCTATACTTAATTTTTGTGCATTTGCAATATGGATGATGCATGTATTTGAGATTTCCCACGGTTGTTGTATCAAGCTTCTACATTTTGCATGTTCTTTCTACGCTCCATTTTGAGTTGATTGCAATGTTTATGATCTTGGAACAGATGATCACACTTGGAGGAGATGTAGAACTTGAGCTAGTGGACTCTTTGGATCCTTTCTCTGAAGGTGTTGTTTTTAGTGTTAGGCCACCTAAGAAGAGCTGGAAGAATATTACAAATTTATCTGGTGGTGAAAAGGTATCCTCTCAAACTATTTTTTGGCACTACAGCTCCCCTGTCTGATCAAAATAATGCAACTTCAACTCTGCAATCCATCAGACTGTAAAAACAGCAGCTCAGAACAATGCATCAGCATCCCACTCATCAGACTGCAACATCACAACCTAAAAGCTTCATAAAACAGCTAATAAAATTGTGAACACTTTCAACAGAGCAGAATAAGAACTGATCCCCTGTTTGTATCCTCAAAATTCATGAATTGGCTGTAATCCTTCAAGATAACCTAAACCAATTCTACTTGCATTAAAATTCGTAGGCAGCAGACCCTGCAGATCTTGCAACATAGCCAATTTCAATGCAGCAGGCAATTGCATAGACCCAGTAAAAGAAGAAGAAAAACCATCCTTTACTGCTCTCTTGGCCAAATGATCAGCTACTGAATTTGCCTCTCTATATACATGTCTCACCTGAAATGTTAATCTACTGAGTTTGTCTCTAATCTGATCTGAGACAGACCACAGTGACCAAGCACAGCAGAAAGCACCCATTGTGCTGTGAAGTTGAATTCTATGTGCTTTAGAAAAAATTGGTTACCTCTATTGTGTTGTGAAGTTGCGTTGAGACTGCACTATTATATGTCAACATTGTTAAGAATATGTACTATTTTATTTATCTGAGTGATTAAACAATAGCATATACATATTTCTTATGTAACTGCTACAGGTATGGTTTGCTAATTTAACTGCCCAGTAGTATTTAGTAAAGGTTGTACACGTATCAATATCTCCTTGTGTGTGTCGTGTGTGATAACAATATTGCTGAAAGAAACTAGCCATTGCATTTTTCATTTTCCATTCTGTAGCTGTGATTTAGACAAATGCCATGTTTACCAATCTGGCACTTAGATCTGTATATGCAAGACAACATGGATTTCTCTGATTCAGGATGAGATATCTACCGTTGGATCTCATCTAGAGGTTGTTAAGGTATAGTGAGGCCTGTACCTTTTTTTTCTCAGTCTTTCGATTTTGTATTGTAATGATGTTCATATTTTTTCTTTGCATTCATTGCATATGGTACTACTTTGAAATTATGCAAAGCATGAAGAAGGAGCTTTACGGTGAAAATTCAACAATCCTTTTTTATGAAAACATAGGGTAAGGTCAAAATCTTTGATTAGCTTTAATTTCCATCTACACATTTTGTAGAAATTAGCTTGAGTTCTTATAGCATCCGATAATCTTTTAGTTATAAAATTCTCAGATAACTCTTTAAGCTCTGCTGCCCAATATGCCTTTTGAACATCATAAGCTGATCCGGCTGGTGGAAGAGATATATTGATCCAAAACATGTCCTCTGCTACACATGTCTTGACGCAATCTCTTGTTATGAAGTATTGGAACATAGCCAGAATAGGATGGCAGCAAATTAAGTGGCACATATTTATTTGATTGGGCCTTGCATGTATGGCACTATCCAATTCATTTTGCTTTGCAGCTTCATGAGCTGTCTCTTGATTTTTTACCCGCTTAATGTTGTGTAACCATTTCATTGATTACCTTGCTTGTGTAGCAAGAGAGTTAATGGCAGAATCCATCAAAAGAGAGAAGGAGCTTGAAAATGTTTGCAAGGAACAAATCATCTGGTGATAATCTTGTGTTCTTAAAGTGTTCTCTTCTTCACGTATAAATGTTATTAATGATCCAATATTTCTTCAGGTAGAGTTGTACAAACATGAGAGAGAACAGAATGCTATCATTGAATATAGCAATGCTCATCGACATCGTGTTGAGAACTTGAAAAAAGAAGTGCAAGACATTGATAATCTGAAAACTGAAAATAATTATCCAGTGAATGGTGAAAACAAGGTTTGTTGTTGTGTTCGCTGCCCTCACTGCTTTGATGTATTTTCCTTGATCTCGTTTGTTGTTTTATATTTTTTGGAATATTAATTTTCTTTTTGTTCTTATGTGTCGTTTGGAATTTTATCAGCTTCTGAGATGGAATGATAGTGAAAATCATGAACCAGAGATTATTAAGGAAGAGTGCGAATAAAAGAAATCCAGGAAGAATTGGAACAGGAGCACAGGAGGACATCGTTCGATATGAATGAGAAAGAAGCACTTCTCAATGAAATTGAAGGTCTATGGAGCAAATTGCAGTCATATACTGATGCATCTCCCCATAGGACTACTGATAGGCTAAGATCCTCCTTGTTGTCATAGTCAATTCAATTGAGAAAAAGTTACGCACAACCTCGGGGTAATGGTGATGATGAACTTGAGAAGGAAAGGCAAAGATGGATGGAAATAGAGAGTGATTGGATTTCTTTGATTGAGGACTTGAGAATTGATCTTGAGTCCAACCGTCAGCGTGCAGAAAAAGTGGAGATGGAATTGAGATTTGAGAAGAAGTGCACTGAGGAATTGGATGATGTACTTAAAAGGTCTGTCCTTGGGCATGCTAGAATGTTCGAACATAATACTGAACTTCAGAAGAAGTATAATGACTTGGTTGGAAAGAACCGATCTATTATGGAAGGGATAGCAGAGGTGAAAAGGGCAGCTGCAATAGCAGGTGCAAAAGGTCATGGCTCTTGTTTTTCCAAGTCTCTTGCTGCAGAGCTTTTAGGCTTGAGAGTTGAGAGGGAGAGGGAATTGCTGAAAAAGGAGAACATGAGTCTAAGAATTCAACTTAGAGACACTGCAGAAGCTGTCCATGCTGCTGGTGAACTTCTTGTTAGGTTGAGAGAAGCCGAGCAATCAGCTTCAGTTGCAGAGGTATGCACATAAATACAGTTTTTATGATTTTACTTCCCTGTCATAAATATTTCCGATTGTGGCCAAAATGCTCATTTCTTAAACAAATGAACGGTACATTTTTACATGCTTGTTGAGGTAAAACCTCATCAGACCTTTGCTTGTACACCCGCCAGTACAACAAAGAAATCAGGGTTGTTTGATGGGCAATAATTTACTAATATGATATGAATCCTTTAAGTCAGCTTAGATAAATCAGGGAACATAAGTAAATATGATGCCAACATAGTCAGGAATAATCCTTAATACATTCATATTAATGAAATAATGATTATAATTATAAACCAGTTAAAGCTGTTAAGTAGTTTCTGATAAAAAAAAACATAATAGATGTACCACATTACTAATGTGCATGCCAACACATGAACGCTGGAGAGAGAGAGAGAGAGATGTTATTCTTAAAGGAATCAATGATTTTATATGCCTCTGGTGAGCATACATTAATTATATGCACTTGTAAGTCATAGCTTACTAGAACAGGATGGTACCAATGTATCTGTCCTTGTACAGCGGGCCCTCCTTTATGAGAGTATGGAAACGAGCAAGCTTGGGGCAGAAGACCTCAGGACTGTTATGAAACTTGATCCTGGTAACAGGCTCGCAAGGAGTGCTATTCGATATCATGCCTTTATTGTGCATCCTAAGAAAGCTGAGGATTTGAGAGGTAAAGATTTATTAATTGATCTCAAGATAAAGTCTAACTTTGTTGTGATATCAAAGTATATTTGGGTCAAATGGGAGCCTCCTCTTGGGGAGATATTAAAACTTAATGTAGAAGGAGCTTCGAAGAGGTAATATATAATTCTTATTGTTGGTCTCTCCCTCCCTCCCTTATTTAATTGTGTTAAAAATTAATGATAAAATACAATTTCATATAAACGTTGCATTGCTGATGCAAATTTCTATTGATGCCCAGTGGCAACATTAGACAGTCTTGTTTCCTTTGTAGGATGGACTTCTCGAACATTTTTCTCATATAATAGATCCACGACAATTGAAATTGCTTTGAAGATGGCATTTCGCAAATTTGTGTTTGATCATGGGATTGTTTGGGATCATCTGAAGTTTAACACTGCTCAAAGTTGTATCGAGCTCAAGGTATGACAGATCTTATTAGGACTATATTAATGCAGCTCAGGCATATTATTGTATCCTCCTCTTTAATGTCAAGCGTTAAGTTTGGCCAGATCAACATGATACAAGATCAATTTGTGTTATTAGGTGAGGACTGTATTGAGGCAACTCCTAGGTTGGAAGATGGATTGTACTTTAGGGTGTTATATAAATGAAGCATCGACCAAATACAAGGGCTGAATTCATTTCAAAACATGGTTAACATTATAGATAATTCATTATTTTTGGCATGAACTACCTTTACCCAGCCATATGTAGCTAAGCAGAATTCATTTTCCATATTCTTGTGTATATAGAAATACATCTCATGTGGTATGCTTGCATTGGTTGCCAAGAGTTTGATTGCATTGGTCTTTGTGTTGCATTTAATGGGTTTGGGCTTTGTAATATGAATTCTATATGCTAACACCTATTTAAGTATTTTAATGGCAGGCTAATAAAAAGACAAGGAACAGAGCATATGATATTCTTGTTCAAATTGGCCATGCCTGTGTTGCAATGCTCCTACTGTGCTGCTTTGCTCTTTTACATTGATGAGTTGTTGAACTATGGTGATGCTATGCTGCTGTGCTGGGAGGATTGGAGCTCTGATTTGGTGACTAATGCAGATTGCTGCATATGTTGCTGGACAATTTTGACATTTGAAAAAGAATTTTGTTGGAATTTTATTTTTGAAGGATTAAAGTCAACTGCGAGTTTTTTGTTTTGTTAAAGCCTTTATTACTTTGATTCTTGTAATTTTGGTTTATATTAATAAAATTTTTCTTTTTTCAAAAAAAAAAATGTATGTTGAATGGAAAAGATGTCAAACGTATTAATTGTGTTAATTTTTTATTGAACACAGGTATTATTGGTGTACAGGTAAAATTTTTTATTGGAATATTATTTTAAAAAAAATGAACTTTTTTGCGACGAAATTAAAATCATCACGAAATATTGTAGGAATAATATTTTTTTGGGACGGTTTTCATACGTCGCAAGTGCACTTATTCAATTATTTTTTACATTTTTTATTTATATACAACATTATTTGCAACAAATATTTACGTCACTAAAAATTAATTAAATTATTTTTTATTATATTTTTATTTATTTAAAATATTTTTCACGATGATTTTTGTCCGTCGCAAAAAATAATTAA